>QEPC01009365.1:610051-621312 GCA_003113815.1 Sphenodon punctatus | reverse complement strand
CTGAACCCAAGCAAATTCAACAAGCAGGAACATACAATATTTCAAGCATTTTTCTCTTGATACCTGTGGGTGGCTGGAGAGTTTGGGGAGTTGTGTACCTTTTTGCATCATGCAAACGCACATGTCCCAGTGCGACATTACACAGTCAGCGCTTGGGCAATCCCTTTGCAAGGTACTTTGGTGCGTCAGCCTAAAACGCTTCATCAGAACGGAGAGGGAATGCTTTGCTGCGTTCCAGGAGAGAAGTCTGAGTCCAACCACACCGGGACCAATCCAAGCCTCATCCCAACAAAGCTGTGCTCAATGTAACAGGGTGGTCCACCTCCTCAGAGTACCATGAGGTCAGGGTGTTTCATGAGGGTGGCGAGCAAAGCTAAGCCATTCGCCCACCCCCATGGAGAACTGTGATGTCATGGTGCTCTGCGAGGGCGTGGGTCGGTGGGAACGTCAAGGAAAGGATGTCAGCAGCAGAGTGACGGTGTCCGCCCGTTCTTCACCTGACATGGCCCCATGTCAGGTGAAGATGTTCCACCCTGCTGCTGCTGCCTCCTTCCCCCTCAAAGACGTAGGCCTCTTGCCCACAGGGAGACCAACCTGGTCCGAGGGATTTGGCCCAGGAGCGCTCCTGAACTAAACCAAGCTCAGTCTGGCATGCAGGGCTCTTGACTAACGGTATTACTACACGTTCTCCACGCCCACAGAAAGGATTTCTCGGCAGACATGACGACCATGGGAAGAACAGCACTCATCTACCAGCAGCATCTCTGGGAAGGAAAAGATCAGGAATGCTCAGATGGACTACAAGACTGCTATTTACTGGCAACGGTGCTGGGCGTTTCTTGACTGGAGATGCCACATAAGCCAGACAGTCCACCTCGATCAGTCACTGCCTGGGAGTGACCTACCTTGTCCCTGCCACTGGGAGCAGGGTCAGGGAGGGCCCGCATTCCATCTTCTGCACCAAGGCCCATTCCAACCTAGTTATTTATGCCTCTGGCCAAAATCCAGGACAACTCCTTCAGCTATTTATGGGGCAACCACCCTGGATTTGACACAGTGGGTGCTTTTAGACAAGGACCTCCCCACCTACCATCCACCCATATACATATTGCAGTGGTGCCCTGCAACATGTATAATGGGTGGGAGGCAAGTGGGTGGGGTGGTGCTTGTCTAAACACACCCAGAGTCAGACCTGCGTTTGTGTTCAAATTAAATCTAGCAGAACAGCTGCAGAGTTAATGTAACATATGGAATCACCCTAAAGGTGCAGTCTTTCACCACTGAAGTCAATGGGAACTGAGCCATTATTGGGTGGAGGACAGCTCCCCAAGATGGCAACTACAATAGGCAAAGACGTTCCCCACTCTACCATAAATAGTTGTGTGGGGCCGACGTGTGTTGCTGAAAGCAGTTCTTTCAGGGCTGGCTTCATTTCAGCAATGAATGAAGGAAAGGCCTCTGACGTCAGCTGGAAGCACTCTCTTGCATGTACCATCTGCCCATCAAGTTCTTACAACAAGGGCACAGAGCACTGCCCCACAATTATAGAACTCCCTCCCCTAGAGGTTCGACTCAGCCTGAGCCTGCTCATCTTCCAGAGGCTACGTAAGGCTTTTCTATCTGGCTGGGCATTTGCAGGTTGGGGATAGGGCTTGGGGATGTCAAGGATCAGGGATTTTAGACTGGGTTTATTATTACGTTTCTATTTTATACATTTTTTATATTTTGAAAGCCACTCTGAGCCCTTGGGCTAGGAAAGAGAGAAAGAATTCAAATAAATGGCTCATTAAGTGAACAGTATTTGGGGACTGAGAACTGTAGATCAATGTTTATTTCACATTCAGACCTGAAAGCAACATTTAAACTGAACTGAAAGCACCTCAGTTCTTTTCTATTCTCAACCTACCAATCGCTGAAAACAAAATCTGGAAGGCAAGCGTTATAAGAACTTCCCACAGCATATAATCCACTCCTTGTCAGATTAGACAGCATAAAAGATTAATTCCTCCTCTCGATGAGCCCCATTAAAATATAGTTTTACTCATTTATTGTCTGCCTTAAGTGCCTTTAAAGAAGAAAAAAAAAAAGTGGCAGAAAAGGTTTAGCCAAAATTTATTTTACTTGCCTTCTGAAAGGCAACAAAACCCTTCCCCGTGCAATAAATAAGGACAGAGGTATGAAGAGTATAATAATGAGAATTATAATCTAGATTAAGTTTAATCAGTCTTGCTTTGCATTTTTCCAGTTATTCATTCAAGTTTTCCCTTGTCAATTTAAACCCCCTTATATCTCCCTTTTTCGAAACATTCGTAGCCATTCCATAACCAAGTTGACCAATTTTCCATAACTAAATTGTAACAAGAACCACCACCGCAAGGATAAACAGGAAGATGGACTTCCAATGGCCAATTCAGAGTCCTGGGACAACACAAGTGCAGGACAGAAGTGGGACTGGCAAACAGACCCCCCCACACGATTGCAACTGGGAACACTAGCTACCTAGCGCTAATCACACAGGGCACACACTAAACATAGTAACTAGACACCCAGTTCTAAGAGCCATACTACTATAGGAACCAGTGGGTTTGGATGGTAAAATTATTTATGTATTTATTTTCTTACATTTATGAGTCGCCCCATAAGTCTACGGCATCCCGGGGTGACGTACAATTAAAATTCATAAAAACATTTATTTCTTTAAAACATCAACAATTCAAACATCCAGGGATAAGAAAATGTTTAAAAAAATAAGGGCAGGGAGAAAAAAAAACCTATCCCACCCTCCCCAAAGGCCTGGGCGAACAGCCAGGTTTTACAAGCCCACCGAAATGTTAGGAGGCTTGGGGCCAGGCGAGCTTCCGCCGGGAGAGAATTCCAAAGACACAGCCCGGCCACCGAGAATGCCCTCTCCATTGTGGCCCCCCGCTTAACACGGGGGACCTCCAGGAAGGCACCCCCGGCAGACTGAAGGAGCCGCTCTGGGGCACGGAGGGCTGCCCTCTCTGCCACAAGAGCAGCCCAGGAAAAATCCTCTCTGCAAGCCTCACTGGTGACAGCAATAGAAGCCAAGACTGCAGATTTCAAGTCCCTCTCCATCCCACTCCTTTCCCAGAGAACCCAGAAGTCCTGGCTCCTGAAACCTCTGCTTTTACCTACTAGAGCTATCCGAAGTTGGGAAGAAAATCCAAGAGTCCTGCCCCCCCTTTTTCCTCCAACCCACTACCAGAGCTCCCACTCCCCTCTCAGAGCCAGAAACCTTAGCCCACTAGACCCATCCCCAGCTAGAAAGAGAACCCAAGAATTCTAGGGGAATACACATACCCTAACTCACTGGGTCCCACTGTCTCCCAAACCTGGGGCTAGAAGCAAAGCATCAGAGGTCCCAGCCACCCCATTCCCCACACCCACTACCCTCCTCCCCACCAAACTGAGGATAGAACCCAGGCATCCTGGATCCCAACTTCAGCTCACCAGACATCTCCTCTCCCCCCCCCCACAAAGAAATTGGGGACAGAACTCCAAAATCCCAGATCCAAGGCACTCCCCCTTGCCCTAACCTATTAGACACCCTCTAAAGGGAATAGAACCTAGAAATCGTGAATCCCAGCCCACCCTCACTGAGCCACTAGACACCCCTCCCTCACTGGAGATAGAAACCAGGCATCCTGCCACTGTCCCAATACACATTTGGGGCTAGAACCCAGGAGTCCTGGATCCCACCCTACCCCCTTGGAGATAGAACCTAGGTGACCTGCCCCCACCTCACCCCACCCACACTTACTTGGGGCTAGAACCCAGGAATCCTGGATTCCACCCACTCTCCACTGGAGATAGAACCCATGCGTCCTGACACCCCACCACTCCACAGATTCGGAGCTAGAACCCAGGAGTGCTGGAACCCCCTCCCCCCCTATTGCAGACAGGACCTAAGCGTCCTGACACACACACACCCCTCAACACACTTACTTGGGGCTAGAACCCGCGATTTCCTGGATCCCACCCACCCTCCGCTGCATATAAAACCCATGCGTCCTGATACCCCACCACTCCACAGATTTGGAGCTAGAACCCAGGAGTGCTGGTCTGGAACTCCCCACATTGGAGACAGAACCCATGCGTCCTGACCCCCCCATTTGGGGCTAGAACCCTGGTGTCCAGAATCCCAGCCCCTCCTTTATTGCCCCACGAGACCCCCGCATTGGAGAGAGAAACCCACCCCCCCGTGCTTAGCGGGAAGCTCCCTGCCCCCTAATGCCGAGGAGGGAGCCCGGCGAGAGCCCCATCCCGCACTCACCTCCCAGCTCCCCCAGTCAGCAGCGGCGGCGGCTCCAGCTGGGCCTTGCAGGGCAGGGGCAAGAGCGGCGAGACCTACCACCCTGCAAAGGGGGGGAAAGACGAAGAGGCTGCTCTCACCTCCACCCACGCCGTCGTTCAGCAATCGTCCCCGTGACTCTCTCTGACCCACCAAGAAGCACGCCGCCCTCCCTTTCTTCCACACCCCCGCCCCCTTCCTGGCGCGGGGAGCGACATCGAGACTCTTGCATCTCGCCCCCCCTCCTTGCTCTGCTTGGTACAGTCCACTCGCACCGGCAACCGAGATGGGAGGGTGTTAAAGGGCCAGCGCCGCCAGGAAGAGACTAGCCGGGGGAGAAGCTATCGCTAGCTCCCGACCTGCCTGTGCCGTAGCACTCTCTATGGGATTGACAGGAGGGGGTCTGCCCCATAGGGCTCTGGGAGATTGTGGGTGCCCCATAGTGCTTCCCTCAAGAAGTCATGACTTCCAGCAAAAAAACAAACAGGGCTGCCCCGTATAAAACAAGACTAATGGCCACACTAATCGAGTCTCATAAATAAGGTTCGGTGGGACTTGGGGTGATGCTTCCAATTAAGGGACATCTGGCTGCCCCAACGAGGGGGAGGGGGAGCTGGTTGCTGTGGGGCTCAAGCCACTGGCCTGGCGGTTCAAGATCCAAGCTAGGAGGGAGGTTCTGGGTGCCCAGTTGGATCCTAAAACAGGAGAGGAATGTGCTGTGTGGCTCAGCTAGACACCTTGGAGCCTGATGAGTGTGCTGGGGGATCAGAGCATTACGCTTTTGGGGAAGGCGTAGGGTCTAGGTTAATGCAGTGGGGGATTAGGATGCAGGGAGGGAGGGTGCTCGGTGCAAGGCCAGAAGATTTGAGGGAAACATGGGGTCAGGGATTCAGTCTTGATCTCACTATTTTGACAGCCCCTCAACCACAGCAGGGAAAACAGGCTCCTTCTGGTTTGGAATCAACATCCCAAACCAGCCGCCCCGGGATGCCGTAGGCATGAGGGGGCGGCCAATAAATATAAATAAATTAAAACATCAGAAACAAATTGGAGTTTAGATGCCAACATTAGGGTTTGGTTCCTCTCTGATCCCAAGGGCACTGTTGGACAGCATGGTGGCAACAGCACAACTAGGGCTAGAACCCAGGAATCCTACCTCCACATCCTGTGCATTCATCACTAGACCCTATTCCCTTCCCAAAGCTAGGCCTTGGATCCAGGAGATATACCTTGTTCCCTCTGGGTTCCAGATAAACAAAACAACAGATGACTTGGAAACTTATCGGACCAAGTGTACGGATTTGTTGACGAACCAGCCCTCCCTCCAATGTCAACAGGACTCCATTGAAGTCTGAAAAGTACATTCATTGATCTCCCTGAGAGAAGGATCAGTCCCTGAACTTGTGACATTGCTTATCTCATGCCTATCTGCAGTGACTTGTTTGTGGAATTCTTGGAAGTGAGCAGCAATGAGGAGATAAACTACACAAAGGCAATAAGAGCGGAGGAGCCAGGGAAACAGCATAATGACAATGTGTCTAGTAAGGGATAATACTAAACACCTCCAAAACAGAGGAAATTTCTTCCCACGTTGAGACATGAATAAGTGTTTGTAATCAAGGAACAGATGGTTAAAAAAATATCCCTAGTTTGTCTTACATCAAGTCACTTTCTTCTGCCACGGCTGCCCTGGTCAGTGACTGCAAGGGAATTCAGCCAAGGTGTTTGATTTAAGAGTCTTTACAGTTCTGAAGCCCCGAAGCCAAAAGGAAAACTTGAGTGAGGGGGTTTCATGATTGCAGACTTTATTCTTAAAGAGAGCTACCTGCCCTCTCACCCTTCCTAGGGGAGTGCAGTTTGTTGTTTTCATTTTTTAAATGACTAAAACAAGTGAAGCCCCATTTGTAATTGTAATTAATACACAAAAATGATAGGCCAGGGTAATGAAAATGAAGGGGGAAAAGCATCTATTTTCATTTTAAAAATTAAAGAACACCATGTACATGCACAAAGCGGGCAGTGGGCTTGTTCTGGGCATGTGCGCCTTTTCCCAAAATGGCGCTAGCAGTGGCAGCGGCATTTTGGAAAAGGGCAGCCGGTCTGCGCATGCACATAGCCATTTTGTGCATGCGCAAACTAGCTGCCCTTTTCCAAAATGGCACCGATGCTGCTGGCGCCATTTTGGAAAAGAGCTGCTCATGCGCAGGATGGGCCGGTGGCCATTTTTCACATGCGCAGTGATTTTTTAGGTTTTTTTATTATTATTAAATAAAACCCCAAAAAAGCAACAAAAAACCCAAACACAAATGTTTTTGTTCATGAACCCCCAAAAAACAATGGGGGGTTGTAAACAATAACAAAAGTTAATTATGTGCCTGCTGCACAACCCTGAGCCTTCGTATCCCTCCCCCAAATCTACCTTTTTCATCAGACTTTCCCCTGCCCCATATCCCCACGGACCACTCAATGATGTTCCTTCTCAAGTCCTGCCTTTCAGGATCTCCCTCCTCCCTTTGTAACAAATCTTCATTAATGTCTCCCTGTGTTCCCCTCTGCCTGGTTTCCCCTCCCTTTTTCATTCCAGATTGTAAGCCTCCCAGAGCAGAGACCTGTATCTAATTCATGATTGTTCAGTGCCAGGGACACATTGCTAGTGATAGACAAATAATACTGGTACTGTGAGAAAAGTATTGAACTGACAACAATGTCCTACCCAGAATCCTTTTTCAAACAACTGAAATCAAGTGCCTTGATGTCAGGGTGGGTTTGTGGTTATTTATTTATTTGGGGGGTGGGGGTTACATAAATCTCTAATTACTATGACTTACTATTAGAATTACTGATAATAATCATACTCAGAGCCCTGATCTTAACTGCGACCTTTTAGCTTTCACCATACAGACACAGGCTGCGATGCTGAACCCATTGAAGTCAATGGCAAAATTCTCACTGGCAAGAATTGCACAACTGGAAGGAGGAAGGAAAGAAAATAATCCTCCACCACTGCATAAGCACACACACATTACAGGTGGTGAACTAAGGGAAAGAGAAATGAAGTGACTTGGCCAAGATCACACGGAAAGCCTGTGGCAGAACTCCTCTATGTTTCAGTTCAGTGTCTTTCTGATAAACCCATTCCTCCTAAGAAAATGCTGCAGGCAATTGTGCTAATATCCACGTTGCAGTCTCACAGATTTAATGATACAGCTATTGAGAATGTCTTTTGTTGTCTAACTCGGAAGCTAAACTTTATTTGCATGCCCTCCTGTGGAAGAAAGAAAAGAGCAGGCTGACGTCCAAGCCTTGCTCTTACTTTACCACTCCTTACTGTCATCAGCTTCACAATGGAATCACTTCTGTAGATTTCAGCCAAATTACATCAGCATGAAACTGGGATGGCGGGGCAACCAAAAAGGTCTCTTGCTTCTATTACACCATCAACATTCACTGGAGAGAAACCAGTGTGTATAGCAGAAGTCCAAATGAAACAGATTCCCAGTGTCTTCCCATTACCACCACAAGAAGGATCTGCAGCCACTAACCTTCTCAAGGGTTGAAATATACCAGGTGTTCCTGTTGCCAACACAACGAGCTTGGATTCCTTCCTTCTCCAACTCTTTACAATCCAGCTGGCATTGCCCAAGGTAGTAAAGTCCACTACGAATTCACTCTTCCACTCACAGAGACTCAGAGCTTTGGCAGACTGCACCTCAACATGGATTGTCTCCACACACAAAAGAGGAGTCCTCTCTCTGTACAAACTTGCCCTCTGCTTTCCTATTTATCCATAGAGCCGAGTCTGCACGGTTCAAATTTAAGGGTAATGCCAGCTGTGTAAAGGGGTGGAGAAGAGAGGCAGAGGAGGAGCTATGCTAAATACACTTAATGAGCTTTAGGAGAAGGCTCGCGGAGAGTCAGAACGGTGGTAAGTCTTGTATGTTTATCAGGAAAGCTAGGGACGTGCTGTACTTTCTCACACTATACTTGCTACTACTGTAAGGCTTAAATCTACATATTTCACTGGAAACGGTCACCACAGTCTTCTCCCAGCTGACAGCTCTCCTTGTGGATGGCTACACAATTAGCTTCTGCACCGCTGTCCCGTTTTTGTGCTGTCAACATTGTGCGCTAGTTAATTTAAATGGATGGGACCTTCAGATGTTCTTGGGATGATTCCACAGAGCAGCAGCGATGGGGGTTAACAAATGTGACTGTGGCCTGCTTAGGCCCATGGGCCACCAGCACATTTCAGATGTTGCCTGGGTGTGTCCGCAGCGAGCCCGGGCTAGGATCTGCCCTAGTGGGCTACAGCAGGCTACTCACATGTGGTGTAGCCAACTCTGGCCTGGTCCAGATTGGGTCCACCCCATTGCTGGCCATCGTAGGCCACCATGGCTGCCTGTCATGGAGAGGGGCACAGAACAGGGCCAGGTGGCTGCACGTTCATGCATCTCCCTGCCCTCCACGGTGGCCCAGCTGCAGGAACATTTGTTCCATGGCTGGACTTGGTTGGGATCACGTTGGTGGCATGTTCCCAAGCCGGGTTGGATCAGGCTGCCTCCCTCCTGGCATCATGTGGAAACACCCAATGTCCCTCCTGGACATGCCTCAGTCATTTGACAGCTGAGCCTCTGTCATTTGAGGAGGTTAAAAAGTCATGAGATAGGAGGCAGTGTCCTACTGTGGATTGGTAACCGGCTGAAGGATAGAAAGCAGAGAGTAGGACTAAATGGTCAGTTTTCACAATGGAGAGAGGTAAATAGTGGAGCGCCTCAGGGATCTGTACTGAGACTGGTGTTTAATATATTCATTAATGATCTGAAGAAAGGAGTAAAGAGTGAGGTGATCAACTTTGCAGCCGACAAAGTTATTCAAGGTAGTTAAGACACAAGCCGACTGTGAACAATTGCAGGAGGATCTTGTGAGACTGGGTGACAGGGCATCTAAATGACAGATTAAATTTAATGTGGACATGTGCAACGTGAGTCACACAGGAACAAACAATCCAAACTATGTGTACAATGCTGGGGCTTCTAAATTAGGAGTTACCACTCAGGAAAAAGGACCTTGGAGTCATTGTGGACAATACATGGTTTGCTTTTTTGATGGCTGCCACACACTGAGCTGAGGATTTCAATGTTAGGAATTATTCATAAAGGCACACAGAATAATACTGAAAATATTATAAATAAAATAAATAATGCCTCTAAGTATATACGTCTATGGTGTGACCACACCTTGAGTATTGTGTGCAGTTCTGGTTGCTCCATATCAAAAAAGATATAGTAGAAATAGGAAAGGTACAGAGAAGGGAAACAAAAATTATAAAGGGTATGGAATAGCTCCCCAAAGAGGCTAGATAGGTTAGGGCTTTTTGGCCTGGAGACGACAGAGGGGATACAACAGAAGTTTATAAAATCATGAGTGGTGTGGAACACATCAATATGGAATGGTTATTTACCCTCTCAAATAGTACTAGAAGTAGGGGACACCCCATGAAACTAAGTAGCAGATTTAAAACAAATAAAAGGAAGTGTTTTGTTTTTTTTTACTCAGCGTACAATTAAATTGTGGAATTTGTTGCCAGAAAATGTGGTCATGGCCAGGAGTATAGTTGGGTTTAAAAAAGGATATGACAAGTTTCTGGAAGATTGGTGCATTAGCAGCTATTAGCCAGGTAGGCTTGGGGGAATGTAACCTTTTATTGTCCGGAGCTGGGAGTGAACAACAGGGAATGGATCACCCCATTGTGACCTGTAGGGTACTTCTTCCAAGTGACCAAGATTGGCCACCATCAGAGACAGATGCTGGGCTCGACAGACCATCAGTCTGGCCCAGTATGGCATAGGGCGCCTGTATTCAGCGCCCTGGTACAAACTTTCCCCCAGCCCGGCCCCTGCAATGGAACAGTGCCCCCTGTGGCACTGTTCCATTGCAGGGGCCCTTTATGTGGCATGGACGGCACTTTTAGCCGCCCATTTCACATAAAGGGAGAAACGCCTCCCTTTTGTCCCTGAGAGGCTTCCTTAGGAAGTGGGGTGTGTGTGACTGAGTTACTGGCNAGGCTTCCTTAGGAAGTGGGGTGTGTGTGACTGAGTTACTGGCTGTGTGCACACACGCACACACACACAACCAGTGAGAATGTTTGGAGGCAGCGGGCTCGGAAAGCAGCTGCACGCGCCATGCTGAATGTTTGGAGCTTGACAGAGGCGCCAAACATTCAGCGTGGCCGATTTTGTTTCTTTTCCTTTTCCTTTCGGACTCGGGCTGGCTGGGCCGAGTCCTGGGAGGGCATTGCCCCTCCCTCTCTAGGTGGCCCACCGCCACTGCACTACTTATGTTCTTATGAGCCAGAGCATCTAGAGCTGTTTTAATTAGGGCACAGTGGGTGATTGGGGGGCTAGTGGTTTATACTTAGATGTAACCACAGCATAGAGCAGCTGTGCTCCCTGAGCAGAACTTATGCATTCGGTGGTAGGGCAGGGGTATCGGAGCTGGATGTAAATGACCAACGAGCTGGATGACAGTTGCCTTCTGTGGCAGCACAGTAGAGGGTTCTATATGGCTGAGCTTCACTGAGTGCTATACACCTCACTGCGTCGGGTCAAAATTCTGCCCCCAGGATCCCAACTAGGGTGAGAAACATTGGTTCCCCACCTGCTAGCAACGCCCCAAGACCTGGGTATCGCTGCCACCACCCAGACTTCAATTATCGTGAGGATCTGTGCAGTCCAGGAGACACAAGCCCCATGAGTTACAGGCTTACAAGCCTCTTAAGGGCACACCTTTCCCTGGTTCCCCTTATCTGACATTCTCCTCCGATAACTCAGGGGTGCTTAACTGGAAATGATGCTTTGAGCAAGGTTGGAACCAAACACTGCACTGATTGCACAACCAGAAAACTTCCTGGTGCAAGTTGGAGAGACAGATGCCCTATCAGAAAAAGGCA
>QEPC01009365.1:459456-592262 GCA_003113815.1 Sphenodon punctatus | reverse complement strand
AACTGCATGGCCAGAGGACTTCCCATCCCCTGTTTTCAGTGCATCCCTCCACCCTCACTTGCTGTCCCTTCCCTTCCAACCCTCACTCTATCATTTTGCAAGGCCCCCCCTACAAACTTCCCTCCTTCCCAGAAGCACAGAAACCATGGATTATGAAAAATTAGAGAACTTTATTTAACAAATAAATAAAAGATACATTTTTTTAAAAAAAAGTTCTTAAATATTTATCTTCTTGTGCCTGCTCCTTTTTGGGGAAGCTGGGTGCACTTCACTTGGGTGGTGGGTCTGGTGGGGTGGGGTGGGGGACATGTTCCCCATTCTCCTCCTGCAGATCTGGCTGTTGAGTGTTCGCGGGAGATGTGCAGGAACGACTGGCAGAGAAAGGTGGGTCTGGCCCAGGAACTTTTTACTGGCATAAGTGCAGTGCAGAGAGGGCTCAGATGCTTTCCCTGAGGGGTGGATTGCTGGGGGAACTAGGGCAGGCGTTCAGGTTCTACGTAAGTCCATGCTGTGAATGGTGTCACATCTCATCTGCCCACCACGTGTCTCCCCAAGCAGCTCCCTTGCCTAATCCTCCCTGTGTTGCCAGTTGCATACCTGCAGGTCCTGGTTCTGCTGGGTGCTGCTTGCAGCAGGGGCTTCTGTCCGTGCCCACTGCTCTAGAAGACCATAACTGATCTTCAAGGACCAGGCAATAAGGAAAGCCATCGGTTCATACCAATCCACCCACCTTTTCCCACCAGTGTTTCAGGCCCCTGCCTGTCCAATTTTCAGCCCTCTGACCACCCAAAGGGAAGTGGAAATGAGTACGTGACCTATGCTGTTACTGGTGCAGTTGCTGTGACAGGATCCCAGCACCACACTGAGATCTTCCTGTGATCACTCTACAGGAGTGAAGAACATACAGAAATCAACCACCGCCATTCACGCCCTCCACCTATCCGTCATTTTGCCTTCCTACCCCCACCGAGCCTGCTTGCCCACCATGGTGCCTTGCCACCCACTTCCCACACCTATTGTTTTCATCCGGTGGAGTGGTTTTCTGGAAATTTTCCTGTTGCTTCTCTGCTCACGATAAACAAAAATCCCCACATAACAATATAAAAAAAACCTTGATCATTCAGCTGTGTAAATATAAACACATACTCAGTGCATTAAATTACCATTCTCCTCTGCCTCCTCTACAAAGGTGACATTTGAGTCCTCCATGCCTTCGACCAGAACCTTCAATAGCTCCTTGAACAAGGGCTGCCTCTCAAGCTCAAGGGGATGCACTGTGGGAGTCAGTGTTTGTGTCCACATCAGAACCAACATGGGTTGAGGTGGGGATGGGCATGGAGGGATTTCCGCTGGGGATCATGGCTTTTGGTGGAGGGGGAGCAGTTGCAGTGAGAGTGGGCAGGGGGAAACCATATCCACCTGCTTCTGGCCCCTGGTGAAGCTGCAGCCATATAGGGAAGATGCAATGATGGCTCCATCCACGCAGAGGAACCAGTTAAGGAGTTTGTAATACTGATGTTTACCTCCCACGGCTGGAGGCGAAGTTGTTGTTCCAGACCTCCTTGTACCCGTGTCTCAAGTTCTTGGTCCGCTGCCAGCACTGGCTCATGGTGGCCTGGGTGTAGCCGTGTTGTGCCATTTGGACTGAGAGCTCTTGGAACACTGCCTCATTCCTGTAGCAGGTCACCAGGGCATATTGGACCTTCTGATCCCCCATAGAGGAAATGACTAAGGCATTAATTGCTCTATCTAGGGAATGCAGTGTTGGGGGGTAGATATGTAGGCAATGACTGGCTGCTATTGAACAATGGAGGTAGCAGTTCTGGTTATTGCCTGGCTGTCCGTATTAAACATGGCCCCGGTGATAGTAATCCTCTGCAAGTCGTTCCTGAGAATGTAGCGGCTGGAAAAGAGCTAGCATTGGGCATGTACTGCCAACCAGACTGAGCTAGGAGAACACACATTTGAAAATGGCACGGTGCGCTTTTAAGACAGACATTACGTGCCCGATAGCGAGAGCAAGAGTAGAGAGGGGGGCAGAAGTGGTCGCTCCTCAGAACGCTCTAGGCTTTTAGCCCGTGACTTTATGATGCTGGCAGACCTGTACATGCACGATGCCGCACACCCCCTACGTGACCGGATGTGGACATGTGGATGCCTATTAACCCACATTCACCCACGTGGCAGGCTCTGCATGCTCCGGGACCCTGTCACAAGTGGGGGCTGTGTGTCCGGTGGGTGGTGTGACCATGTGGCCAGTGGGGGTAAACACCTAACAATCAAGCGGGTGGACACCCACCTGGTGTGGGCTACCATCTCATTTGTTAAAACCTCAAGGGTTACGTGCTACCCCCTTTTTTGAACATCACAAAAGAATGTAATAAAGCAGTATCAAAAGACCAGTGAAGAAGCTTGCAATCTTAGTTAGGAGGTGGTCGATGGTGCAACTGACTAGAGGAAGGGATGGGCACCGCTGTGTGGCAACGGAGTGGAACGGGCGTGTGCGTCACAGGCCTTTGAGATGCTAACAGCACTTACGGCAAGTGCCAGAGGGACCTGTGCCTTTCTCTCTGCGTGGCTAAGTGCTGCAGGTGGGCCAGCTGTTACCATGAAGCGCAGAATGGTAGAAAAGCACGGGGAAGGGGAAGAGGCTGGGCAGCCCCTAGACACACCTGGTCCTGAGCCCCAGATGCATGCGCTCACACTCCCTCTTTCTCCCTAGCAGGGTTGTCACTTCTCCGGGTTTCACCTAGAGACTCCAGGTTTTGGCCCAGAGTCTCCAGTGGAAGCCCCGATTTCTCTGGGCCAGCCAGGGTCAGAAATCGGGGCATCTGGGGGGCAGTCACATTAGAAAGGGGGCGGGCCACAGCGACTTCCCTGCCCCCTCTCTGACATAGCCCCACCGCTATTGGAGCATCCCTCCTCACCTTGAAAAAGCACCTGAAGATTTAGTTGTTCTCCAGGTGCTTTTAGAATCCACTGCTGGTTCCCCTTAATAATGTGTTCTCCCTCTTTGAAAATTGATTTCTATTTTAAATTGATTTTATATGGTTCTATATGGCTATACGCGTCATATCTCGTGAAGCGCTCCGAGCACCATTTGGCATGGGGGCACTACAGAAATAAAATTATTTCTTATTAATTACTATTATCAGGACACACCGTAAGCGGTTATGTCAGAAAGAACAGGGTGCAATAGCCCCTTTTTCCCTCTTCCTGACAATATGGCCCCAAACTCTCCAGCATAGGTGACTCGTGGGGAGGGGCACAGGGGGGCATGTGCCTCCCCCCAGATTTTCAGAACCCCTATAGCAGGGATTCTCAACCTGGTGCTCGGGAGCACCCGAGTGCTCAGGCAATGCGTGGAAGTGCTCCCAAAGGCAGCGGTCAGTAGTGCACGGGAGCACTTTGAAACAGTCCTCCTAAACAATTAAAGTCAATGTGAGCTGGGATTAAATTTATTATTATTATTAGCAAGCATTTATATAGTGCCAGCAATGTACCTGGTGCTTTGCAAAGTAATGGAATAGACACGGTTCGGCTTACAATCGGAGAGAGCGGGGGGGGGGGGACGCCGAAGGAAGGGGAACAGAGGGAGAGACAAGGAGCATAACGTTCACGAAGATGCAAGGTCCGAGGTGCATGTGCTTAGCTTGGTTACATCGAGAACGGATTATCCCAATTTCCATTAAACTGAATTGTGGAGGGGAGACTTAATCTATCCATATTTATGCAAATCATTCATGCAAATTATGCAGTGCTCCCAAATTGTCATTTATGTCACTCCAGTGCTCATGACTGGAAAAATACTGATCTGTTCTGGAAATGACAGTTAAGCATACAGGATGGCACCTATGTGGTGGTGGTTATATATATCCCAGTATATATATATTGGTATAGAGTAGTAATGAGAACATACTCGCACATAAGTAAAGCATCGTGTATGTTATAGGCTAATCCTACTCTCGTGACCCCCGCCGCCTCTTCTCCACCTTTGACTCCCTTCTCAAGCCCCCCTCCGCCCTCTTCCCTTTCTGCTCAGGATCTCGCGTCATTCTTCACTTCAGAGATTGACAAGATCTGCCAAGACATTGCTTCCCACCCGTCTCCTCTCCCCGCTCCCTCACCACCCCCTCCCGCTCCCCTCTCTCTCCTCTCCTCCTTCTCTCTTGCCTCTCTTGAGAAAAATCTCCTCTTTTGCTCTCTTCCTCCAACCCCTCAACCTGCCCCCTCAACCCAATCCCCTCTCGCCTCCTGACCTCCATTGCTCCCACTGTTCCCCCCCCCCTTTTACATGTCATTAATCTCTCCCTCTCCACTGACTCCTTCCCCTCCGCCTTCAAGCATGCCACTGTCTTTCCCATCGTCAAAAAGTCGACCCTCGACCCTTCTGACCCCTCTAGTTACTGGCCGGTCTCCCTCCTACCCTTCACCTCTAAGCTTCTAGAACATGTTGTCTACTCCCGCTGCCTGGATCTCCTTCACTCCACTGAAACTGCCCTTGCCAAGATCACCAATGACCTACTTGTCGCTAAATCTAAGCGCCTTTACTCTATTCTTGATCTCTCTGCTGCCTTTGACACGGTCGACCACACACGCCTACTGAACTCCCATGGCTTCTGTGGCTCTGTCCTTGACTGGTTCTCCTCCTACCTCTCTGACCGCTCCTTTAATGTGTCTTTTCTCAATTCCAAATCCTCCTCCCTCCCCCTCTCGGTTGGGGTTCCCCAAGACTGTCCTGGGCCCAGTCCTCTTCTCTATCTTCACCCTGTCCCTTGGCAAACCCATTGCCTCCCACGGCTTCCAATATCACCATTATGCTGATGACACTCAACTCTCTCTGTCCACCCCCTCTCTCCCCATCTGTCCAAGCTCACCTCATCAACTGTCTCTCTGATATCTCCGCCTGGATGTCCCAATGTCAGCTCAAGCTCAACATGGCTAAGACTGAACTCCTTATCGTTCCTCCCTACCCTTCCTCTCCCTCTTCCCTGTTCATCCTTATTGATGGGGTCACCATCCGCCCCATTCCCCAAGCCCGTAGCTTGGGCTTCATCATCGATACTCATCTTTCCTTTAAACCTTACATCAACTTTGTTGCCAAGTCCTGTTGCTTCGCACTCCACAACATTGCTCAGATTTGCCCCTTTCTCTACGTCTCCTCAGCCAAAGCCCTTGTTCACGCCATGGTCATCTCTCGCCTTGACTACTGTAACCTCCTCCTGACTGGCCTCCCCCGCTCTTACCCGTCCTCCCTTATCTCCATCCAAAACTCCACTGCTAGGGTCATCCACTCAGCCCGTCGCTTCAGCCACGTGCAGCCTCTCCTCTCCTCTCTTCACTGGCTCCCCCTTCCACAACGCATCCTTCACAAATTCTTGGTGTTCACGTACAAATCCCTTCACAACCTGGCTCCCCCTTACCTCTCAGCCCTAGTCCCCTTATACACTCCTGCACGCACTCTTCGCTCCTCCTCTGCCCCCTCCCACACTCTGCCTCATTTCCCCTGCTCCCCTCACCGCCTTCGTCCCTTCTCCCTTGCTGCCCGCCATGCCTGGAACTCCCTCCCTGCCCACATCTGCCTTGCCCCCTCCGCACCTTCAAATCCCTCCTCAAAACCCACCTCTTCCTCGCCGCCTTTCCCGACGCCTGCTAGAACTTGCCTTCAATATTTACTGTCTGCCCTCCCCGCAGACTCCTGCCTAACTGCAATCAAACCAAGCATGTGCACCTGAGACTGCGCATCCGCTGAATGTTATTTATCCCGTGTCTCTCCCTATGTCCCCTCTCCTTGTCTCCCCCCTCTGTGTCTATTAGATGGTAAGCCATAGGCAGGGACTGTGTCTATCTTATTGTTCTGTAAAGCACCAGGTACATAGCTGGCGCTATACAAATGCTTATAATAATAATAAATAATAAGTTGACACGAGCAGAGAATCATGGGATGGTTGGGGAAAAAAGAGCAAACGAGCTAAAGGGAAGTCTTATCAGGACATTAGGCAGACTTAGCAGGATGACTGACACCCCAGCTGGTGTGTCTTACTTGGCATGACAAGGAAGAGGAAGAGATCAAGGGAACAGTTATGGATGAGTGATTACCTGGGACTCCGAGGCACCATACAAGGACACGAGAATTTAGGAGACAGCCATAGAACTTTGAATAACTTACGAATGAACCTTGGGGCTGAACATGCATATGCAACTGGGGTCTCAATCAGATTGGAGCATGTCATGATAGAGGGGTGTCACTCTGGGTGGGAATATTATAATGTTGTAATTAACTTGGAAAGGTATAAAAGATATGAACCGATGTAACTACCTTTGTTGGCTGAGAGGGCACCAGTGCTGTGTGTGTGTACTCAATCCTCAAGGGTCCCGTAGATGGACTAATAAACACCTACACTGCCAACCGCTTGTCTGTCTCCCATGCTAACTGCTTGCGTGGTAGGATACACCTAAGGAACCTGATACGACATGAGGGGACAAGGAGAGGGGCACAGAGGGATGGACAGGAGGGTGGGTGTATAAGGAGGGATAAATAAGCTGTAACAGACTTTAAGGCCCTTTTTACATGGGCCGCTCCCGAAGACGCAGAAATCTGCGTGTTCATGAGTGGATGCAGCAGGTGAGTGCATGGTGAGTGGGGATGCGTGCACGCTGCAGCCTAACACGCATCTCCATGGCCTAACTGTACAATAGCAAAAACATTACATGTATGGTTACTGTTTCTCCTCATTGTACTTAAGTGTTTGAAACGCTAATGACACTTTTCCTAACCACTTCCTTCCAAGCGATTGTTTTCATATCTATACCTCTCCTGTATTTGCTTAGTCTAGTGTTCCGACTTATTACCAGCCTGAGGAAGGGCCCTGTGTGGCCCAAAAGCTTTGCATGCTCTCTCCAACAGAATTTGGTCTGATCTGCAGTATCATGTGCACTACTTTGTCTCTGTCAGGTCCCGCCGTGGTTACCTGTGAGGGCGGGGCTGGCCCCCGCAGCCACTTCTTGCCTGCAGCGGGGCTCCGTGCCCCGGCAACACGACTGAGGTGGCGGGGTCTGCGGAGCCCGGCCCGCGCACAGCCGCCAACATAGGGGAAGCCCCTCGAGGCGTGGCGAGGCGAGGCAGGGCCACCACTGGTTGCGCTTCGCTGCTCGGCGTGCCTGTACACACGGTGGGGTGGGGCGGGGCTAGTCCAGCATAACAAGGGAGCCGACAGCAAGGAATGATGCCGGTGATAGCGCTGCTGTGAGAAACTGGCCCAACCCTGTGAGAGTACCTGAGAGTGAGGTGCTTGTGGAGCGTGTTGTGCAACTGAGGTTTGTGGTGACGAGGGTATAAGGTGTGTGTTGTGGGTGTGTGTTGAAGCCTTATTATTATTATTATTATTATTATCCCTCTTGAGTCTGGGCCCTTCCTGATATGCCTTCCCCTGGGTGAGTGTGTTACCTATGAATCCCTTCCTTCCTCCCTTTCTGGTTTGAATCCCATATCCCCCACCTGTGCACTGAGTTCCCCCTGGAGTGACGTTAGAGTGGGTGTGTGGGTCTACGGCATGGTGTGGGTTGTATGGGGAGGGGGGTGGGGTTGTGTCAACATGAGGAACTGGGAAGAGTGGAAGGGCTCCACTCTCAGCACAGCTGGTTCATCCCCCTGTGATGATCCGGCCTCATCCCGTCCGGGATCGATAGGGCCACACAGGATCCTGAGGGGTTCCTTTTCCCATGCTAGAGTGTCAAGCCCATGTGTGACTGTACGTGTGACTTCCCTTCCGCCTTCTTCTTCCCACATCCTACTCCGACCTAACAGTCTCCCTCTCTGACATTTTGAACCAATATGGCAATCCTGCTCTCTCAAATATCAACTGTCAGTTTTGGGGGAAAAAGAATCAGAATGGTCAACATTTTGAAGGTCTTAGTTCATTTCAGAATTATTGTGCAAATTAAATTTCTGTGAAAATTGACTTCGTTTTTGAAAATTTGGAGCAAAAATGTCCTTGCCTTCCGGACCACCTCCCACTGAATCTTCTCGGGCTAGATCTTCAGGTGGATTTAGCTTCACTTGACACCAGTTTACACCAGGTGAAAATCTGCCCCACCCTAGGCCTTAGGACTCTGCACTGTGACATCCCAACCTGAAGTGTGAACCTTCTCTCATCATTTCCCCTCCATGTGTCCTCAGTGCCCCACTGATTTCCTTCTCACTCTATTTTTTGTGCTCCTTCCATGATGGCTTCTTGCCATGGAACTGCCTAGCAAGTAGCAACCACAACAGGCCTCGGGCCTCTCCTGAAGACTCATTGCTTCTGCAATAGGGATGGGCAAATGTGGTTCGGGAGTTCGGACCGAACTCGACCAGTTCGGTCAACCGAACCGAACTCGATTTTCAAACCGAACCGCATTTCCAAACTCTGCTCTGTTCGCCCATCCGTAAAAGATAATATTTAGTTAAATGGGGTTTAAATTTCTGAACTTTGTTCGGAAGTTCGGAGTTTGGACCAAACTCGAATAGTTCAGTCGACCAAACCGAATTTCCGAACTTGGTTTTGTTCGCTCATCCCTATTCTGCAACACCCACAAATAATAAAGCATATTAGTCAACTACCTCCTCTGTCTAAATGTTATAAGAAGAAGGAAGTGGTTGGGAAGATATAATCTAATAAAAATCTCACACCCTTTCTGACTCATCTCAACTCCTGAGGATCACATGCTGGTAATGAGATCTGAAATGAGTGCCCCCCCGCCCCCAAATCCCCACCCTACCCAAGCAAAAAATGATGGTTCAGGTAATAACAGATATCCATTTATGCTCCATCAGGTACCATTTTGGATATGTCTGGGGTCCCTCCCCCATTATTTCCTTTATTTCAGGACTTTGGCCACATTATTTTGGCAATATTAGAGCTATTGTGCACGTGTATTTGCCAAAAATGACATCGCCAAAAAACCGAAACGACTAAAAAAAACCAAAATAACCAAACCGAAAACCATCCAAAATGGAATACTTGAGGGAGCCGAGGGGCTATTTGCTTACTCAAAGGGCGACCCAAAAAATACAAATAATACCTGCAAGCCCACTGTCTGTTTCAGCTTTACTTAAGGACATTTCTTATGGCTAGACCACTCCCCTGCTTAATGGCTAGTCCCTCAGCTGGAGTGTTCCAGTGGAGTTATGTCAATTTCTCCTTTGCCACCAATGGATCAATGCTAATTTGCACCAGCTGGGAAACTGGCCTACCTGAGTGCGTTGTGACTGAACAAGAGCAGGGGAGATTTGGTTGTGTAAACCAGGGTTTCCTGCACTCTCTGGACCAACAGCCCACTGTCAGCCTGCAAAATTTCTTGTAGGCTTTCCGTTCACCTACTGGAGAAAAGACAAAGTAGACGGACAACAGTTGTTCTCGATGGGCTTACATTGCAACAAATTAGATTTTGGTTAAGTCCTAGGAAAAGCTTCCCAACCGTAAGAAGTGCTGAGTGATGGGATTGGTTGCCTAGGGAGGCTATAGACTCTCCTACATTGGAGGTTTTTTTTAAAATTGGTTATTTGTTTATTTAAATGTATATGTTGTCCTTCCCAGAGGCTCAGGTTGGGCTTTCAAAAACCAAGGACAAAAATCTTTCTGGCCATTTTTGCACGGATGCCCCCGCTGGGTGTGCAGGCAGGTGTGCAGTTGGGAGGGGTGTGTGTCCGTGCAAATGCCATGGGCGTGGGTGGGCGGGATGGGTGCGCGCCCATGCAAACAGCACGGGAAGTGGGTGGGGGATGCATGTGCACTCCTGCGCAGCACCCATCTCCAGCCATCACCCACCCACGGAGCCATCCGGCAAGCCGGAGGAGGCTCTCTGGGTGGAGATGGGTGTGGAGGTGAGTGTACGCCCGTGGAAAAGGCTGCACACCCACCACCAGTGCACACTCACACACACACCCCAACCGCGTCTGTGCAAAAATGGCCTATGAATGCTGCAGGTACAGGGCATTCTGTTGTGAAACAGTGAGCTGGACTAGATGACCCCTTGAGGTACCTTCCAACCATACAGTTCTGCGCTATAAAGGCATGGTCAATGGTTGGCATTGGTCTTCATGAGCACCACCGCCATCTCCAGGAGTAGGGGATCCAAAGATGACTAAGGGTATTTTCAGATGTTACGAGATCACAGTGAACCACGGTCAATTTCGCTGCGGGGTCAAAGCGCCCTGAACGTCTGTTTGGCTGCCGCCAGATGTTCACCACGGCTAATTTCCACATGCAGTCAATTTCAACCATGCTTCCCGGGCTCCCCGCGGGATGAGCCCCGAAAGCGTGGTCAAAGTGATTCCCAGCGGGAAGCAATAAAAAGTAACGGACGGACGGCGATCACGGCCCAGAATCCCCGGTGGGATTCCGGGCCGTGGTCAAAGCAAGTGGGCGCTGCAGCCGCATTGGCTGCGGCGCCCGTCTGTTACTCCCCAGAGGGCGGGCGGCGGGGAGCGTGGGGGAGGGGCGTGCAGCCGCATGTTGGGCCGCGCGGCCCCTCCCCCTCTCCGAATCCCCGCCGGGATCTCCCGGCATGTCTGTTTGGGGCTTTTATTGGCCCGGGGGGTGGGGGGGTGGGTTGGTGGTGGTTATATTCACCCCCAGCGGGGATTCACTGTGGTGAATCGGGACGGCGTCACATCTGAAAATACCCTAAGATGCATGTACTGACGTATGTGGCCAACACATATGCATTTTGACGAAGGCCCCTGTGAATTCTGGACTGCTGTGATCACAGGCATTTTTGGAGATGATGTTATTTGGCCAAGCTATTGCAGAAATTGATCCCTTGATCTTTTTTTTCATGCTCCACTGCGGCTAGCTGGGAGCACTCTCTTGTTGGTATCACCGTCCATACAGCAAGGGCCCACAAGGAAGCATTCTCTGTTGCTGCCCTGGTATTGTAGAACTCCAAGCCAGAGCATATTCTGGAGACAGTATAAAATGTTTCTTTTTGATAAGGCGTTTGGCAGGCAGGGCTGGGAGTGCAGGGGTTAGGGGTGAGGGTGGGTTTGTCTTTGACTAAAGTTTTTGAAGGAAGTTTGATTGTATTTTATGTAAGGGCTGGATAGAAGTTTAAATAAATAGTCTCTTGCATTGCAAATCACAGTCTGAAAGGGGAGCATAGAACGGGGCTGTGCAGGAGGGCGTTCTTGGTCGCTGCCCCAGTTTTGTGGAATTCCATTCCCTTGGAGGTTCATCTGAGCCTGGGTCTAAGCATCTTCTGGAGGTGGTGCAAAACGTTTTTGTTTAAAAAGCATTGGGGTAGGGATTGGGGCTGGTTGGGAGAGGGTTTCTGGGATGAAGGTAAGGTGGGATTGGAGAGGGGTGAGGGAAAAGGTTGTTTGGGGAGGTTGGGGGTTTTCTACTGTTTTATTTGGTTTTCATATGCTGTTCTATTTGTTTGTAAGCTGCCCTGAGCCATTTGAGAAAAGCAGGATAAAAATCAGAATAAATAAATACGCTGTAGTGACTCAAGCGAATGGGAGATCTTTTGCCCTGGTTGGTACAAGAACCAAAGTATGAACAGCCCAAAGCAAAATCACATCAAGATGCCAGACACAACATGTTCCAAATGTTTTGGGGACTGGGGATTTTAGTTGAGATTAGGGCCAACACGAATATCCCATGCAAATCCCAATAGATTTGATGTATTGTAATTTGATGTAATGGCTAAGGGCGGATTCAGACGTGCGTTTAAATCGCACAGAAGCCTCGGCGGCAAAGTGCGATTTAAAAAACCCCGCACTTCCGGGCTGGCGTGAATGCGCTGAGCGCGCACATTTCCACCTAGTCCGAATGTTTGGAGCGCGGTTTGAAAAGCTGCTCGGAGCAACTTTTCAATCCGCGCTCCAAACATTCGGGCTAGGTGCAAATGTGCGCGCTCAGCGCATTCACACCAGCCCGGAAGTGCGGGGTTTTTTAAATCACACTTTGCCGCCGAGGATTCTGTGCGATTTAAACGCACGTCTGAATCCGCCCTAAGTGTGCGGTAATTGGACCAGGAGGTAGGGTAGGACCCCTGTTCTAGTCTTGCCTTAGTCAGAAACTCGCTGGCCGACCTTCAGCCAGTCACTATTTTCTCAGCCTAGCCTACCTCACAGAGTTGTTGAGGATTAAAAAATGTGTTAAATAGTTGTATGTAAAGTGCTCCGAGTGCCATGGAAAGGGGGCGCTATATAAAAAGATTATTTTTATTATTATTATTATTACTTGCTTAAATGAAATGGAATCCACTTCCTGCTTCATTTTTTGTTCCAAATATTTGTTTGAGATACTGCGTGTTTGGTATTTCATGTTCGGAATTTTGGTTACTTTGGTATTTTAATACTTCAGTACTACTAATATAGTACCACCAAAGCAAATCAAGTGTCAAATACCAAATTAACTGAGAGACTGAATGCAAAATAGCGGAATAAACAAAAGTGCAAATTTTACAGTGATAACAAAGATGAATTTGGATATTTAGTTGTGGGAACAAATATGAAAATTATCTTGCAAATGCGAAATGTCATAGTCATTCAGTCAGAGCTCAGACCCAGAGAAATAGGTGAGGTCTTTGGCAAATTTCCATAAGAGCCAAAGGAGTTATTCCAATTTATGCCATCTGAGGGATCTGATTCAGGGAGCATTTGCAAAATTCCTATCTGGACTAGGATTTTAAAATATCCCCCTGCTAAAATTTCAGGGAGCTGGAGGTTAGAATCTGGGGGTCTTAGTTTGGGCCTACTTCTAAGAAGTTTACAATTTGTGGGTTTTTTCTCCCCCAGAGTTTTCTGAACTTGTGCCATCGTGTGCAGAGAATGCAAACAGTCTCATAAATACAACTGCCATTCCTGTGCCCAGCAGTCAGTCCTTGCCGGTAGAAGCTTCTACATCTGCCAGAACGCTTCCTAAGCTCTTATTCACAAACCTCACTACTCAGCAGCAGAAACGTTCCCCTGTAAACTTGACCCCTCCTCAGCAGCCAGCTTCACCTGTGGACCTATACCTCTTCCCAGCAGCTAACGTCTCCCATTAAATCAATCTCATTTCAGCGGCCAACTTCAGCCATGCAACTGACCCTTCCACACCAACAGACATTGCCAAGGAACCTGACAGCTGCTGAGAAGATAACTTCACCAACAAAATTGACCTCACTTCAGTTGTTCATGTCACTAATTCAATCAACATTTCCACAGCAGACAACTACACCCATTAAATCAACTTCTCCACAGCAGCTAGCTTCACTCATAAACTCAGATGCTAACTTCTTCCACAACATTTACCTCACCCAAGTTGCTAACTTCACCCATGCAACAAACTTCACTTCCCCTGCTAACTTCACCAACAGAATCAACTTCAACTCAGCAGCTAACTTCACTCATGAAGTTAACATCTCCAAATCAGATGGAGCAACCATGAAACCAACCTCAACTCAGCTGCTAACATCACCCACAACATTTACCTCATCCAAGATACTAATTTCACCCATCAAGTTGTCATCTTCAGTTTGGCTGACCTTGCCTATTAAACCAGTCTTGCCTCAGCTGTTCACTTTGCCCACAAAAGTGGCTGCTTCTCATTTGCTAACTTCACCTGTGAACTTGACTCCTCCACATGAACTATCACTCACCACCCATGAATGCGACACCTTCTCAGCCGCTAACTTCAGCTCAGCAGATTTTTGCTCATATCAAGAGAATGAATACCAACCAATATTTCAGAGGTTCTTTCCATCTAGAAAATGAAGCCTACCATTCCCATTACGGTGACTCCACTTCCACCCCTTCCAAGGAGAAGGCTGTCAAGTTGGAGAAAATGGTAGGCATGTTTGTTTTTAAAGGTTTTCTCATGTTTGTGCTTTGCGTGATTACCTATGCCCATTCTGTCTAGCCAGCCTTCTTTCCTTCCTCTCTCCCCTTGTCTTGTTACATGGAGATCTTTTCCATACTAGTAGGTAGCCAATTCACTGGTAGCCAATTTATGTCCCAAACTAAGACCTGTGGAGTTTTATTACATGACCTACATCCAGCTTTATCTTTAATATATGGGTATGGCCCACAAATAGGGAAGTTTCCAACACACAATGCGAAAACTTGGTAGCCAGGTTCACTGAACATTGCCAATAAATCCTCTTCCCCTTCCTCCTCAGAGTCCTCCCTCAGGCACATCCTGTCCATTTGCATATTTAATTCCCTTGGCTGAAAGAAGTTATTGGTATGTGCATACAGAGAAATTCAAATGTCTCCATAAGCAATGGCTCTTACTTTTTTTTTTTTTTTTTAACTGCACCCTTGCTTTTTCCTGTCGTGCTTTTTCCTGTTGCTGGTATCCAGGTGTCAGGGACCATGGGCTAGGGCACAGAGTAGGTGCAGGATGAAGTCCTGGGAAACATGGTGAGAGTTTGTGCAGGATCAGGTCCAGAGAGTTGGTGAAGGATCAGGATTCAAGACCAGGAAATAATGCGGGATTGGGGCTCAAGGGGCATGGTTGGAGATCAGCACATGGACCAATGGGGCAGGTGTAGACAAGGCAGGATAAAGCACAACTGGATGAGATGAGGCGAGGCAGGACTGGACAGACAAGATGAGGCAGGTTAGATAAGGCAGGATTGGATGAGAAGAGGCAGTGCTTTCGCTGGGCAGGCTGAGTTGGCTGCCTTGGCAGTTGTATAGGGGTGCATCCAGCAGATGCTGAGCCTCCATCAAAGCAGACACCAAACCCCAGTATCCCGACTCACCAGCAGAATCTGAAGGACTGGGTTCTCAGAGGGACAGTCCTTGTTCAATGTCCTTGACCAAGGTCAAAGAGGGTATGTCCTTGGTCAAAGGACATACTAGGTTCAGATAGTGCAGGGCTGGTCCAAGGGACACAGAAGGAAACAGAAGTGACGGATAATCCACCCAGCTTCTTGTGGTTACTGGCTTTGACCTTGTATACAGGCCAGCAGCCAATCCAGAAACTGGGGCGTGGTGTGAAGCTGAGGAGGGGTGTGGCCCGACAGGTGCTGGGGAGATCTTATAGCCAACACTGGGCCCTGGCCAGCAGGAACCAGTGACACTGTAGAGCCAGCCACTGTACCCAGGACCCCAAGGGTGCTGTTTGCTAAGGAGGTGCATGGTTAGGGCATTGCCACTTTGCAGTTTGTCCCTAGCCAATAGAAATAAGATACGTTCCAGGTTTCCCCCCTCAGCTTTTTAGTTGCAGCCTCCTGCCACCCCCTATGCCAATGTCCTAGCGACAGGTCTGTTGGTACCTGACAACCCATAACCACACACAGGTGTCTATATTTTGTCCCTCCCTCTCTGCCTTGTCCTTTCATGCCAAGCATATCTGCTGCTGCTACTGCTTACTACTGTTTCTGCTGCTTCCGTGTCTTCCCTAGCTCAGACTGGCTGAGCCGAGGTGGTTGACAAAATGTCGCCCGTTTCTGGAACCCTGAATTTTGATTGGCTACAGCACCAGTCAGAATTCATGGCACAGGAATGAACAAAGACTAGGGTTCACCTGGCCTAGTGAAAAGAAGACTAATGGAGAGACAGGATAGCAGGTTTCAAATGTCTACAAATATGCCACAAAAAACATAGGGGAACATTTGTTCTCCACTGCCACAGAAGATGGAACAAGAGGAAATGGGTTTAAGTTGCCGCAAGGTAGGTTTTGGTCAAATATTAGGCAAAGCCACTTAGCTGTAAGAACTGTTGGTCGCCTCTTGGACAACAATAGAATTGGTTGCTAAGGGAGGTTGTGGTGGAATCACCTTCCTTGGACGTTCTCAAAAACCATCTGCACAAGCATTTATCTATGATGCTGTAGGTAGAGGATCTCCTGCTGTGGAGCAGGGGAGTTGGACAAGCAGACCCTGGAGGCCCATTCCAGACTGACAATTCTAGGATATCGGACTTCAGATTCCTTGTACTTCCATAAACTTTCTCAGTTACCTTGAGCCTCAGTTCCCCTTCTGTCAAATGCGGTCAATGATATTTCCTATGTCCTGTTGATAAATCTTTAGGGCAGATGCTTCAGGCACATGGAATGCTTAAGATAATGGAACCTCAATCTCTCTTGGAGCCTCTGGGCTTAATTATAAGCTATTATCTAGGAATTAACGCACAAGGGGTAGAAACGAATACCAAAAAATATCATCATGCCATCAGTCCGTGATACACCCATGCTTCGGGTGTAGCCAGGCATTCATGTTCGCTGTGTCCTCCCCATTGGTGCCGATGGGGAAAATGCAGTGGACGTGGGCCCCTGAATGTAGCACAGATACCGAGCACTCTTCTAAGCATGCTTAGTGCTAGGGAAGGGAACAGGATGAAGCCAGAGGCACTTGGAACTAGAGCTAAAATGGATAGTGGGTTTATTATTCATGGGTACTAGTCTCATTTTCGGTAGCCTTTCAAGTACCCAAACAATATCCATGACCAAAATGGGTACTTGCACGTCCGATTTTTTTCAAATATCCCATTTCTCCTGATTTTACACTTGAGTTATTTCAGTCATTTTGGTATTTCCGTTATGTCATTTCAGCACTATTTGGACCCATGGGTGTCTCCACACAAGCTGCGAAGGGCCCAATCCCCACACGGCCCCATGGTGGGCAAGCACAGCTGCTACACTGTGGGGCCAGGCCAGCATGGGGAGCTGGGCAGCTGAGTGCCCACCCCCCGCAATGCTGGAGATCTCACCATGGCTGAGGCACAGGCCACATCAGCTGGTGCCCGGCCATGCCCCTCCTCCCTCCCCTGACCTGACCAAATTCCCATCCCAGCCATGATGTGGCAGCCCACGATGGATGACAGTGCCTGCTGCCCAAAGCCCCGCCAGGGAGCTCACCATGTGGCACTCCTTGGGCAGCCTTATCTCATATGGGGTATGGCTGCTCTTCTGTGCATCCTCAGACCTTTCCCTGATGATGCAGCGTGTAGCAGCCAGCTACTGGCCCTGCCCCGGGGTGGGTGGGTGAACATCTGGTGGCAGCTGGTCACATGGTGCACTGCATCACATGGCCCAGCTGCCCAGACTAGGGGCACTTTCAGAAAAGATGCTCTCCACCCACCACGCACCCACTGTACATGTTGCAGGGCTGCAGGGTTGGGTGCCCTGTAACATGTACAGTGGGTGGGAGGTGGGGAAGTGGCTTGTCTGAAAACACCATAGGTTTAGGCTGGCCAAAGCATGGTAGCCTTTCCAAAGTGTCTTGTGTGACTGCACCCATTGTGCAAATACAATTGCCAAAAATAATGCAACCCAAACACTGTCATAACAACAAACAAACAAACTGAACTCCCCTCAGCCTCTTCCAAGTGAAACAGACACTTAACGAGCATGAACAAATACTAGTTACTACCCAAACCGCCATTTAGTTACTACTACTAATTGTTTCTGTAGCATTACTAGGCATACACAGTGCTTTACAGTCACAGATTTTTGAAGACAGGTCCCTACCCATTTGGCTTACAATCTAAGATTCACAAAGGTTAGGAGAACACAGGGACACACACCCATTTTACAGATGGCTAAATGAGGCCAAGAGATTGTAACTTGCCCAAGGCCACTCAGGGAGTTCTTTCCTTGGATGATCTTGTCCAGTAAGTTAATTGGCTAGGGTGAGATTTGAACCCTGGCCTCCTGGGTCCAGGTCTAGCACCCTAGGCACTACACCACACTAGCTGTCCAGGTTTTCAGTTCAGGCAGTGTAGATTTTGAACAGGTTTACCTGTTTTCTCAGGCACTCCTAAAATCACAGAATCCTAAAGCTGGGAGGAACTCCCAGGGTCATCTAGTCCAGCCTCCTGCCATCAAGCAGCATCCACGGGATCTACACTATCCCCAAGAGATGCTTGTCTAACCTACTTTGAAAGACCGCCAGTGATGGGGTCTCCACAACCTCCCTTGGCAACATGGTTCCACTGCCCAGCTGTCACAGTAGTGAGAAAACTTTTCCTAATTTTTAACCTAAATATTTTCTCCTTTGATTTAAACGCATTACCCACACTCATTTCATCCCTCCTCGGCACCAGAAGGCCAGGATCCCTCAACTTGAAGGTAGATGTTACATGACTGCATTCCATACAGCCTCCAAGCTCACTTCTCCTTCCCTTTCCTGATTAGAAGCTAGGAAATGGGGCTGGGTGGGTGGAGGGAGCCTGCTTTCTTTCTGGGGAGGTGCAGGGAAGCTGCTGCCTAGGGTTGCCAGATGTCCTTTATTTCAGAGCCCTACAGCTCTAGAGAACATAATGGACATCGCTTATTTAAACAGGCACCACAGCTTCCATGGAACAGAAGGGAGGCCTCTTATTTCAGTATCCCTCAGCTTTGTCATGTCTCTTTCTTTTGCAAATTTTGATCTGGCAACATCTCTGCCCCAGTTTCTTACTAAGGTAGGTATCTGCCTACATCACTGCCCCATAAACACAGCCCTGGACCAGTGCCCACTGAAAGATCAGTAGGTTCTTGTGCAATAGGAGCTACCATAAAACAAATTCTTAAGAACTATAAACACTTCCTTATGTAATCAGTCTGTGGAGCTTTGCTGCCCTTAGGAAGCTCTGCAGAGACCAATATGGTAACTAGCTGGGTTTGAAAGGGGGCAGGACGTTAGAACATCCAGCGAGGAGCCGAGATCGTCAGCCAGACCGTGACAGGGCTGGGCTTGTCCAGGGTTGAGTCTTTCCAGGATCTGGGCCCAACACAGTCTCACGCTCTTGGGGAAACAGCGTTTAGTGCTTTATTCATTCTCTTTGCAGTTCAGTCTCTTCCCATATCCAGTTCTCTGCACGGACAGTCTATCTCAATATAGCTTCCCTCAGAGCCTAGTTTCTTTAGGCAACATTCCCACACAGCTCATGCCCCCTTGCACACTCCCCGTCCCCCCGGTTCTTTACTTAATCCTCGGCTGGCTTCCTCCACCACACAGGTGCTGCAGTTTAGTTGCTGTCCTTCTCTCTGCTTAGTGCCTACAGTTCAGCTAGCGTCTGCCCCTCGGCCAGTGCTAGCTGCTTTCTCTTAAAGGCCCAACAGTAGCCCTGTCACACAGACCATGGTCACATCAGCTGAAGCCCAAGAGCCCAGGCTCTGTGGGGCCCAACTTGACCTCGTGGGCCCCCTGAGAGAAGCTCGCCTCTTTATGGAGCAGTGTCAAAGCCAGGGAAGGTGGGAGCCTTGTGCAAAATGGTGGTGGGGGCCCCTTTCTAACAGAGGAAGGACTTGCTTATGAGGAAAAAAGAAATGTTGCCATAAATCTTTGATTAGTTAACAATGACAGCCCCCTCAGGCGCCAGGGCTCCCTGCATTACAGGCCCTGCAGAGCTATATGTTACACATACTCTAGTTGAATTATGGGTCCCATGTTTTGGGGGACCTCTACTAGGGTTGCCACCTTTGGTTGTTTTTTTACTGGACACTTCCATTTTGGCCTATGGGAGTGTCAGGTAAAAAAACCCCACACAGGTGGCAACTTACCCTCTACTGAATTTCCATGGGCTCTCCAGAGGCCAAGGCGCCTCATGTTTGAGGTCCTGTGGGGCTGTATTTTACGCCAGTGCTTCCCACACTCCTGTTGCCATTTCAAATGTATTCATGAAGCCCATGTACTGAGGGCCTCTTAGGGCTGCTACCTGTGGTTGCTTTTTCCCCTGACACTCCTGTAGACCAAAATGGAAGTGTCCAGTAAAAAATGACCAAAGGTGGCAACTCTAGGGCCTCACAAAACTGCTCCTCAACACATGGGGCCCCGGTGGTTGAAGAGTCAGTCTTGCCTAGATCCAGTCCTGAGCATCATGATATCACAGCATTCCTCAAGGGATAGGCTACAAAAGGGAAGGGGGTGCTGGACAACATTGCTCCAGCTCTTTCCCCTTTAGCTTCAGCCTTTGAAGAGATGTCCCCTGCCCTCACGCATATGGAGTTAACATTGAGCCAGTGTAGTCTAGTGGTTAAGGTTGTGGACTTGGACCTGGGTGACTAGGGTTCAGATCTTGCTAGTCAAGTGGGTAGCCTTGGACAAGGCTCTTCCAGTTTCGGTTCCCCAGCAGTAAAATAGGAATAACAATCTACTTCACAAAGTTGTGGTGAGAGTGGACAGGAGATGGATTGTAAGGTGTTCTGCATACTGAAAGCCCTATGTAAATATTAATAATCCTAACCACCTTTTGGTCATTTTTTACCTGACACTTCCATTTTGGCCTATGGGAGTGTCAGGTAAAAAACCGCCCAGCAACCCTACCACCTACACATTGGGTGTTCTTGCGCGCACACACACACTTCTCCTGCATGGTTGCTTTTACATCCTGAACTTTCTGTGTGTCTAAATCACTCGCCCACATCTTAAACATCTGAATCTTTGAACTTCTGCATGGAACTTATCCCAGAACTTTTGTGTGCAAAAAGTTCTCCTGGTAAACAGCTTTGCTCCATGCAGCTGTGGTCACTTGGTTTCCATGATAGCCCCTCACGTCTACAGCTGAGGCTACTTTAGGCTGCCTCAGGGCAGTCTGTGTGTGTGTGTGTGTGTGTGTGAAGAATGCNGTGTGTGTGTGTGTGTGTGTGTGTGTGAAGAATGCATCCAGGACTTGTAAACCCAGAAGATAGAAAGACCAGCACTTTAAGATGTGTGTAAAAATGCCCATTGTCTCGGAAGGTTCCAGCCACCCTGCACAGATCTCTTCTAAATTCCTGGCTGAGAATATAGGTGTTTAATATCTTAATTGCTGTATTTCCTAATGTTCTTTCTTTTCAAGCTTCCTGTTCTCAAGCCAATTACATGACCCAGATAATTGGGTCCTTCATTGGGTCAATGCCCTGGTTCTGGAGAAATATTAGCTTTCAGCTCAGGAGAAACCCTGCTGATTGGTTTAGAAGCAGCAACACAGCACAGGGCCCAGGCACCTGCATATGCAGAGACAAAGGAAAGGTCTGGAATTCGTACAGCAGGGGCTATTGGGTTTCCGGCACTGCCTCCAGTTAAGCAGCTTGAGGAGAGTTGGGTTCCAGCTTTCCACCTGCGGAACAAACCAAGAACAGAACATGCTGAATCAAAGGCCCTCATGTTGCTGGAGCCACGCCACCCATTGAGCTCTCCTTGGCTGAAGGCATCTGATTCAGGGAGCACTGAGGGATTGTGGGAGAGTAGCTAAGCAGGAGATGAGAATTGTCTCATCATCTTGTGGTAAGGCTGCCACCTATGGTGGCTTTTTTACTAGATGCTCCCATATGCCAAAATGGAAGTGTCTGGTAAAAAAAATGACCAAAGGTGGTAACCCTATTTTGTGGGCCCATTGGCTCTCTCATCCCACCTTTCTCCAAAATTACAGGGTGAGCAGATACTAGTGATTATTGTTAGCGTCTCCCTCCGCACTTCATTCCTCTGCCATTAGCCCCATTGGCTAAGGACGGGGCAAATCTCCATTAAAGCCCATCTACCTGGAGGCCTTGTTGGTCAGGGACACGTACCTCCTCCTCCCCCCCTCTGTTCTATGTCAGGATCAGGGCTGCCTCTGACACTGAGCAGGGGATTGAGGGAAGGGACCAAAACCACTGGTGAGGTATGAGCATTGAAGTTAAGTACAAGTCTAAGATAGTTTAGGGGCATGCTGTGAGGTTAGGGTGGCCATAGCTCCCCTTTAAAAGATGATGCTTATGAAAAATACATAGTGCAGGGCTGCACTGGAACCAATACAGCCCTGCACCATGTATATTTCATAAACATCTTTTAAAGAGGCGGTATGGCCACCCTGTGTGAGGTGGATGGGTGGGTTGCCCATCTGCCTCACAACACTCCCTTGGGCTCCTAGATGTGGGCCACCCTTCAGCACCCCATGATGAGGAATCTCCTGCTTGCCCCTCCCAGTGCTTTCTCAGCCCCCTAGAATCAGGCCTCCCTACTTGTAGCATCCCACTACCTCCTAGTGCCCCCCCCTTCTGCTCCATGCCAGGGCATAGCTAAGGGACTGGAAATTATGGAAGGGAGGGTGAGCAGTGCCCCTATGCCTGCTATACATGTTTCCCCCTCTGACAAAATGCTAGTAACTACTACTAGATCACTCAGTTGCTACTCCCCTTTCTAATAGTTGTGCCTTGTCTCTGCAGGGCTGGGGTAAAGGGCAGCCCAAGTACCTCAGCCTGTCCACGCTCTGCAGGGCCAGAGGAAGTCAATATTAGATTGGTGGAAGAGACGTTTTACAGATGAAGAACTAAGGTTGAAAGGAAAAGCCCACCAATGAGTTCATGGCTAAATACAGGCTTTGAATGTTGTTCTCCCAGGTCTAAAGCCAACAACTTATCTACTAGGCTACACTGACTCCCTCTCTATAGCTAGTTAGGCTATGGCATTTTATTTCAGACCTCCAGAAACCTCTCAGCAAGACTGGAAATAATAATAATATTCATTAGATTTAGATCCTTTTTAAAAATCTGCCTTCTGGTTTCCTGAATACATGCAGAGGCGCCAAGGGTGTGGTGAAATATTCCCCACAATTTGCTGAGGAGAAGCAAGGAGTGCTGGGCCTGGGAGACAGAGGGGTTAACTGGCAGAACGACTAGCTTGTTTCCAGGTCATATGGGGGGGGAGGATGGGATTGCCCAGATAAAAAGCAGTTCAGTGCGGTTCACTCCCTGCCAGTTAGCAGCAGTGGGGGGTGAAGGGCACCTGAAGTGCCGGAGCTGATAAAATCCAGCTAGCAGCAGGAACCTTGGGGAGTGAAGGCCTCTCTGTGCAAGCATGACTCTCCCACACCCACGGAGAGGTGGTGGGGGGAGAGGGGATAACCGCAGCCATCGCAAGGCCGAGGCGTGCCTAGCTAGCACCCCCACCCAAACCCCGTTCGTTTGTGATGCCTGGAATTTCCCAGAGCTAGGGCGATGGTTGAGGGTTTCAAGGGCTGGAATCAGAGTCCCTCCCTCCCCCTGGCTCAGATGATTTGCTGTATCCCACTCTGAGTGTTGTGGGTCTAGCTGAGTACACAAAGAGTTAAAGGCATCACTCTGCTGGGACATGCATGTCAGCTACCCCCAGATGGTCAAAAATCATGTCCGCTTCTCTGCCCCTCAGTCATGGGGTTGGAAATAATAATAATCATTATTAATGATAAATTAATAATGAATACACATATGTATTAGGGTTCTTTTCATCTACCTTCTGAGTAGGGTTACCGTGGCTCTGTTTTTGCGCACCATCTCCAGGAGAAGATCCAGTTCTCTGTCTGAAGCCCAAATTCCCCTGCTTTATCAAAGAATGCCTGAATAACCGAGAGTAATTTTTCTTTTTCTTTCAGAGGGCAGGGCCATGTTGGACAAGAGGCAGGGCAAACAGGCTCTTTTGCTCCCTTTCTGATGCGGCCCCATGCCTTGCAGAGCATCATGATGTCCTGGTGCTCCAATGGGGGCTGGGCCGTGTCAGAACGGGGCGGGCGATCTCTCCCTGGACAGGTTTACTTTCCCCTGCCCGCTCCCAAAGAGAGATTGGCCTGCACAGTGCAGAATGCACTCCCCCCCCCCCCCCCCCCCCTTAGGGCTCCCTTCCAGGATGGGAGCCCTGCCTGAACTGCATCTGCCTGACTGAGCACTTACTGGGCGGGTCTGGGATGTCAGCACGGAGGATGATGATGATGCCATTGCAGAAGAGGTTGGCAAGGGGGCAGTATGTTGGTAGTCCCGCAAGCACCATGTGGCTTCAGGGGCACGGCTAGTGCTACCCTAGGTGCAGCAGCTACACTGGGGTCCACAAGCTTTGGGGGGGAGGCACACTGCATGTGGGATTTGTGTGCATCTCACGTGGAAGTGGGGTGATGGCAGGATGAGGGGCCTCATTTCATCTTCTGCACCAGGGCCCATTCTAGTTTAGCTACATCCTTCTGTGGCTGGCTGGGGCACTGGTTTCCCTTTCCAAAACATAACAGCTGGTAGAGTTATGATGAGACCGTGCAGGGAACCTGAGGAACAGGAGTGGCCAAACTCTTGGTCAGTTCAAGCATGGCTCTTGGCAAGCCCCCTTGCATGTGGTTCTAACTCATTAGACCTCCCTCTCCTCCCAGGAATAGAGCCTAGAACTCCTGTCTCCTAGTCTCCCCTGCTGTAACCCACATCCTTATCCGAACCAGTAGCAGAATTAATAGGAGGTGCACCCCACCTTCCCAAGCCTTTTTGCTGGGCCCTGTCTCTGGGTGCCTTTAGACACAATGGCAAGGGGTGATGGAATATGTGTTAACACCATTCTCTGATGCACATTCGCCTCTGATTAGCCCCCATTAATGTCTTCCATGTTCAGGGGATAATCGCTGTTCTGCCTGCCACTCACGGCGGAAGCCCTCCTGGCAGAAGCATGCCCCTGGAATTCTGGGAGTTGTAGTCCGTGCAGGAGAGCGGTCAGGTCTGCCTGATCCTCCGCTCTGCGCTACAACTAAATAGCTGAGTCTTCACTGCTCACCACCCCCACCCCGGGTGCCCTGGGAGAGCGCGTGGACAGTTTGCAGCAAGGAATGAGCTGTTTGGTGGTGGCGCAGAGTGGAGGATTGGGGGGCAGACAGACTGGAAATGGCTATCAACACACCACGTGACGTTCGCCACGGGGACAGGGGAAATGCTCGACTGCTGCCCCCGAGACACCGGTGCAACCAATGGGGAGTTAATGGGAGGCTACCAGGGGTGCAAACCAGTGGCCAAAAACAGTGATGGTGCTTAGACAAAACACACAGGCACGTGGCAAACATCTTAAGCACCTTCATGCTGTTGTGTCTAAAGACGCCCACTGCCTTTGATCCAGTCCAGTAGGTGCTGCCAGCAGGGGCCAATGAACCAAAGTAGAAGAAGAGGCCGAGGAAGAACAGCAGCATTCTTCCTGCTTTGACTTATGCCCAGCTTTCACCCCCTGGCATGGCGTTACCCTGCTCCTCACCTTGCCCAACACCATTGCTAACCTCTCCACCCCAGCCCCTGCCTTAGGCTCAGCCCTGCTATCCCAGCTTTAACTCCTAGACCCGCTCTGGATCTCCTTGCCTTGACGTCCAGCTCTGCTCCAGAGTCGGACCGCCTGCCCTAGCCTCATAATTCGTTGCCTGCATCCTGGATGCCCCTTCTGACAGTCACTCAGTATGGTGCCTTCCTGGGCTGGTGGGACAGCATGCAAGGAATTATATTCATCCCTTTGACTAATCCCCTTGGCTGTCACTGTAGAGTCACCAGCAGCTCAGAAATAGTACTGTGGCTAGGCTCCCCCATGCCTCTTCCCTGTGTGCCTCTGCTGGGCTCTCTTGTGTCACTTCTGTGAAGCCCACGTCACTCCCAGGCCTTCCCCTGCCAACTCCACCACCAGCAAGCATCTGTAAGCATCTGCGTGCATGAGAGTGTATGCGTGAGCGTGCCTGAGCTTGCATGAGGATGTACATGTGTGTATGAGCGTGTGCACATGGGCATGAGTGTGTGTGTGAGCACTGAGCAGTGCATGTGTGTGAAGTGTCTCTCTCAGTGATTGACCTACTTATTTGCTTTTTTAAAATCAAATGAGTGAGAAAAATGATTTTTTCCCCCCCAGCCGAGCCTCAAAGTTGGGCCACGGGCTATTTTAAATGTACATATAAACGATGCTAATTTATGTTAATTTGTACATGTTTATGCAAATAGGATGTAACAGGAATGTCCCACTTGGTTTTCAAAATCTGGTCACTTTTGGAATAGGTCAAAGGTGGCTCTTGGCGTGGACATGGGGGAAAGAGGAAGTAGATTTTCCCTCTTTCCACCTAGCCCAGTTTTCAGTACAATCAGTCTTTAGTAGCAGGGCAAGCACTGCTAAAGTGCAGGGAGATGGCAGATCAGGTCGCTCAAGCAGGGGTGTGTACAATCCACACTGGACGGGGCCACACACTGTTAACATGATCCTCCAGTGGGACAGTGCGCTAGTTGTTAGAGACTCTGGAAGTCCCATTTGGGGCTCATTCATGTAAGACTTTTAGAGTGGGTAGGTGCCCAAACTCACATTCAGAATGTTGTGTGAAATCCTTCTCCCTTCCTCTGCTCCTGGATGATCCCTTCTACTCTGCCACCTAATGCCAGGGGTAAGGCCATTGAAATGCAGGGCAATCGGAAGCTGTGTGAATGCACTGCAAATTCAAATTAAGGAACAAGTGGTAAATTTGCAAGGGCAGGGAGGCGGGTGTTGTATAAATGAGTCCTCAGGTCAGAAGAAGTCATGCCTGATATGCACATTTTAGAGGACACTTATGAGAAATACAGGATGCAGGGCTACATTGGAGCCAGTGCAGCCCTGCAACCTGTATTTCTTATAAGTGCACTGTTAGTGCATGTGTTATTCCACCAAAGGATTATGCACTACATCTGAAATTTGAACCCTGATGTCCATTTGTAATTACTGTCATTTCTGGTCCAGCGCAGGCCGTCATGTAGCACGATTCTAACTTTCTACTGTCTCTCAATTTCCAGCATGTTGTCCCTTGCTGATCCCAAATTATGCATGTTTTCTGAGAGTTAAACTGAATTAGCTGCAGAATTGGCTCACTGGCATGCGAGCTATTAACAGGAGACCAGAGTCAGGTTCCAGCTGGCTTTAAAAAAAACTCCAGAGCAGAAAAAGGAAGCAGAATTTAATATTTTAAAGAAAGATTAATGGTTCCCACCCCCTAATCCTTTACACCTGAAATGGGGCCTGCCTGGGAATCGGAAAAGCTTGTACTTAGTTAGGATTAATTAGTTCATGCCTGTGCAATGCTTTGAATATGGAATGTGTTATGTAACTGTTGAGAATTTTCACTGCCATTCTCCAGTAATGAGCATTGTATAGAAATGCCCCATTCACACAACACCCTCCCCCATTTGCAAGCTCACTACATGTCTTGCCCAATAGTGATGTATCACACAGCTACTGAGTGCCCTGCATTTCAGTCTTCCCGCCTCTCCATTTTACTGTGTTATTTCCCACAAGTCAAAAGGCCCTCACTTCCTCCAGGGCAGGGTGCGGAGCCCCCAAATCCTCCCAGTGCCACCTCAAACACAACCACCTCTACAGCCCTGCCGACAGTGACCCCAAACAGGTGTGGCCACAGGGGAGGAGGTGGAACCACCAGGAGCCACTCATTTTGTCCTCTGTCTGTGTCTCACAAATGTTAAGGCTGGGGCTGGGCTAGGAGCAGGGAGCACTGGGAAGCAGGCCCAGACATGGTTCTCCCCAGTTTTCTGTTCCTGCTGGGTGGACTTAAATACTCAGGACAGCTGATCAGGAAGTTTGAAGCATGGCATGGGCTGCTAGGAACAGTCCATTCCAGGGTCCCACCCAAAACCACACACAGCAAGACCAGGACTGGAGCCAGAGCTCTGCAGTGCAAGTATGGAAACAGTCAGAGCCTGGGGTCAGGGCCCTTTGTCCAGGACGTGGGCAGTCGGCATGACGTGGGTGCACGAATGGGGTCAGGATTAGATCTGAGTCAACCTGGTGCAGAAGCAGAGTCTTGGGTCAAGGTAGGCAAAGGTTGGAGTCGGCGCAAGGGCCAACAAGATGAAGACAAAGGAGGACCAGATCACAGCAGAAGGCAAGCAACTGGAAGAATGAGGTGTTGCTCTGCCCAGCTTCTCATAGCTGACAGGATTCCTTATATATGGGGAGAGGCAGCCAATCTGGAGAAAAGGGGGTGTGGGAAAACACTGGACCAGAGAGCCAGGCAGGAGCCTCGGCTCAAGCCAAATACCACCTATGCACGTTTTTGAGGAACACTTGTGAAAAATACATGTTGCAGGGCCTGCAACATGTATTTTTCATGTGTTCCTTAAAAATGTGCATAGGTGGCGAGCCTAAGTGGCTCCGCTGACTCAGCCCCCACCCCCAGAGTCTCAGTGGGCCGCCTCACACCTGGAGAGACCCAGCAGGCACCAGCTCACAGGTCCTGACAACATGGGGGGTGTTTATAAACGAGATGCTAGCCCGCACCAGGAGGCTGTTGAGCCCGTGTTTGCTGCCGGTTTATTAGCTGGCTGCGAGATGCGTGCTCCTGTGTGCCACAGAGCCGCCGCTCATGGCAGAGTCCTGGGGCATTGCACGGCCCACGGCGGGGCCCGTTCCGAGCCAATGTTTGTCCCCTTGTCTGCCCGTCTATTAAGGTGTGCGCAGCCTCCCAACGGTCGGAGCAGCGGGTTTCTACCGCGTTTCACTTGAGCGCTCCAAAACAGCGCTCCAAAAGGTGGGGGGAAACAACAACAGGAAGCATCCCTCACGGGGGGAGCTCCCTGAATCCAGAATTCCCTGCGACTGTGCGTCATGGCGGGAGGAGGCAAAGTGCGGCGCCTGTCCATGTATTAGGTTTGCTGTGCAAACCTCCGAGTGGGTGCTGCCTGGACCAAACACGGGACCCCTGTGGGCTGTTATCCATTTATTTTTTCACCCCATGTCGCTATAATAGGGAGAGGCGCTGTAGCTGCACCAGGGCTCACAAGCCTGGGGGGGCCTACACTCCCTGTTGATCCTGTGCCTCCTGACACTTGGAGGAAGGTGGGGGGCCCATTCCATATTCTGCACCAGGGCTACCTAGCTATGCATTTCTGTCCAGAGATTCCTTTGAACAGGGGTATCCGTTTACTTTAGTAAGGCATGATGGGAGTGTGGCATGCAAGGAGTTAAGCCTCCTCCACTAGCTTGCAGGCGGTCTGAAACAAGCAGCAGTAGTTTACCACACCACACAGGTTCAATTGGGCCTCCCAAATCATAAGATCAGCTTAAAAATCACAATTTTCCTTTTCAGACTAATAACTGTGGTGGTCTCGCCTCCTGGAGTCTGAGCCTCTAGGCTTTTGTTGCTGTAATATTTCAAGGTCTCTTTGCAATCATCAGGCCTAAAGGCTGATTTAAAAAAAAAAAAGTAGGTTTTCTCTGTGGAGACTGAGCAGGGTCTTTCATTTCTGCATCCATATTCAATTCATTGGTCTTCCTCTGAAGCCCTCCTCCCAGGCCTTTGGTGAACTGGACTTTCCTCCACAGGCATCTTTAACTCTACATCTCACTGGTCCAGTGATTCTCCAACTTTAGAGCACACCCCTCCTTTTTCATGTCTGTTATACATAATCACAAATGACCTGGGCCCCACATACCTGGAAAACTATGTCCTCCCCCATGTCTGATGACAAAGCTCGGCCGAGAACACCCTCTTGCCTGTACCATCAGCACGTCAGGCCCTGTCCTTACAGTGAGACTAGTGCACAGAAGAGCCATTCTCGGCGGCTGTTCCACAATTCTAGAGCTCCCTTCCCTGGAGGTTCGTGTAAAGCCGAGACTGAGCATTTTCTGGAAACAGTGTAACGACCTTTTCATTTGGCCAGGCATTTGGCAGGTGAAGATAAATTTTGGAGAGGTTGGGGGTAGGGGACTTTGAAATGGCTTATTGCATATATGATATTTTTTATATATTTTGCAACCCGCCCTGAGTCTTAGGGATAAGGCGTGACGTAAATTTAAATAAATAAAATAAAGCCCTCCTAGGCTGGATGTAACATGTTTGGCCTGCACTCAGCCTGTGGGTGTTAACAAACGAGACGGTAGCCTACACCAGGTGGGTGTTCATCACCTACCCGTTTATTAGCTGTTTGCCCCACCCACTGGACACGCAGCTCCCACTCACAGCGCGGTCCCGGAGCAGATGGAGCCTGCCGTGCGGGCAAATGCAGGCTAATGTGCGCACGCTGTCCATGTTCTGTCAATTAGGTTGGATGCAGCCTCCGCCTGTACAGGTCTGCCAGCACCATAGAGTTGCGGGAGAAAAGCCTAGAGCATTCCAAGGAGAGACCACTTCCAGCCCCTCCCTCCACTCTCACTGCCGTACACACAACGTCTGCCTTAAAAGCCCACCATGCCATTTTCAAACATACATTTTCCCAGCTCAGCTCTTCCTGGTTGGCAGTACAGGCCTGGCACTTGCTCTTTCCGAGCCGTTGCATTCGCCATAACGACTTGCAGAGGATCACTGACGTCAGGGTCATGTTTCAAACTGACATCCAGGCAACAACCAGTACGGCTATAACCACTGCACAATCTTGGTTGCTCTCCGCCTACCGATCCGCCCGCCAACACAGCATTCCCTGGACTGAGAAAGAGATCAAGGCCTTCATCGCTCTATGGGGGGAAGCCAAAGATCCAATATATTCTGGTGAAGTGCTTCGGGAATGAGGCAGCGTTCCAGGAGATCTTGGCACAAATGGTGCTGCAGGGCTATAATCGGGACATGAACCAGAGCCGGCAGCAGGCCAAAGATTTGAGGTGCAGATACAAGGAGATCTGGCACAAGAACTTGATCTCCAGTTGCAGGAGGCAAACATTGCTGTATTATAAGCTCCTTGCTCAGTTCCTCTGTGTGTATGAAGCCATTGTTGAATCCCACCTGTATGGCTGGACCTCTCGGTGCAGAGTTGTATTGGAGCCCTACGCAGCCCTGCAACGTGCATAAGAAATGTTAAAGTGGTATTAAAGTGGAGTTAGCGTTATGTCCGTTTTCACTGTCTGTCACAGTGGGTCAGTTTAGTGGTCCATCTACCATAATATCCTCTTTTGGAGAGTGGGCAACACCAAGCTTGTCAGGGAAAGCATACAAAACCCAGGAACTATATGGAGCAATCCATTCCCTGTCGCTCATTCCTGGCTTCCTGCAATCTAGTGCTGCCCCCTCCCCTGACCATTTTGATAGCCACTGATGGACCATTAAATTTACTCTGTGAATAGGTCTATATATTTTTTTTTAACTCAGGTATATTATTGACCTGCCAAAGCTTAAAGAGCAATGTATTCCACAGTTTAATTGCGTGTCATGTGAAATCAGGACAGTCATTTCAACTGTAATAGAAAGCTTAAGGAAAGGAAGTTCGAGGAAATAGCAGTCAATGAGTCACCATCCCGTGCTAGGATATGCAGTAAACACTGCAGTGAGAGTTCCAGAGAGTCTTACACAGAATCCCGAGGGCAAGCAGGATGAGGAGGCGCACATGTTTTCCCATCCAGCTATTTTGAAACTCTCAGTGCTAGAGTCTGCATGCATTAACTCCTGCAGTCCATGCAGGTCGCTGTGCACACAGCATTTTATTAATTTCTTAATGACGCTGATTTGCATGGTGCCCATCACCGTGTTGTCTGGGCAGCACACGTGAAGCATTGCTGGCATGCAATGAGATGGCCACAATTTCAGTTGTGTGGACAGAGGCATGTGTCTTGTGCGGTGTAGGCAGAAGGGCTGCCACTGGGAATTCCCAGCTCAGCAACCAGGAGGAAGAAGGGCTTACTCTGGCTCTAATCATGCTCCCGTTTGGGGTGAATAGGAAGTAGGTTTGTGTAATGGATCCACAGTGAGGAGAGGTGACTGCTTTCTCGCCATACGCATGCTTTGGGAAATGATGCCCAGGAGTGATATCCTAATTGGTGAACAACCAATTCTGTCTGAGCGGGGAGGTTGTCCAGTGCCCTCACAGATGGAACTGGTAGAGAACGTGACCTCAGGGACAGAGGAAGGGAAGAGTCAGGAGTGGGGAGAGGAGAAGGTGATCTAAGGATGGGAGGAGCTGAAGTTACCAGACCAGAGGTGGGGGGAGGGAGTGGAAAGGTTGGGGTCACTGGGGCAGGGGACAGTGGAGGCAGCTGGGGTTGCTGGACTGGGCATTGCCAGGGGAAGCAGGAAAGTTAGGGTCACCAGGGGCAGGCTCATGAAGACGGCAGGCAGTAGCTGTAGAATATTCTCTCAGCGGGCAATGGTTTCTCACAGCAGTAGTAGCACATGGACGTCTGCCTGTGGGAGAAAGGAACTGACCGTGCCTCTTTTTCTCCCCACCTGCCTTGCAAGGAGCTGGCATGTCACACCTGGGTCTGTGGGGTGGGAAGGTGGTGTCTGTCATCTGGGCTGCCTCCCTACAACCTGCTCCTCATTGCCCAGGCCAACAACAGCAGGCTCACAGAACCGGGGAGATTTTAGCAACCAGGTAAGATATCACCAACCCTCCTTCCCATTTCTCCAAGGACTCCCATCCAATTACACCTGTCTCCGCTCTACTTAGCTTGATGGGCTGCAAGAGATTTCTAACAGCAATACTTGGTGGAAATGCAGTTATCCTGGCTTACGGTAAGGGACTGCTGTCTGGGATGTGCCTGACAAGCTTCAGGAACAGGCTTAGGAACATGAGTCAGAGAAGGATTGGGTCAGGATTACAGCTGCAACAAAGCACCCGAAGATTTGGGCACCCCCGACAAATCTGGAATGTCCGAATTGACCCAGTCCTGTTTGGGCACCATCAGTGCCCAAGCAGAACCCGATGGGCTGCTCAATCATGCTGGCTGGCCTTTGAAAGTGACAGGCCCCAGCTGAGACTGCTAGAGAGTCCAGCTCCACAGCAGTTCTGGCTGGGGCTGTTACTTTCAAAGGCCGCTTCCCGCACCAGAGAGAGGTGCCTGGGGGGGGGGGGGGAGGAGAAGCACCAGACGGCCTTTGAAACCCCGGCCACAGCGGCCGCTGTAATTTTCAAAGGCCGCTTCCCTCCCCTAGAGCACCTCTCAGCTGGGAGGCGCTTTTGGGAGGGGGGGGGGGGACCAGTTGACCTTTGAAACTGACAGGCCCCTGCTTAGGCCACAGCAACCCGGGCTGGCTCCTGTTACTTTCAAAGGCCACTTCCCCTACTAGAGTGCCTCCCAGCTGAGTGGCGCTGCAGAGGGGAGGAAACGCCTGCTAGCCTTGGAAACTGACAAGCCCCAGATGGGACTGGTGGGTTTGTCAGTTTCTCTGGGTAATGCTTGCATTTTCGGGCATCGGGCACCTGATTGGTCCTTGGGTAGCTTGTCAGGTGCCCAATGGAGTGCCCAAAAAATGTGGGCATTACCTGTGGGTACTAATTGTAGTACCCACTGCAGCTTTAGGTCCAATATAGACACAGGATTAGGTCAGATACAGGACAGGATTAGGCTTGGGTAGGAACAGAGCCAGGTAAAGAACAGAGCAGAGAACAGGAAGTGACAACATTGTTCCACCCAACTTCCTGTTCTACTGGGTGACCAATCAGCAAGCCAGGGGGAGGAGTGGGTGGCATTGCTGGAACAAGCGGCCTATTCAGCAGGGTCTAAGCCAAAGTCAAGTCACGGCAGGGCAGTGACAGTGGAGAGCAGTACACTGCTCCTAAACGCTAAGGCTGTTGGTTTGAGGCCTGGTTCCTAAGAAATTGACCGCTTTTAGAGGAGACGATTTTCGTGGGTAAATATGCAAATATGTGCAACTTCTCATGAACATCTAAATCTGTTTCCTGCATCCAATGAGGAAATTTCTGCATATGATTGCACATTGTATTATACAGGAGATCAGGTGAGATTATTTCAGTGATCTTATCTGACCGTAATAAGTTATAACTATGAATCTATAATGCATGCCTAGGGGTTGCCCCTTCTCTGGGTTTCTCCTGAAGACTCTAGGTTTTGGCCCAGTCTCTGGGGCCCAGGGGAAGCCCCCTAGGGACTTTCCCAACCTCCTTCTGATGTGGCCCCAATCCTCCAACATCATGATGCTCTTAAGGAGCAGGGTTACATTAGAAAGGGGCGTGACAGTCCCTTTGCCCCGCCTCTTTTCCATCATGGCCCCATCCCCCTGCTGGGCACCGTGACTCACTTTGTAAGGGGCGGAGTTATGTTAGAAAGGGGTGTGGCAGCCCCTTTGTCCTGCCTCCACTGACATGGCCGCACCCCCTCCAGATGAAAGCCTGGAGGTAGATGACAACTCTATGCATGCCAACTCACTGAGAAATAAGCTCCTCACAAACGGAAACTGCTGAGTTCCTTGAAGTTCAAATAAGCAGCTGTTTATCAGGGTGTACTTAAACCTCTGTCTGCTGGAAGCTGGGCAGGAACAACAGCAGATGGATCGGTCCAATATTGCTTCTTCCCAGGGGCGTAGCTATAATAGATGCAGCAGGTGCAGCTGCACTGGAGCCCACAAGCCTGGGGGAAGGGAGGTACATGCATGTAGAGTGTATATGCATCCTGGAGTGGAGTGCCCCAGCCGGTGGCTCATTCCAACCTAGATACTCCCAAAACTCTCCTGGCAAGAAAAACTCAATGAGGGATTTGTATTTCCCTGGTATCGGGGTCTGTCCGCTTTCTGTTCAGTGGTTGGACTATCGATTTCCTTTTTAGGGGACTTTACTATAAACAGGGCTAGAGACATGATAGAAACTCGCTTGTGGGACGTTTATATCCAGAATGATTTGACTGCTGCTTCTGATAACAAAGTAGCCCCCTTGTATGGCAGATTTAAGGCCTCACACCACTTGGAACAATATCTGGCAGCTCTGAGAAATGTCCCCATTCGTAGGGCTCTGACATTAGTGAGAGTTCAGCCGATGCCATCTGCTGTGCTAGATGGGAGATTAAATCAGGTTCCCTATAATGAAAGATATTGTTCTTGTGGTCAGTCCAAAGTGGAGGGTCTGGTACACTACTTATTTGAGCGTCCATTAACAGAAGACGTAAGAAGGAAATATCTAGACCCTATTTTGAAAGGGAAAACTCATTGGTATATCAATATGAAAATTGCTTACGTTCTTGCCAATCTCAACCAAGATATTGGAAGAATGATGGCAAATATGGCCTTTGCTTTGGCTTGTCGGAAGAAAACAAATTATCTACGGTGATATATTGTACCTTCTGAACTGTTTAGTCTGCCACACTGTCTCCCTTGTGGTATGTTTAGATTTATTTTAGTCTGATTTTAATTATGATTCATTATGATTTTATTTGTGTTATTAGGATATGCTAATTAATTGGTCTACCCTGTGACAAACTGCAAGCAGGGGTCAAGCTCTGCCGAAGTAACCCCGGAAAGAGCAAGGCATTATTATTATTATTTAGTGAAAGGGGGCAAAGTTTTGGTTATGGCCAGTCTGTTGTGAATACAACTATTATGTGTTTGTTAACTATATTATTTATACTGGTTTGTTGTATTAGTGAACAAAGAGATTTATAGTTTTACGTTGTATCGATGTGTTTATCACATGGAGATATGTTTGTATTTCATGTTATTGTATTTTATGTTTGGCCTATGGCTGTAAATAAATTCTTGCTTACTTACTTACTTACTCCAACCTAGATATACCCCTGCTTCTTCCAAAGCATCTGGTACTGGCCACTCTTGGAGACAGGCTATTGGGAGAGATGGACCATGCATTCAGCCCAGTCTGGCTGCTCTTAGGTACACACTTCATTCCTACATAAATGTAGGCAGTTCAGAAGTCATCCCAGTTCAGAAGTCATTCCACGTGACTTTCAAAAGTCATATGTGAAGTTCCCCAACATTTTTGTGGTCGTCAGCCACTTTCAAACTTGTGGTGAGCCACCATTTTATTTTGAAAGTCATACAAATAGGATCTGCTCTAAGGCTGTAAGCAAGGAGAAAATAGAAATAAAGTAGAAACTAAAAATAAATATTTTGTGTTGTTTTTTGTTTTTCAGGAGGGGGTATGTGCGCCTGCCTTTTAAGAAAACCTAGACGAAATAGTTAAAAATCAATTTTCCTGCAGCAGCAGCTCAGGGCTTCTTCCAGCCCCCAAACTCTCTCTGCTAGGGGCCTTAGGAGTGCTGGGTGCATTTTAACTATTTCCTTGCTGGTTCTGTGGTGTGCTCTCTCTCTCTCTCGCCTCCTTCCCTCTCAGTACTTTGCATTTGATTATTGAACTGTTGAGAGCAACATGAAAGGCTTCCCATCAGCAGGGAACCACTGTTCCAGAGTATCCAAGTTCCCTCCTTGTTACTTGTGGCACTTACGTTCCCTCCCGCAGTGTGAAAAAATAACGCCTGGGGTTGAGGGAGGAGTCACAGCAATCCTCTCCTCTATTGCGCTGCTTCTAAACTCATCTGACATTCAGAGCAAAATCAATAGTGTCCTTGCAGAAAGTACAAAGTTCCACGTTACCTCTGGGTCAGGAGCTTGGTTGGACAAGGGCAGAGTTACATGCCTGCTAGCAGGTGGTATCTAAATAATGTGCATGCTGTCTTGGGTCATCGAAGTTCAGCCGCACTGGTATCGGTGAAATCCTACCCTGTCCGATACGCAAGCTTGCCTGCAGGAGAGCTGCGCTTCCTCCTTTCCCACGAGACAGGAGCTGCGCTACGTTTGAATAGAGCATGTTCCCGTGACACCAAAGGCTGCACAAGCAGCGTCACGGGAAAGCAGCCTAAGTTCTTACCTAAGCTCAAAGCAAATTGCCCTGCCAGCCCCTGCAGACAGGCAAGTCCCATTGTCACATGCTGACAGCTTCTTCGCAGCAATTCTCCCCCAGGCGCTGTGTCCTTTAGGTGCTCTCAGGCCCCCTTTCAATAGATAAGTTGGTACTTTGTCTTCCCACCTTTCCCCGGGTATCCTCTGGACGTCAGGTAGGCTGTTTAGATGTACAGTTGTGGGCCAGGCCAGGCCAGGCTTATCTTGAATAAGTTTCCCGTTCCATTTTCTAAGCTTTTACTATAACTTTCATTCTGGTCTATACAAACATTAATTCATGTCCTACAATTCACACCATGCTGATTACACTGATCGTTTAGACACCAAACATCCCCAGTTAAATTAATTGGTTTTACAACATGCTATAGGTGAGAACCCATGTATTCATGACACATCAGTAAACCTAACCCCATGACACTGGGTTCCCAACCTGAGAAGGTTTGTCTAAGTGTCCAGTTCCTAGCGGACGTGCATGAAACCCAGCCCTAGTGTTGGCTCTGGCTGGGATCTCTGGTCAAGAGGCTACGGGTTTCTCTCCCCTTTTATGCCTAGGGATAGTCCCAACAGACCAGGAGGAGGCCGATGGATAGCAGGCAGCACGGGGGAAAGTAGCTCATTCTGGACCTGTTTTGTGAATAGAGGGATCTGGTTCTCAGCCAGTGCCAGATCCAAGGACGTTGGGGCCCCACACAAAATGGTGGTGCGGGCCCCTCCGAGCGTAGGAATGTTTGATGGACACATCCTGAAGAAAAAAAAAATATGTTACCATAGTTTATGTTTGATATGCAGTTAATAGAACATCCCCTTCCAGAGGGCTAGGTATCCCTGCTTTGCAGACTGTATGTAATGCATATGTTGTCATTTCAAGTTTATTCATGTATTGGGCACACTGGCAGGACTCCTCAACATGTGTGACTGCACAGTTGACTTTCCTGGATCTGGCTCTCGGGGCTGAGAATTCAGCATTCTATTTCATTTTATTTTTTTAAAACACACTCTTGCTTTGCGAGCCTAAAAAGCATCCTTGCTGCCAGCCTCTCTAGCCCTTGCTGACTCTTCTCTTGCAGATCAGCGATGCCTTTGGCAGAAGTGCGCTGAAGACGTGTTATCGGGGTTCGTTTGTGTTGGCATTCAGGTAGGGGTCCCTCACATTCCTAATTCATCACAGAGATACGGTTCCCTCAGCCGCCATGGTGATTGTGGGCAATGGGAGATTTTAAGAAACTGAATGAGCAGATCAAGCACTGGCTTAGTCAGTCTGGTTGGAAACCTGACAGCCAGTATAGCCTAGTAGGTGAGGTGTTAGACTTGGACCAGGCAGGCCAGGGGCAGGGACATCTTCATCTCGCCCTTTCCTGCCGTGCTCTCTGCCTCCACAGAGCGTGATGTCACAGTACTCCACGGAGGTGGAGCTATGTCAGAAAAGAGGCGTGGTTAAGGCATTCGTCCGTCCCTTTCCTGACATGGCTCCACCCCTGTGGAGTCTCATGACATCACAGCTCTCTTTGGAGGCGGGGCTACCCCATGACAAATTGGACCCTGGCTCAGGAGCTGTGTCAGGAGTGGGCTCGGGTCAGTGTTGATGATGTCAGGCTCAGATCAGGGCTGATTTTGGAGCCCAAGCAGGGCTCTAAATTGATCTTCTTTGCATGCCTACATTGCTGTCGGGGGTGCAGTGTATTCAGATCTCAAAATGGGGTCACACAGACAAAACATTTGGGAAACAATGACCTACACACCTGGTTCTCTGAGCTGACGAGCAGAGACGCCGACTTTATTTGAAGCTATAGGTGCTCAGCTTGTCTGAGACATCAGTCCACAGTCCTGCCTTCTTCTAGTTCCTGTTGCACAGTTGTCATTTCAGTATCTTATCTCCGGGGGCACATCTGGATTTTCTCAACACATTTCTGAGGCAAGCCTTTCGGATTTTTCACATTGATTCCCCTCCACCCCAAGACTGGGAACTAGCGTTTCCAGCAGAGGGGCCATCGGGCTTTATTTGTGCAAGGACCTGCTAGGTTCTCAGCCCTGGGAATATTCAAGGAAGGCAAGGTGCTGGACTCAGCAGCTCTTTAAGGGAAATGGGTTTGGAGGCTGGAGCAGAAAGTGAAGGCAGCGAGGAACGTGGCTATGGAAATTCTCTGCAGCCACAGGGCCCAAAGCGCTGCCACTGTTCAGAGAGCCTCTCGCTTGTCAAGACTGTGACTGTCGGGAGAAATGGGGCTGCTCTTGCGGCTTTCCCTCTGTGCAGTTACCACACCGGCAACCCAGAGCACCACCCTCAGAGAGCCTCTTGTTGGTCTAGTCTCATCTCCACAAGTGGAGGCCCCATTGAGAAAGTTACCCTGCCACCACATGCCTCCACATCACATCCCCTACAGCACTCCCAGTGACAAGGCTTCCCTTCCCCAAGGACAGGGAGCCTCTCCTGCCACACAGTAGGGAATTTGCCCATGAGGATGGAGTGCTACAGACTCAGCCTTAATCATGAGAGAGATTCCCCTTCTGCCTCCTCAATGGAGAGAGGCCCTTTCACAAGTGAGAAATTCCTCCCTTGGTCCCTTCTGCCTGAATTCTGTGCAACCTCGTTCCCCATCCCTGGCAGTGAGGGAATCCACGCAGAGCTCCTGGTCTGACAGGAGTCATGAGCTGCTTAGCTAAGCCTTTGCCTTCCTCCATGGGGATTATGGGTAACAAGGGCCTCTGCTCACAGTGGGAGTGGGTTTGAAGATAACGTCCATGGGTGAAGAAGCCTGGCACCTGTTGATCGTGTTTCCGTATCTGATCCTGTTGCAGGCCAAATCCCTTCACCGTACACGTTGAGCTGAGGTTCAGCCCCGCCGGGGAGCCTCAAACCCACAAGAGTGACCAAGGAATTGATCCAAGGATACCAGAGTGTTCATGGCAAAGCAGGAATCCTGATGGACACAGCAAGCTTGCAAATGGAAGGTGAGCCATTGCTTCTGCTGTCCTTGATCCACAATTGGGATGGCCTCTGACACCATTACGCCCAGGGGGTTGACTCCCCTCTGGAAAGCAGTAAGTCCCAACGAGGGTTGCCACTTCTCTAGATTTCAGCCAGAGACCCTCGAGGAAGCCCTGGTTTCTCTGGGCCAGCAAGGGTCACCCCAGTAATACGGAGAAATTGGGGATTTGTGGGGGGGCAGGGAGGAAGCAGGGGACAACCATATCAGAAAAATGGTGGGCAATAGGGATGTTCACTCCACCTTTCCGATGTGGCCCCGCCCCTTATGGACCATTATGATGATATGATGCTCCATAAGGGGCAAGGTTATGCGGCTAATCGAGAAAATCTTGTCAAGAACCGGGCTCGGTTAGGGTATCTGGTGCGGAGGCTGCGTCCATATATTTCCAGACCCGACCTGGCCACCCTCATCCATGCCTTCATCACCTCGAGGCTGGACTACTGCAACGCACTCTACGTGGGGCTTCCCTTGATGCTGGTTCGGAGGCTGCAGCTCGCGCAGAACGGGGCGGCTCGTCTCCTGATGGGACGAGCCGACGGGAGCATATAACCCCTGTGCTCCGCATGCTGCACTGGCTGCCTAGAGCGTACCGAGCCAGATTCAAGGCCTATAAGGCCCTACACGGTCTTGGCCCTTCATATCTCAGGGACCGCCTCACCTTCCGCGCCCCAGAGCGGCCCCTTCGGTTCACCGGGGGCACCTTCTGGGAGGTCCGCCGTGTAAAGCGAGGGGGCCACAATGGAGAGGGTGTTCTCCGGTGGCCGGGCCGCAATTATGGAACTCCCTCCCGGAGGAAGCCCGTCTGGCCCCAAGTCTGCTGGTCTTCCGCCGGGCCTGCANGTTAATAGGTTGGGGGGGGGTTAGGTTTTTTTTTAGATGTTTTAATCTTTTTGTTTTATGGTCATTTTTAACTTATTGTTATTCTTATGTTTTGCAAGCCGCCCCGAGATGCCATGGGCATGAGGGGGCGGCTAAGAAATGTAACTAAATAAATATTAAATAAATAAATAAGGGTTCTCGATTCTTGCAAGAGTCTCGCAAGAATGAAATCCATTCTCGTTTCAGCCCTAGTTATGTCAAAAAAGGGGTGACACGCCTGTTTTGCTCTGCCCCCTTTCCAGTGTGGTTCCAACCCCTGTAGAGTTTTGACATCACACCTCCATAAGGGGCGGGGTTACATCACAGAGGGCTCACAGTCAGCCTGGCCTTGACCCCAGCCGCTTTCCAGCTGCGCTGCTTGGGTGCATAAAAGGGATGGGGAGGGGCCAGGCATGCTCCGCCCACCCCTTGCTCCCCATGCCACCTCTCAGCTGGCCGGTGTGCTGGCGGGGTATGGAGGGAAGGGGCTTGCCAGCACCTGCGCAAAAGGCAGCTTTTGTGCATGTGCTGGCCAGCTGTGGAGCACTGTGGCTGGCCAGCTGGGTGTCAGGCGGGGGCAGGGGGAGGGAGAGTGCAGAGAGAGAGGTGGGGACATGTGGGAGGGGACAGGATGGAGCTGCAGGGCAGGTGCGGCCAGATCTTGTCAAGCGCAGGGGAGGGGAAATGGAGGGAGAAGTAGGGAGGGGCCTGGGCAGCAGCAGGACCCCTCCCCTTGTCCATGGGAGTGAAAAGGTTCCCTACTTCTGACTTAGAAATAAAATAATAATAATAATTATTATTATCTATAGCATCGTAAGAGGCTGCTGTTCCATATAACCCAGACCCCTCTTCTCTTTTTTTCAACAATCCCTTTTTGTACTCTGTGCAACTGGACTCCTGGAAGGAAAAAGGCTTCTCAGTGGAGCTACAATCAGTTGGAGTACAATCACTGATTCTCTCTGGCAGCCAGAACATTGCCTTAATACAGCTGGCAAAGTCAGCACTGGACATCTCTTCCGCTCAACCCATCTGTCTCCCTGATCCGCTTCATCCTGTGCCTTCAGGAACCAAGTGCTGGACTCTGGGATCAAAGAGCATTTTTAAAAATAATAAATAAGTTGATTGTATAGCCAATAGCTGTTACAATCAATCAATAATCATATAAACACAAGAACAAAGCAGTAATATACAATCAATACAATAAAACTAAAACCTATAAAAAAATCCACCACATTCCTTCCACAAAAGTTGAGGGCTCATAGGGGGTCAAAGCATAACGCACACCAAGTATTCCTTAGGCCACCATTCCGAAACAATCCATCCCCTGCCTCCTTAGTATGGAAGATCTTATAAGCAATATTGCATGAGCAAAACTTGCCCCTGCTCTAGTTAAACTTGTATCTTTTAGACTCAGCATTTTCTCCAGCAATCTCTCTCTAAATCCCCTTTGGGAAGCCTGGGGGAGATCTCCCCGAAGTCTTAACCGGGGGCCCACTAAAGTGGGGCAGTCCAAAAGGATATGTGCCACCGAGTCTACTGCTCCGGACTCGCAGAGCTGGCAAATCTTTTTACCATGAGGGATGCCCCTATCTCTCCCCTCTACCACCGCAGAGAGGAAAGTGTTGGTGCGTAGTCTAGTAAAGGCTACACATCTAGGGTGATCTTGCCACTCGAAGAGGTAGAAGGGTTGCAAGGATTGTGGCTCAAGGAATGCTATCCCCGGGGCCACTTGCTGGACTGCAAGGAAGGACTGCTCCGTTTGGGCCAGTTGGTTTCCGAGTCTCTGAGACACCAATTTCCTGAAGGCCCGTGTGCCAATCCTAAAGAGTACCTCTGGGGAGTACCCCAGCCGCTGCAGATGGAACTGAGCCTGCCATAACCAGGGGGTCAACAACCCGGAGTCCAACGCCGTAGCTAAAAGTGAAGTCTTCGTCTGGAGAGGTGACATCAATTTGCCCCAATAGTTGAATATTTGTTGCAACACCCGCACCCTTACTGTAGTAGATCTAGTTTCCAATCTAGAAATTACCTGGGGCAGCCCCTGTGGGACACCCAGGACCGCAGACAAAAAGGGGTTCTGAATAGACTCCAGGTTATCCCAAAAGGCTTAACATTTGAAAGGATGTTCAACATTTCTCATCCTGCTAGATCTCTCGGCCGCTTTTGACACCGTGGACCATGGGCTGCTGTTGAGACGACTGCGTGACCGGGGGGGTCTGGACGGGACTGTTCTTGAATGGTTCCGTTCATTCCTCTCGGGGAGGAGCCAGCGGGTGGTGTTGGGGGAGGAAACATCGAGCCCCCGCGCCTTACCGTGTGGCGTTCCGCAGGGATCGATCTTGTCTCCATTATTATTTAACATCTATATGCAGCCCTTGGGGGAGGTCGTGAGAGGGTTCGGGGTGCGATGTCACCAGTATGCTGATGATACTCAGCTGTACCTCTCGTTTTCTACTGACCCAGACCCTGCTGTCTCGGTGCTATCCCAATGTTTGGAGGCCGTGGCGGATTGGATGCGGCGGAGCAGACTGAAGCTCAACCCAGATAAGACGGAGGTGATGGTGGTGGGGAGGGCGAAGGGGGTGGTGGCCCCCCTGATTGGGGGGGTTTGCCCCCCTGTAGCTCAGCAGGTCCGGAGTCTGGGGGTCATATTGGACGCAGACCTGCGGCTGGAGCGGCAGGTGGAGGCAGTCGCTAAGGCTGCCTTCCGCCAGCTTTATCTGGTACGTAGGCTGCGTCCGTATGTCTCTGGCCCGGACCTGGCCTCCCTCATCCATGCCTTCGTCACCTCGAGGCTCGACTACTGCAACGCGCTCTACGTGGGGCTTCCCTTGTTCTTGGCCCGGAGGCTGCAGCTGGTGCAGAATGCGGCGGCTCGTCTTCTTACGGGGACGGGTCGCCGGGAGCACATTACACCGGTGCTCCGAGCTCTGCACTGGCTGCCGATAGTGTGCCGGGCCAAGTTCAAGGTCCTGGTGATGATCTATAAAGCCCTACACGGTCTCGGCCCCTCATACCTTAGGGACCGCCTCGCCCTTCGCGCCCCAGAGCGGCTCCTGCGGTCTGCCGGGGGTGCCTTCCTGGAGGTCCCCCGTGTTAAGCGGGGGGCCACGATGGAGAGGGCATTCTCGGTAGTGGGACCGCGGCTGTGGAACTCCCTTCCGGAGGAAGCTCGCCTGGCCCCTAGCCTATTAATATTCCGGTGAAACTGTAAGACCTAGCTGTTCGCCCAGGCCTTTGGGAGGGAGGGTGAGTAGGGTGGGGTTTTAGTTCCCCCACCTATTTTTGGTTCTTAGTGTTTTGTCTGCCCTGTATATTAATTATTTTATAATATTTATGGTCGTTTTAAATTGTTTTTATTGTGTTTTAAAAGATTGTTGGAAGCCGCCCCGAGCTGCGTGCAGGAGGGGCGGGGTAAAAGTTTTATAAATAAATAAATAATAATAAATAAATAAAATAAAAATCCAAGCCCCACATCGGGGTTGCATAGAGGGCCTGACCCAGCACCTTTGTCCTAAATAGGAGAAGCTCTGGCGCTATCTGCTTCCCACCCTGGCCAAAGTAAAACTGTAAGATAGTGGCTACGGTCTTTAACCAGCTCAAAGTGCGGCTTCCAACTAATGTTGATTGAGAAGGTAACCCCCGGGTATTTAAACCTCCGTACTTGCTCAGTTCTTTGCTCGCCAACGGACCATGTCTGGTTCGAACTCCTATACCCATGACCCACTACCAGTATCTTAGATTTGGAGTAATTGATCGCCAGACCCTCCTTTGTACAGTACTCATCAAAAAGGGCCAATTGCCTCTTAAGGCCAATTCTTGTTTAAGAGATGATTACCAAATCATCCGCATACAGCAGGATAGGGAGGAGTCTTTGGGCGATCCGCGGGGCATGGGTGTCCTTAGAGTTCAAGAAATGCACCACACCATTAAGGTACAAATTGAAAAGCACGGGGGCAAGAAGGCACCCTTGCCTTACTCCTCTTTCTACCGCAATTGGTGCCGACAGAGTTCCCCTTGAGCCTGGCCTAACCTGAAGCGAATTCCCAGTGTGCATCCTGATAATCAGGTAAAGGAGCCTGGGATCAATAGTAGTAGCCCTCAGCTTGGCCCACAGCTGCTCCCTGTTAATAGAATCAAAGGCCTTTTCAAGGTCCATGAATCCAAGGTATAGTTTGATCTTGTAAGCAGTGTATTTCCTGATCAAGGCAACAAGCAATATAATATGGTCCACGGTGGACTTTCCCACACCGAAACCAGCCTGCTCAGGTGCGATTAGGCCAAGCCGTCCCATCCAGCTCCTCAACCTATCCAACAGCAGACGGGAGAACAGCTTCCCCACCACACTAATCAAGCTGATCAGGTGATAATTTGCCAGGAGGTGGGGATCCCCCTTTTTGAAGATAGGGACCATAGTACTTTTTAACCAAGAGGCAGGAATATGACCAGTCCTACTTATCTCGGAGAAAAGGGGCACCAAAATGGCAGCCCACCAATCCGGAAATGCGTTAAGCAGCTCCGGCGTGATCCCATCCGGCCCTGGGGCTTTTTTTGCCTTCAAACCCTGGATCATGGACTTGACTTCGTCCTGTGTCATGGGAGCCCAATGCCCAAACCTGTCCAAGGGGTCCAGTTACACTCTGCCCAAATTAATAGATCTGGCTGCAAATAAGGTGGTATAGAAGGATTCCCAAGCCTCCATTGCCGGCGAGGGCGTACCCCCAGGACACCCCCCCCCCCCCGTCCTTTAAATGAGCAGATGAGTGCCCAAAACTTAGTACGATTGCTTGCAGTAGCGGTCTGGTGCAGGGCTTGCCATATAGCCCTGCAATGAGCATCCCTTTCCCCCTTCAGTAAATGCCTACAGCGTGACCTTTGTATACGAACCCTATCACGCAGAGAGCCCGAGGGGTAAGTCCTTAGTCTTTTAACCAAACCCGAGTTTCCCTCTCTCTGTTCTATATTCTTCATCCAACCACTGGGGGGGGGGGGGGGGGGAAATCCCCGTGTATGGGAATATAATGAAAGAGCAGCAGTTCCAACAAGTATAGGAGGCTGTCATACCAGCAAGGATCCGAGCAATCCCGTTGTGTAGCAATCAAGCATAAGTCCTTGCCTGCTTGGGATTAATTAGCTCCTCAGAAGTCTCTTTCACAGCTGTCGACCATCTCTGATTTACTTTAACCTTCCCTTTGTGAATCCTTATAAACCCCTCCATCTCCTCCAGGATACCCTCTTCCCTTCCTCTCGGATCCCTCAACTCGAGCAGAATTGGAGAATGGCAGGTATCTGGTCTTGAGATAACCTCCATCTTACCAATATAACTGAACCCCTCGCAGGGGGCCAGAAAATAGTCGATCACAGTGGAGCTGCTCATTCCATGGTAGGTAAAACTCCCTTCCAAATTCCCCAGAACCCTACCATTCACCACTTCCAATCTGAGGTTTTCCAGCAGAAGTTCCATATCCACCTTCTGGGGGTTTACCCCCTTGTCCCGTGAGGAGCGGAGGAGCTCAATGGGCCTACACCCCGTCTCCTCTGGTACTACCTCATAACCTGAGTGGTTGGGATCGCCTAACCTGGTGTTGAAGTCCCCGCCTACCTAAAGGGGCGCCTTGGGGATCAAAGAGCATTGCAGTTGGATGTAAGGGAGGAGCTTTCGGAGACTACGAGCTGGGAATGATCCTGGGAGACAGGTTTTATGCTGGCTAGAATAAGTCCTACTCCTCCACAGTCATTTTCACAGCGCAGGGGGCCTATGTAATTGTTACTGCTTATTATTGGTGAGACACTAGGACACTGTGAGGATGAGAGTCATAGAAATACCTAGACAGATATATTTTTCCTATGAAATAGTACCAACAGTCAGGTCCCTGCTTAGAGGAGCTCACAAACTACCAGATGCATTGGTCAAGGTGAGATTAATCAACTGCCTCCAGTAAGCAACGTTCACTGTGTTTTACCCACCACACAGAGTGGTTTTGTTGACGTGCAGATGGTCACAAAATCGCTGCTGTCTCTTACTCTGCTTAACTCTGCCTATGCTCACTTGGCATGTTTACAGAGGGTGTTGGTAAAGCCGGTACATATTTAAAACTGCTAACCTGGGCAATCCTGAACACATATTGGGTTAAACCAGAAATACTAGCTCGTAGGAAGCCATTTGAACACGCAACGGGTCCCCATAACAAGGAAGGTGGAGGTTGGGGACTTACTAGGAGTGGCTTCCTGGCCTCAAACTGAAGCAGATGGGGCAGTGGTCTTGGGCCCCGCCGGGAAAAGGGCCCTGCAAAACGTCCTGGACGGAGGAGCAGGTCATGGGACGTCCCACCCCCACCTCCCCAGAAGCCCCAGCTGGAGCCGTAGAGGCACAATGCCAGGTATCTGCACAGGGAGTGAGCCATGGGGAAAGGACGGGGTATACATTTGAGTAAATAAAATAAATACATTTAAAATAGTCCATTGCCTAACATGGAAGCTGGACTAAAATAAATAAATAACCCAGCCTGTTGGCCATGTTAATAGGCAAATCCATAAAAAAAAAAAACCTGACCAGGTGACAATCCTATTGCATAGCCCGATGCCTAGTGTCAAGCTCTGACCCATCCACAGCTCGCTGGGATTTTAACAAGACTTTTTTTTAACTCTCTGACTCCGCCAAGAGGAATAATTGTGTACTGCAGTTTTATCCAGAACTTCCTGAGACCCTAATAATCAACCACACCAGAAATACAGGACCTCTGGCCAAAATTCAGACGACCATTTTAATGGTCAACATTAAAATGTTGACCACTCTCTTGCCAGTGTTGGCAGCACTGTAGGGTTTTTACCTCAGTACCATTTCTTCCATTAACCCTCCCCCCAGCCCCATCTCATCTTCACCCTTTGCTATGGGAGAGTTGGAAAGGAGCACTGTCTGTCACTGGGAAATCTATTTACTTTTAGAGAAAGGGAGAAGAATCTACCATTAGTGAATTGGGATTGAGTGCCATCATTAGAGTGCAGTAGATAGTCCCTTACTGATCCAATGCATAGCAGTTCCGAGGTCAGTGAAGTTGCTTCTAAAAGGCTTTCTTTAAGCAACATGAATCGGGAGAGTGTAGTTTTGTTAGGATTTAGGGAATTAGCTCTCTTTGGATCGGGGGACCCACACACCCTGGTTTGCACATATGAGACATTCACATAGAAGGGATCTTAAATCATAGTTATAGATTTATTTAGTTGTTCACACATTTATAAAGCCCAGTCTGTAATGATCCAGCAGCAGTTACCTAGCTATACAATATCCCACACCCAAAGTCAGTCTTACATGTCTTGAAAGCTCAAAACGGTGGATGTCATCTGTTAGGAGCAGGAGATAGGGTTGTAGGACCCCCTATGGAGGGGTCCCGGAAAGGGTCAACAGCCCACGAACACCAAGTTAGATGCCAAGCGCTGAGACAACGTTCTGGTCTCTGCTTCAGTCTTTTATAGTGTTTTGGGGAGAAGATGTTCTTCAGTATGCATATTCCAGGGTGCTTGATTGTGCAATGTGCTTGCTGGTATTCATCTTACAGAGTCTGGCTGTCATCTCCCTTTCCCATCCATCTGGAGCCTGGGTGCTAATGGTCACATTCCCAGTTTGTTTGTTAGTCAGGGTGGGCACTTGATAACAGGACATCTTTTTCCCTCCCTTCAGGCAGGGAGTAGATACGCCTTTGTTATCTGTGCTGGTGCAAAAAGGGTGATGGCCGCTTGAATGGCTTCTGCTTGTCAGTTGGCAACTCCCTGAGCAGAAACATCTCCTCCTTCCCCTCCAGGCGTGAAGGAGATATTCTTCAGGGGTGTTCAAGCACCCTCTCATCAAGCCCCTTTGTTTTAGTCTTTGTCAGTGCTTTGTTCCAGGCTGGGTGCGGTTGGTCAGCAATATGATGTAAATCACTGGTCTTGCAAGACATGATGATGTGGTTGGGAGTTTGTGAAAGTCATGTGAGATTATTTTCCACACAGCCTACCTGGCTATTTCTAGAGATCCTGCCTACTGGATCAGTACAGAGAATTCAGAGCTTTGGTACAATAGTTATATGCATTTTCAAATATGGTCATTGGTTCCAGTATATTAATTCTCATAGTATATTGCATACAATCAAATCGTAACAGTTTAAGTAGATTATCTAACCATTCCAATGGACAAAGGAGTCCAATGGACAGAGGAGTCCAATGGAACTACTCTGCAGGCAGTCAACCCGCAGAGCATGCAGGCTGAGGCCTGCAGCCACATCCAGTAACATAACTAGGGGCACAATTCTCCATCCGTTGAAGTCAATGGCAAAACTGCTACAGACGTTAAAGGTGGAAGATTGGTTCCCTACGTCTAGGACTAGAGTGCATAAGGATATTATGAAACTTGTGGTAGTAGGCGGCGGGGAGGGGGTTTAAAAGAAAATCAAGCCAGATTACAGAGGCAGTGGCTGATGAGGTAAGAATTTTTTAAAAAAAGAAATATGATAGTGATCATGAATAAAAACTATAAGCGTCGCGATAAAATCTTCTCCCAGCTTGCAGGTAATTTGGGATATTTCACAGGATCAAACTGAGCTGAGGCCTCTCTGTGGGTTGAAGTCTTTAGATTAAAGCTGCACGTCTGCCTCAGTAAGATGCTACAGCTCAGCAAGGTGTTACGAGCCTGATGCAGAAATGCTGAGGGTGGAGTTCTAGAAATGACTTTACACAGGAGGTTGGATATGAGAATCAGTTAATTCCTTTGGGCCTTAAAATTCACTGAATTAACCCATTGTATCACTCAGCAATTAGACCTCCATACAGTGCAAGGGGTATGGGGTGGGGTGGGCAGGATGTGGGGAGACAGCTGGGTTGGGGAAAGTAATCATGATCAGAGCCAGGCAGGAAGTAAGTGCAGAGCCGGTCAGGCTAAGGTCAACTCAAGCAACATCAAGTCTGGGAATGTTTGCTGAGGCAAGTCTAAGAACAGAAGCAGAGACAGAAATAGAGCAGGTCAGACCGGACGTTCCACCTGGCTTCCTGTTGCTACCAGTCGGCCTTATATTCTGTCTGGCAGCCAATCAGGAAACTGGGAGGTGTGGCAAGGCTATCAGGAGGGGTGTGGCCTGGCTGGCCAGAGTAGAGAAGACCTGGGCCAAGTGGCTGAGCCAGAAATGGGGTGAGCACTGCAGGGACAGCCACTGCTCTGGGGTGACAGGTTTGAGGCCTGGGTCCTGACATATGGATTCTTGTACGGCAGTGAAAATACATCACATCCAAAATTTGCAGGGGCATGAATGATTTTTAGTATTTGCCTTCTCATTTGGAGTTCTAATGGAATGCTCTCTGCCAGGCAACTTAGTCTTAAGAATGCATTCACACAACATTTATTTTAAAGGGGGTTGTGGCACAAACTCATACGCTACATGTGTGAAATTAGTACCACTGCCCGTGCTCCTTGATGATCCTCTGTGCTCTGCCACCGAACGCAACAGGTGGACCAGTGAAATGCGGGAAAATTAGCACCTTGTTACTAGATGAAACAAAACACAGACAGGGGTGTAGTGGGGGGGAGCGCGCCGGAGCTCAGCTCCGGGACTTTTCACTGACGCACCGGAGCAATCACACTAGGGGCCGGCCCTGCCCAGTGCAGGGGGGGGAAGCAGCGGAGCCTCTGTTCCCCCCCCCCCAGGAGTTAGTGCTCCGCTTCAGTGCTGCAGCAGCAGCAGCAGCGAGGGGGGGGGAAAGGGGGGACACAGATCAGGCTGGGAGATAACGCTGTTTGTTTACAAACACTCATCTCCATGTGCCCTGATCAGAAGGTTGTAGCCTTGTAAAGAAGGTTCGTTGAGATGGCTCCGACTATTCTCACAACTGGGTTCTGCATGCTCACCCTATTCAAACAGACCACATGATGGTCTCGAGCACCTCTAGTATAAAAGGCACTCTCCCCCTCTGAATGACAGTCCCTTATAACAACCCTTTAAGGTAAGAAAAAAAATTCCATGCGGGGCTGGAAGGGTGGGTGCTGTGAGAATGTTTGGAGCCATCTCACAGAACCTTGTTTACAAGGTAGCAACCTTCTGTTCTTCGAGTAGCTCCTCACATGCTCCGTGGGTGCGCCAGTGCATGGGCGGGTGTGCCCACAACCGCACATGGCTGCACGCGCATCCCCACTTGCCTCCCACTCATCCACACCCATGGAGTAACCGCCGTTTCCCCTGGTTGCTCCGTGCATGGGGAGGAGTGGAGGGAGGGGGTGAGTGGGGATGCGTGTTAGGTGGGCACGCGCGTACCCCCATTCACCATGGTCATGTGCATCACGTTGTTCACACGGGGCTCCCCCACCCATGAACACACAGAAATCTGCGTGTTCATGGGTGGAAGACCCCCGTGTAAAAAGGGCCACATTCTCACAACTGTCTTTTGTTAGGTAGGAATTTAGGATGTAAAGCAATATCTATTCTATCTTGGAAAATAAATCTGCAGATATGGTTCTGAAATTTATTTATTTATTTAATATATTTATACCCCGCCCTTCCTGCAAACAGCTCGGGGGGGCTAACAAGTCTCATATAAAACAATATTTAAAATATTTAAAACATCAAAAAGTCTCAACAATTAAAACAGGGAAAAACAAGATAACAAAAAAATAAGGAAGGGTAGATGGATAAAAACCCATTAACCCACCCTCCTCAAAGGCCTGGGCGAACAGCCAGGTTTTACAAGCTCGCCGGAATGTTAAAAGGCTTGGGGCCAGGCGAGCTTCCTCCAGGAGGGAATTCCAAAGATGCGGCCCAGCCACCGAGAATGCCCGCTCCATTGTGGCCCCCCACTTAACACGGGGGACCTCCAAGAAGGCACTCCCGGCAGACCGAAGGAGTCGCTCTGGGGCGCGGAGGGAAAGGCGATCCCTGAGGTATGAGGGGCCAAGACTGTGAAGGGCCTTATAGATTAATACTAATACCTTGAACCTGGCTCGGCACGCTATTGGCAACCAGTGCAGAGCGCGGAGCACAGGTGTTAGGTGGTCCCAGCGACCCATCCCCAAAAGGAGGCGGGCTGCCGCATTCTGCACTAGCTGCAGCCTCCAGACCAGGGACAAGGGCAGCCCCATGTAGAGCGCGTTGCGGTAGTCCAGCCTCGAGGTGACGAAGGCATGAACGAGGGAGGCCAGGTCCGGGTCAGAGACGAACGGACGCAACCTCCACCCAGATACAACTGGTGGAAGGCGGCCTTCACCACCCCCTCTACCTGCTGCTCCAGGCGGAGATCCGCGTCGAGCACCATCCCCAGACTCCAAACCTGTTGAGCTACAGGAGGGCGAACCCCCACAATCAGAGGGGCTGACACCTCCCTCGCTCTCCCCACCACCATCACCTCCATCTTATCAGGGTTGAGCTTCCGTCTGCTCTGCCACATCCATTCCGTCATGGCCTCCAAACACTGGGATAGCAACGAGACAGCAGGGTCTGGGTCAGCTGAAAAAGAGAGGTACAGGCTGTGTAAGGCCTGCAGTGCAGGCTAGCCCGTGGAGTGCTCACCTATCAGGAAATTAGTTCAGTTCAAAATTTATTGTATAGCCAAAGGCGTCACAACACAATTATTATAATAAAAATTTATATAGCGCCTGTCATCTACCTGGTGCAGTACAGAACATAAAAATAGATGCGGTCCCTGCCTGTGGCTTACAATCTAAAAGACAAGGAGGGGGAGACAGGGAGAGAGGACAGTGGGGGAAGAGAGAGGGGAGAAGACAGACAAACATTCAAGCGGATGCGAAGTCTCAGGTGCGTGTGCTTGGCTTGGTTACAATCAGGTTGGTTGCAGCAGTCTGCAGAGGAGGGAAGATAGTAAGTATATGGGGAACGACTAGCAGGCATGGGGAAAGGCGGCAAGGAATAAGTGGGTCTTGAGGGATTTGAAGGAGCGGAAGTAGGGGGCAAGGTGGATGTGGGTAGGGAGGGAGTTCCAGGCATGGGGGGCAGCGAGGGAGAAGGGTCGAAGGCGGTTAGGTGAGCAGGAGAAACGAGGGAGAGTGAGGGAGGAGACAGAGGAGGAGCGGAGAGCGCGTGCAGGAGTGCGTAGGGAGATTAGGTCCGAGAGGTAAGGGGGAGCTTGGTTGTGGAGTGTTTTGAACGTGAATACCAGGAGTTTAAACAGGATACGTTCAGGAAGGGGGACAACACAAATCAAATTCAAAAAATATAACAATATACAGTCCACTAGCACCATTTGGTATATACATCTAAAACTTCACAAACCACCTTCTTTTCTTGAAGGCCACTGACAAATATTTAGTTAGCAGATGAGTGACATACAAGTGCTCATCAGACAACAAGGCCCGTAGGTAAAAGTCAGAATCTCTGCCTGGAAATTTATTTAAGACAGGACCCAACAAGTTACTCTGGAAGTCAGAATATAAGGAGCAGTAAAGTAAAATATGTGTAACAGTTTCAACCATTTCCTCACAACTGGGGCAATAACGATTTTCTAAAGGTATCCTCTAGCAGAAAATTAAACTTCCTTGACAAAAATGCCACCAGCAGTTTTGCTTCTGTAAAGAACTCAGTAACGGAACATTTCCAGCCTTCAAGATTGCTCCATTCCCAAAAAGTGCTAAGAAGGAACCAGTAATGTGGGTTTAGGGGGAAATTTTAAATTAAAAAAACTGTCTGGAAAATTTTCCAATGCCCTAAATTGATTGAGATTTGATGTAGCTTGTATATTTGACTTATACTTAGTAAACAAAACTCAAAAAGTACACTGTTAATTTTAGGTGCTGGATAAATATCTCAAAAGGTTTTACAGTAGCCCAAAATAGTTGAACTGAAATATTTAATTAGGAAAAAAAAATGTTATGTTAGAATTACATTGTTAATTAATTTTATGAAACAATGCATGTTAGTGCTGGAAAATCTTCCAGAAAAACAAAGCGGAACATTTTCTCTGGAAAGTTTTCTGTCCCACATCACTGGGAGGAGAGAGTGGTTCTCGTGCAACATCTCTCTCCATGGACGATACCAGCACAGCTAAGGTATGCACATTTTAGAGGCTCCAATGCACTGGCTCCAATGCAGCCCTGCAACCTGTATTTCTCATCAATGTCCTCTAAAATGTGTATATCTGGCCACCCTAAGTGCAGCTCAGCTTGTTCTCATGCTGAATGTGAGCTGCAAGATGCAACGTGGACTTAGAAAGAACTCCCCTCATACTCCATTCTATGTGGCAAGATCATATCGCTTGTTAACTCGGCACATCTGCAACTCTAGCCCTTCAAAGGCCAAGCCTTTTAACCTCCACGGCATAGTGCACTGGCTATATATCTCTGCCTCAGCAAAGCAAATGGAACTTCCTTGGTTGATTTTGTGTAAGATGATAGAATTGTAAGGATGGGTCTCGCCGGTCATCTAGTCCAGCCCCCTGTTCCAAGGCAGAATATCCTCTACCTATACATAAAGATGCTCGTCCAGCAACAAAAAATCCTAAGCAACGCATTCCCTTGCAGCTTGGAAGCTTCGCCTAATATTGAACTAAAATAACCTTTGCTGCAATTTGAGCCCGTTCCCTTTTGTCCTATATCTTCTGCAGCAGTGGAGAAAACCTGTTCTCCCTCTCTGGTCTAGGCAACCTTTTAGGCAGGGAGGGGACCTGTGCACACTGCAACTTCCCCATTGGGGACAATGAGGAAAACATAGGGCCCCCTGCCTCTAGGTACTTGAGAACTGCTACTGTGTCCAACCACAGCCGTTTTTCCTCTTCTAGCCTTAGGCTACATTCCCACAAAGAAAGTAATTACTTTGATTTAATTTAATCAAACTAACGACTCCACTTTGGTAGCGTTCACAGTGTAAACTGAAGTAGCTACTTTGATTTAATTCTATGAAGAACGTTTGTGTAAATGCAATTTGCAGGTGGAAGACCTGTATCATTATTTGTTCAAATGCCCTCGTACTTCCCCTGTGAGAGTAAAATATTTGAATGACCAAGACCTATTGACTGGGAAATCACATTGGGATTTTCAATTAAAATTGGCTTATCTCTTAGCCAATCCTTGTGAGGAGGTTATGCTCAAAACGGCAAACTTTGCTCATGCCCTGGCTCGTAGAATTTGTAAAACTTTTCCATAGCTAGGGGGCAACTGGGGTATCAACCATTGTTAAAGCTCCAACTGTGCTGTTGGGGAAGTTTGTAACTTTGCAAGAGATGGGCCTTTCTTTTTTGCTAGTACTATTATTTGATAGAGTCTCAGGATTGGGTATCCCATGCTGTTTGTAAACGCATATTTTTTGGCTTTGGTTTTAGATACTGTTATATGTATAATAGGGGATGTCCGCCTTGTGATTTTCTTTTGTTTGTATGGTTTTATATTATGTATGTTTTTCTTTTGCTACAACCAATCAGTTGAGCCAATAAATTATTATATATATTGATTTAATTAAATCGAACTACTCTGCTTGGATAACATTCAGATGAACAGTGTAAAATAGTACCCCACCCCCAGCTGAGACATAAGGACTGCTGAAGCAAGGTCACTACCCTCACACTGATGAGTGTTCACATTAACAGCTACTTCAAAATACAATTGGGGGGAGTACATTCTTTGCTTCCTACTTATGATTAACTTTGGTTTGGGGTTCTCTTCATATGAACACTACAGGGGTAAAACAGAAGCCCCAACTACATTGAACCTACCGTCTGCCAGAATATGGCCGTAGTAGTCAGTTGCGGGTAGCATACGCTGCAATGAAAATTAACAAAATTCTTCTACACACCACTGCAGTGCCAGCTTTCACCACTGGGCGACTCTCCTCACCCTCTACAAACAAAAATGATAGGAAGCAGCTAATGGATTTCAGTGAAGGAGCTAGCTGGCATTCTCAGGTGGAAAACACAGATCCCTGCTTATAGGCAGAGAACCTCCCATTTGTCAAATATAAATGGCTTTAATCAGCCAGCAAGAGAACAGCACAAGAGAATATAACCCCAGGTGGCTAAAGGGACTGGGCAACTGCTGAAACTGTCTCCTTCTCTCCCCCCTCCCCATGTCCCTCCTGTATTAGCAGTATTTTATACAAGTGTACTGCACGAAAAGGGGCAGGGGGACAACATAGCTAAAGGCTGCCTGCTCAGGGTTGAAATGAGCCTCAATGAGCCAGACATTGGCCCCATTTTACAGATGGGGAAACTGAGGCACAGAGCTTAAGGGACTTGACCAAGGTCACCTGGCAAGGAAGGAAAGGAGCTGGGAACACAAAAGTCACATCACAAAACTTTAAGCTAAAGCAAACAGCACTCCCTCTTTTCCTGTCTTCGCTAGCTACTTTGGGTACCAGACAGCCTTCTAAAAGCTTCACCAAACGCTCCATTAAAAAACACTATTCTCATAGGAAAAGGCCTTCAGTTTAAGGAAATAGTTAAGGCAGAGATGCATGAGGCAGAGACCCTTCTCTAGAATATGGAGCACAATCAAAGAAACTCTAAAACCCCAGGAAATGGAAACTTAAGGTTAGATGACACCTTATATGTTGTTCCCTTGTCAACAGAGTGAATAAGTGCCACCACAACCCTGCTCCACCCCAATGGCACGGACTGGCGTCCTGGTTCCATGCACTTGATGCCCACATGGTGCCCAGCACAATAGGGTTTCAGAGGGAGAACAGGCCCAGACAGGGGAGCTGCCCCGTAGTTTAGGAAATGGAAAAGTCAGGTTCTCTCCCCCAGCTCTGACCTGGACTGGAGCTGTTCCCATCTGTGCAATGGGGTCTCAGCCCTGCCTGCCCTATAAGGGCTGAGGGTGAATCCGCTGAGTCCTGACAGCCAAGGAAACAGAGCAGAGACAGAGATTCCAACTGAATGCTGAAACCAGCAGTTTCCCCACGCAGCTACTGCATAAGCAAGAGGGGCCGCGTATCATGCAAAAATATCTGCCCCAGGTGACTAAAGGGGAGGGGCACCTGCTGGAGCCCCATCTTTCTCTCCCTCTTCACCCACCAGTGTCTCCCTCCTGTATTAGCAGTACATTTTATACTGGGGTACTTCACCAGGAGGAGGGGATACACAGCTAAAGGTTGTCTGCCCAGGGTGCAAAATGGATTAATGGCTCTGCCTGCCCCACCCCAGTTTGGGCCTTTCTGCTTCCTGCTCCAAGGGGTTAGGGACAGGGGGGCACCTGCTGGAATCAGAGGCTCTGATTGGTTACACACTCGTGCTGAGCCCCCAGTCCCAGAGGCCCCTGGGGGTTTCTCTCGGGCATGTGAGATGAGGCTGTAACAATACCGTTTGCTGTTGTAGCGGATGCACTTTCTAATAAACCTGCTAAAGCGGAAAACAAGCTAGGGGCGCCAGTCTCTTCTAGACTTTCACTGGGGAGGACACAGATGTGAAGATAGAGCTCTACCAGGCTGATGGGGAAGGCGGGAGGCTCTGTAGCGTCCCAGAGAAGTTGGGGTCCAAGCCAGTAGCTGATGGGCTCCTTCAGGCTCCTACGCCACCATGAATTTATACCAAAAAATCACGCACACAAACACCCGCTATAGATTTTTTTTATTTTTCACTTGGAAAAAACAAAACCCCTTGGTACATTTGAATATATACACGTCACAGTTGGCGACAAACAAACCTGTTTCCATTTAGATGCTCGGTTCCAAAGTGGCTTTGTTTATCAACCGAGCCACCAGAGAGACCTGGGTTCCAGCCACTCGCAATGGCACAGAGCGAACCTCAGGCATTTGCAGAGACAAAGTAGTTCACATGGTCTCTTTTATTGGTCCAACTTCTGTTGGTGAGAGCAAGCAAGCGTTCAGACCACACGGGGCCTTTATTCAGGCTAGTAGTAAGCAGCTACCAGCTACCTTCTTTAGCCTGTCGTGAAGGTCACAGGAAGGCAATATACCTGGCCAAGGCAATCTGTTTAACACCAGCGAGGGACTCTTTGGAACAGCTGTTTATTTGGCTGGCAAAGAATACTGCCATTTCATTCAAGTCACTGGGCCAACACACCCCAATAACAGCTCTTCCAAAGACACAGCTAGATTGCAAAATAAACGGCAAGATGCGGATCTGCGTTTCCCCTTCCTTTTAGCATTGCAGTTGAACACAAAGCCGTTAGAGAGAAATTCAACAATGCCTGGGTCCCGTCTGTATTTCCTTGGTACCCAGGCAATCTAACATTTCTCCTAGACCGTCAAAAGCTGCAGCATAAACATGATTCAACTTTGGCACTGGGGCCAGCTTAAAAACCCAAACCGCCCAGTGTTTGGACAGCTAGCTCCTATCGACAGTAAAGACGCAGCCGAAGGACAGCCACGCTGTAATCAGGGCCCCTACCTTGATTAAAATTCTCATAGAGGCGGCCATAAGGCAGAACAAATAGCAGGAATCTGCAGGGAGTCTGGGGAACACATGGACAATAGAGAAACGGTCAGCCCTCCGTCTAAAGTAACAAAATTACAAAGGAACATAAACTGAGAAGACCCAAACGTAGGAGTGGGGGCAGGGAGCCTACAAACAGCACATTTTGGAACGTATAACACAGGAGCTGCCGCTGTTGAACTGTTTTCATCAAAACTGCCCTCCGCCATGCTTTTGTTGCTCTTCTCAGTAGCACTCCCCCCACAGGCCATCTTGGGTACTGCATGCAGTGAAAGTCTCTTGCCTAGCCCCACTCAGTATATTTGGACTCGTGAGAGCTCAGCTGGGTCCGAGGAAGCTTCCACTGTGGGAAGACCTGGTGTTGGCTGGAATGTGGCCTCCAGGTTCTCCGTTCCCTTGGGCGTTTGCGAATCAAGCAGGTGTGCATACGGAGGAGGGCAGGAATCTGCTGGCTGACAGCTGTATCCGGGTGAGGGGCCAAAGTGGTTTTGCACGTAAAATTCGCCGAAGGTACTGCTGGTTTGGTTGGGCACAGGTGGGTGGATGCGGCCTGGCGTGTAATGGGGCCAAGATCCCACGCTCTGGGCATTGCTTTGCTGCATCTGAACAAGAGGGAGAGCTGGCGGTGGAGTGCAGTAGTAGCTCTGGGTGGGGTAGGAGCCAGGCACTGGAGTGATTCTGAACAGAAGAGGGAGAGAATGTGACACCGTGCCCACCCCTGACCTTCCCAAATACCACATGCCCCGCAGGCAGAGATCCTTACAGCTCTGGTGCTGGCAGGACACGGTCCACTCGTCAGCATCAGGACAAGGGACCAGAGAGGGCGAGACTTGCTCTAAACTCGGGTGTTTGTTTTAATGTTAATTCTGTTATCGTTTATGGGGGAGGAGGCAGGAGGGAAAGTAGAGTGGGGGGGGGGGATTCGGTATGTCACGTCTTCCCTGTGAGAGAGGGATGGGAGTGAGGAAGGACAGTGATAATTGGGGGGGGGTGTGTTAGGCTATTATTATAATATTGTGGGGTGGCAAGAAGGGGGATTCTAGGGGTTGTTTGTTTACAGGGGATTAAAGCTTTTTGCATTTTGATATCCCTCCTAAAAAACTACCTGCATTGCAGGTAGGTTTTTAGGAGGATTTCCAGCATTGAGCAGGGGGTTAGACTAGATGGCCTCTGATGTCCCTTCCAGCGCTTAGATTCTACTCTTTATACTGTCTCATCCTTGAACAGCCCCCTCCTTCTCTATAAGCTAAGCACATCCACCTTCCATTTCTCAGTTTTATGAATGATTCTTTTCTTTCCCTACATTCCCCTCTCGTTTGTTTCCCCTTTCCTTGCCCATTCTAGATTGTAAGTGCCTTGGGGCAGGGACCTGTCTCTATATTTACAACTGTGCAGCACCAGGCACATTTCTAGCACTATATAAATAATAACAATCGTTTTTAACTTCTTGTAAAGACAAAACGGGCAGGATATAAATTCAGACGAATAATATTAAACACAACAGGCAGAGCTCAGCTGCCACACAAGTTAAGTTACAATACAATTTAGCTAGCTGTCCATCCCTTATGGACATTTTCATACCTCTACGCAAATGAAATACACGGATATCACGCAAATCTTCTGTTGGATGGAATAGGCACATGACCAAACACGCTATGTATACACTGCCTAACCGGCCACTGAAGGCATGTGCCCTTCAATAATTTTCCCAAGCGGAGGGACGCCTCATGAGTTCTCTTTAGCAACACACCATAAGTGCTTTGAGAGACAGGGGAGTTGGCAACGGTGAGCAGAGTGGGATGAGTTATTAGTGTAATCAAAGACTCAAAAGCAAGGATCAGGCACAGCAACTGCCAGGAGAAGGCATGTCTTGTGGTCACCGTCACATTGGGGAGGTTCTATTAAACTAACCACACATGAAACGCTCAAGAACGCAGAGCAAAATCTGTATTTAAAAACTGCCCCCTCCCCCTTGCTTCTGCAGTTCTGGACCACAACAAAAAAAGACTATTTGAAAGTATCAAACCAATTTATCCTGACCTACATGTGAACCTTCTTTCCACTTGAATGAAACTCTAGCGGGATCAATGCACTTACTTCCTGCTCAGGGAAGCGCTTCTCTCTGCTGAAGAGCCTGGAATGTACTGCAGCCCTGGTATTCTCTTCAGGATACTGAAAGGGAGCTTATGATCCAGTCTAGAGAGCAGGGACTCAGGAAGATCCAAGCGGGAGCAGTAGCCCAAACCATCTGAGAAGAGTAGCATGCTAAGGAGAACTACAGGAGGATTTTTATGGGGAGAAGACCTGGTCCAGCCACATCTCTAAATGCATTTTTGGCCTTATAGCCCCACACAACAGAAGCTTGAGTTCTCCCTTCCTCAAGCAACGCGGCTTCTCAGGGCTTGTTCACATGCCTGGATGGAAATACTGCCTACCTCACTTTAGCTTCACCTTTGTTTCCACAAGTAAGGAGTTTAAGAGGAAGTACTTACCTCTGCAAAGAAGCAGAATTGAAGCAGGATAGGAGTCTTCTACTCTAGGTAGGGCAATCTTCACTACAGAAGGGTAGAAATTGCCTCCAACACCCCCTTTTCCAGAAAGGTAACGTTTTCCCTGCTTTTGTGTTTCCCTTTATATGCCTAGAAGCACAGAAGTTCAGTCTCATCCCCCGCTGTCAGCTCCCTGAAAATTCCCAAGCAGGAACGGATGAGCTGTTTAATCCCTGCTGCTTCCTCTTGTGTGAGAAGAGAAGTGGAGGGAGGTGGCTATTCCAGAGTTACTCTGCTTCCTCATGAAATCAAGCCCTCAGTTCTGCATTCCTTGTGCACCCCAACCCCATTGACTGCAGCAGAAGAGCAAGACATAGAGTACAGAATTGGGCCGACGGTCTGTCTCCTTATGGAGACTACTATGAAGCACATAATACCATGGCATTCTCTACGGGAGGGGTCACCCTAACACATTGGGCTCAAATTTCTGGCCTGAGCCAGGCTCTAGACGGGGCCTCTCATGAGTAGCAATAAACTTAACAGAGTTCACCAAGCAGTATATTTAGCAGCACAGATTAGCCATCCCGCCCAACCGCTCCTTTCCCTCGCCTGCCCTTCCCACGCGCCACACCTGTCAAACAGCTCATAAGACTCTCTTGTTAGAAAGGATACAAACTTCCCCAACTAAGATACCACAGATATTACACAGGAAAGAGGAGTGTGGAATAAACCATGCCGGGCCCAGCAAAAGCCACGGTACCAGGATTATTGGCGTGCTGATCCCCAAGAACAACGTTCTTCTCATCCGGGAGCGAGTGGTGGAGACACCCAACATCGCAAAAGCAACCGGGGTGAATCCTTTGGCATCTTCCGCACCAGCCAGCCCGGATACGAGAGTCCTGAGCAAAAGATAGAGCAGGGCTGCAGCAACGGCAAAAGCGAGCGTGAAGAAGCAGTGCTTCGCCGTGCCCACATTCTTCTCGAAGCTGCTAGCATAGACCCAGATGACAACAGCGCCACACGCCAAGGAGATCACATCGTCATAGACAAAGATGTAGGCCACAAGCCTGTGAACTGAAAAGACAGCCCTTTCAGAGGAGTGCAAACCCATCAGGCAGACGCTGTAGCACTGGCCACGTTCCTAAAGACTGAGGTAAACCGAAGTGACTACTTTGATTTAATTAAATCCGAGCACAATTCAAGTTGCTGGTTTTGACCTATAGAGCCCTAAATACTTTGGGCCCCAAGTATCTGAAAAAGCACCTATTCCCTTGCGTCCCGTCACAGCCGCGGAGGCCAGGCGGGAGCACTCTCTGACAGATACCATCTGCCCATGAAGTGTTCTTGTTGGCTACCCCACAATTACGGAACGCCCTCCCCCTGGAGGTTCATCTAAGCCCGAGCCAGCTCATCTTCCGGAAGTGATGCAAGACCTTTCTCTTTGGCCAGGCATTTGGCAGGCAGGGATAGGGTTGGGTGGTAGTTAAGGAGGTTTTTTTAAAGATGTTTTTATGTTGTAAGCCGCCCTGAGCCTTAATGGGAAGGGCTGGGTATAAGTTTGAATGGATGAATGAACTACTCCATTTTGATAACGTCCAGATGAGCAGCATAAATTAAAGCAGTTACTTCGGTTTAATTACCTCCAAGTAACTACTCCATTTCAGTAGCATTCAGATGAACAGCTTCAACCAAAGCAGTACTGTGCCAATACCCACCTCCCCCCAGCTGAGACATAACCATCACCAAACCGTGGTCACCACCCTCATGCTGATAAGTGTCCACATGAACAGTTGCTTCAAAATACAGACTAAAGGAGCGTACGTACTCCTGATTTTTCAGGTTTACAGATTTCTCTTCCTACTCTCGAATAGCACCAGTTTAGCCCTCTGTTCATGTGAACACTTCAAGAGTAAAGCAGAAGGCCCAACTACATTGAATTAACTGAATGTCAGAATGTGACCAATTATTCACAATATTAAGGTTGATTTGGGGAGGGGGGTGGGGAGACAGTAAGGGAAATAAAACAGAAGATGGAAGGGTCTACAACAGGTGTGGGGGAACTTTTTTTCTCTCATGAGCCACTTTGAAAGTTAGTACAAAGCTCCATGGGCTACAAAGGAGCTGGGACGTGGGGGTGCTTAAGGGTGGGCTCAGGAATGAGAGGGTCCAGATTATGGATCTGTGCTAAGGATCCATTCCCTATCCCTGAGCGCATACTTCATCCTATTCCACATTCCCAGGCTGCACAAGCCTGCCTTGGGAAAATGCCATCCCTTTTCCTGGTGTTCACTCTTTCAACTGCTTGAAGTTAGGGACTGGGTCAACAAGCCAGAGGGTTCTCACTCTTTCCCTTAGAATACGATCCCCTAGGCGAGAAGGAGCTCCCAGAGCCTCTAGAAGGGGAGTGAGCTCCTTAGGAGAGTGGCCCTAGGATTAGGGAGGGAGGTATCCTGAGCAGGGACTCTAGGAGGATGGGATTTCCCAAAGGAGTGGGGTGGGGCACTCTGGGAGTGCAGAAAGTGCTCAAGATGGTTCATGGAATAGGAGACTGAGGAGATGGGAATTTCCCTGCACAACTTTCTCTCAAATGGCAGGTCCTGGGAAGGGGGCAGGTTACCTAAGGATCCCCAAAATAAGAATCTCCTGTGGGATGCAAGATCCAGAAAATGGGGTGTGTCAGGCAGCAATCATTCTCTGCCCACATATCCCTGGGATGGGGGTTCCATGAGAGAGGGAGCTTCTAAGGGGAATAGGTCATGGGAGGAGGATCTCAGGGAAGGCAACATCCCCAGGGAAGAAGTCAGTCCCAGGAGGCAGGGTGCTTTCAGGGGCCAACATTCACAGGAATAGCAGACTCTCTAGGGCACGTTTTCAGGAGGAAATGGTCCCAGGCACTGGGTGAACTGGAAGGCAGTGTCCCACAAGGTGGGAATGAAGGTACCTAGGAAGGCAAGCAAAGTCAAGGGATTGTGACTGTAGGGAAGGGGAGTATATAAGGAGAGGAGGTTCTTAGGATGGAGTGGTCCCAGGGTGGGAGGGTCCTCATGGGGAGCAGGGTCCACCTGGAGGGTTGGCTTCTCTGGGATTCCTGAGGCAGATTCAGAGAGCAGGGATCCCTGGGGATGAAAGTAAGTGCAGTGGGCGAGACATCTCAAGAGAAGGTGGTTTCAGGGTGCAGGCAGAATCAGGCGGTCAGGGCCCCCAGAAATGGGGATGGCTCTTGAGGCCAGGGTCTGTCTCAAGGTAGACAGGCAGATTTAGAGGGCTGGGATCCCAGAGGATGGAGGCAACTGGGGAGCGAGGTCCTTAGGATGGGGTGACCAGAGGGGGTCAGAGCGTGTGATAGGCAGATTCAGGGATCTGGGATGGGGGGGGCTGGGTCTCCAAACTAGGGGTTATTCAGCGGGCGGGGTAGGCAGATTCAATGGGGGGGGGCAGGGTTTCCGAGGAGGGAGAAGTCCATGGGAGACGACGGGGCCCTCTCTCCTCACCTTCCCCCTCCCGCACCGCCTCGGGCCGCAGCGAGAAGGCGGAGGGGGCCGGAGGCTCGGATGCTCGCAGCAAGCCGGGGCGGGACACCGCCAGGGAGAGCAGCCCGGTAAGGAAGGCAGCAGCGGTGGGAGCCTGAGCCAGGCAAACCTTCCTCATCCTCCTCCCCCCGCCGCCAGGGCTCTAGAACCCCGCCAGCTCCTACTTCTAGGATCCAGCCGCTTCCTGCCCTTTTCAGCAGAGCTTCCGGGTGAGACAAGCACGGACGGTCGCCTTGGCAACGGGGGGAGGGCGGGGGGGAGGAGTAAGTGGGGTGGGGCTTAGGGACAGCCCTTTGTTGCCATGGTAACAGATGCACAAGCGTCCCCACCCATCCAGGAGCTGGCACCCTGCTCTCTATCGCCCCCACCCAACACAGGCCGGCCCCACGGAACCCCATAGGGGACACCCACACACCAGTGCTCGAATTATAAGGCAAAAGGGAGGGGGGGGGCTCAATGAAATCCACACAATTCATGTCCCCCTCCCCCCGTAGGCTTCTAAAGCCAGTAGCTGTGGGGGGGGAGATAAAAAAAATTGGGGGGCTGGGTAATTCGGGCACTGAACACACACACACCTCCATAGAACCCCATAGGACAGATGTCCTCCAGCTCCATGAGCACCACAGAGCAGGCACATAAGCACAGAGCCCCATAGAACAACCACCCCACCCCACAGCCCTCTGATACCATTGTGTGAATCTGCCCATCTCCGCCGGCATGCTCACACAATGCAGTAGGGTAATGCACTCACAAGCTGGTGAAAAGATTGCCAGTGGGGACCAGGCTATGGAACTAGTTGCTCCAGGGCACGATAAACATGATCAGTGGGTGTATGTGAAAATAGGCACTATGCAAATGGTGATGATCTGATGTTACACGTGGGAAACTCCAAGATTCTCCTCTTGGGGCACATCTTCCACCCAGTTCAGAGTAATGGCCTTGACTTCAGTGGTGGGTGGCCGTTTGCTGCTTCTTCATGTTAAGGTATGGGCCTGACTGAAGTCACACTCCTCTGCCATTACAATAGGTGGAAGCTGAGCCCTGAGTGCAATGCCCGGATTCTCTCCTGCAAGATGGAGGCTGAAACCCTGCGAAGGAAACAGATCCTTTGGGGGCCATCTTACCGTCAGAAGAGAGAAAGAAATGCATTAGCATTTTTAATGTCTCTGGCCATCCATCTGGGGCAAATCAACAAACTGTCTTTCCATTTCCTGGAGCTTGGTCACATGTCACAGTCCTGATTTGGGTTTTACAGTTCTCAATTGTAACATTACATATATGTTGCATGTTTTGCTTTACATATTTACTAGGCTTGTAATCTACATGTAGGCCAGTATCACACGTGTGTGACCCTATGTTCCTCCGTGACAAACACATAGGCAATGAAGGCAAAGAGGATGATGTCTTCATTGGTTTTGTTTTATTGGAAAATAGCAAAGGCAATGTTTCAACGCTTTGCGAAACAAATAGCTTATTTGAAGAAGAGAATAAAACAGCCCCCAGTTCTCTCTCCCTCTGCAGCCCCTCTCCAGTTTAGACCCTGCCTCCCCAGCCCTGTTTACTGAAAGGTAGCGATGAATGTTCGTGCAAATGAACAAATCTGCCAAATTTGTGCTGACAAAACAGATAGTAATTGTCATTCATTTGTGTTTCATCAGACGCCTGTTTTGGCTATTTCAGTTGGTTATTTGGGCTATTTTGTTTTGGGTATTTTGGCATTTCAGTTATTTAATTTACCAGAAAGCTAGTCCTAATGAAGAAAATAAGAAAGAACCTAATTGAAAATAGGAAAGAGCCTAATAGAAACATTGCCAAATTAGAATGATAAGGCAGGTCAAGAGGGAATTTGAAGAGTGACTTGCTAAAGATGCAAAAACTAACAATTAAAACTTTTTCAAATACATCAGAAGCAAGAAGCCCGAAGTCAGTTGGGCCATTAGATGACCAGGGGCGGGGAAAGGGCGCTCAGGGAGGATAAAACTATTGCAGAGAAGCTGAATGAATTCTTTGCTTCGGTCTTCACTGCAGATGATGTTGGGGAGATACCCATACCGAAACTATTTAGGTGATGAATCAGAAGAACTGTCACAAATCAACGTGACTATGAAGAGGTTCTAGAGCAAATTGACAAACTAAACACAAACAGTAACAAATCATCAGGACCAGATAGTATTCACCCTAGAGTTCTGAAGGAACTCTAGTGTGAAATTGCAGACCTACTACTGGTAATTTGTAATATATTGCTAAAATCTACCACTCTACCTGAGGACTGGAGGGTAGTGAATGTAACACCAATATTTAAAAAGGGCTCCAGAGGCAATTGTGAAAACTACAGGCTGGTGAACCTGATGTCAGTGGCAAGCAAACTGGTGGAAATGGTTGCTAAGAACAGAATTACTGGACATACTTATAAACACGGCATAAAAAACACGGCCACAGCGGGCGAAAGTGAGCCAAAGCAGGCCACCGTCATGTGTGTTTTTACCCATTATGTGCAGTTCTGGTTGCCCCATCTCAAAAAAGATATAGGCATAATGGGGAAGACTCAACATGGATTTAGCAAAGGGAAGTCATACCTCACTGATCTATTGACATTTTTTGAGGATGTAAATAAGCATGTGGATAAGGGTGAGCTGTTCGATGTAGTACATCTGGATTTTCAGAAGGCATTTGATAAGGTCCCTCATGAGAAACTCTTGAGGAAATTAAATAGTCATGAGACAGGAAGCAGTGTCCTGTCATGGGTCGGTAACTGGTCAAAGGACAGGAAGTAAAGACTAGGACTAAATGGTCAGATTTTGAAATGGAGAGAAGTAAATAGTGGAGTGCCCCAGGGATCTGTACTGGGACCGGTGGTGTTTAATATATTGATTAAACAATCATTACTCTTGAAAAGGGAATAAAAAGTGAGGTGTTCAGATTTGCAGATGACAGTTATTCAAGGTAGTTAAAACACAAGTAGGACTGTGAAGAATTGCAGGAGGATCTTGAGCGACTGGGTGTCTGGGCATCTAAATGGCAGATGGAATTTAATGTTGACAAGTGTGGGAACAGTAATCCAAACTATAAGTACACAATGCTGGATTCTAAATTAGAGTTAGCTACTCAGGGAAAGGACCCTGGAGTCATTGTGAACAATACATTGAAATTCTGTACAATGTACGGTGGTGACCAAAAAGCAAACAGGATGTTAGGAATTATTTGGAAAGGGATAGAGAATAAAATGGAAAATATCATAATGCCTCTATATAAATGAATGGTGTGACCGCACATTGAATATTTGGTAAAAACAGACGCGTGGGCTGCGCAATGGTCCAGCCTGGAAACGGCAGCCACAAAGCATTAGGAAACACCCTTCTCTTAATCCTTCCCAAATTCTACCAGTTCAGAGTCCCTGCAAAATGGACAGGCTGGTCATTCTGGTCACAAGAAACAACAATGTATTTCCAAGCGGTGGCCTCTGCCATATACTCGCAGTCATTAGGATATTCCCCAGAGAGACGACAATTAGTGATTCTAAGTTTGCTGGTGCTTTTCTTAAACTCCTGGCCTTTAAAGATGTGCACTTTCCCCAGGGTGCACACCTGACTGATAAGCTCCTCAGGAGCGTGGATGAACGTGTTGAGTTTTTTACATCCGGTTCTAGTCATGGCGATTCTCTTATTCCTCATCTCACTGTTACATCGGTTGTGGTCGATGGTGTCCAAGAGGGTCAGATGCTTCCTTCGGAAGGCGTGGACGTTCTGAGAGCGAGTGATGCCAATGGCAGAGGCAGCTATAAACAGCAGACACATCAACGATGTTCCTTTCAATGCCATTTCTCTCACCTGGGTCTGCAGTTAAAACAAATAGAGGCCTACTGTCAGGGCCTGGAACTGGCACCCTTGAGACCCTGGGGGTGGTGGCTATAGGGTTGCCCCCTGTGGTGGTTTTTTTTACCTGACACTCCCAATAGTCAAAATGGAAGTGTCAGGTAAAAAACAACCGAAGGTAGCAACCCTAGGTCAGCTCCACTGTGTCACTTCTGTGCTCTGGTTTGTGTCTCTCTTGCCTATTAGGCTCTTGGTTCTAGCATCCTGATGGGATTCCCCACCCACAGAGTTTCTGATTGGCTGCTACTTATATAAAACCGATCTGACAGAAACAGCAATGCAGATAGACTCTGTTACTCAGCCTGGCTAGTTCCAATCCTGGTTCCTGCCAGCCCCAGTCCTGCCCCTCTCAATTTGGACTGACCTTTGGTCCTGACTTCCTGGTTTGCCTTGTGACTTTGCTTCTGGACTCACCTTGGGCTTGTTGTTTTGTTTGACTCCTCGTCTAACCCTTTGCTTGTCTTCATGGATTGCCCAAAACTGGATCTGACTCTTGCCTGGCCCTGATTCTGTTGCAACTTGGGCTCTGACCTGATGTCTAACACCTACAAATATGGTCCTGCAAAACTGTACATTTCTGTGCTATGCTCTTCTGGACAGACCATCCCTAAGTCATTGAAGGATCAAGCCCAGAATGTGATAAACCATTTTTTGAAAGGTCATTCATCCATCTAGGGTTGCCACCTCTCTAGGTTTTGCCTGGAGGCTCCAGGTTTTGACCAGAATCTCTGGGCTCTTGGGGTAGACCTAATTTCTCCAAGTCAGCCAGGAACACCCTAAATAACCTGGAGAAATTGGAGCTTCCAGGGGTGGCAGGGACTTTCCTGCTCCCTTTGGGCATTTTTAGATGCACCGACTTTCTCCTGGTCTTCAGAGTCTGGGTTCAGCAAACTCATGCAAGGGGGATTTAGATGCCCGCCCCCGCCCCCCCCCCGAAGGTTGCCTGGGTGCCATTGTAAACAGTGACACCCAGCAACTCCCACACTGTTTTGAGAGCTGGACTTGTACAGTAAATCCTCTGTTATCAGGGATTTACAAGTCCAGGTCTCAAAACATGCAGGAGTCACCAGGCACCGCTGTTTACAATGGCACCCGGGAGACTCGTGTTGGGGGTGGTGTGGGGTGGTATGCATCTAAACCCCTACCTGCCGGTGGGAGTTTGGCAATTTGCGAAACCCAGACTTTGAAGTCTGGGAGAAAGCCGGTATGTCTGAAAACGTCCTTTGTGACATGGCTCCGCCCCATGGAGCATCATGACCTCCTGACATTCCGTAAGCCAGGGTTGGGTTACATCAGAAAGGGGTGTGGCAGCCCTTTTCCTTCACCCCTTTTCCAGAATTGCCCCGCCCACTGCAGAGTGTTGTGACATCACAGCACTCGGTAAGGGGCATGGTTATGTCAGTCAGGGGCTAGACAATCCCTTTGCCTTGCCTCCTCTCATGGGAAGGCCAGAGGGAGGTGGTGCTAACCCTAACCTCAGCAGTAATAGCTGATTGGAACAGAGAAGAAAGCTGCTAGGTGGAGGGGATAGAGAAGGAAGCATAGTACCAACAAAGAAGAGGTTAGTAACTTCATTCAGGGAAATTTGCATCAAAGAGATCCTGTAGCTAGCTGGTCAGGGGCATGTGGTACTGTTGGCACCATAAGTAAGCTTGTACATTGGTGATGGTACAAACCAGGACAGCCTGTCTTGTGGCTGAGTGCAATGCAGCAGGGGCCTGAGGCTACAACTACTTATGGTGATGACTAGGGTTGCCATATATGCTAATCTTTCCAGGACACTTATGAAAAATACATGTTGCAGGCCCTGCAATATGTATTTTTCATAAGTTTCCTGGAAACGTTTGCATATATGGCAACCCTAGTGATGATGGCCCTTTCCCCTCATTGCTGCCAGTAGAGAAAACAGAGTGAACATGGGCCCCCGCCTGATGGCTGCACCCCTGTTAGTTGAAAATAGCAAAAGGAGGTATTCCAAAATGACTGACTGTGCAGTGTGCAGTCTGTTTAGATGCTGTCTGTCCCGGGCTAGAGCTGCTAGTTAGTACTAAACGGTTACCGTGACTGAGTGGTCTGAAAGGGGTCTCTCGTCGGCCAGGGTTGGAGCCAATCCAGTTGTGCTGGCCTGCGGAAGGGAAACATTTCCGCCCTGTATTAGATTCGTCAATCAGTGCAGAGGTATTTGGAGCTTCTAGAAAAGCTGACTGGGCAAATTCTACCAACCTCTTTGTAACCAAGCCAAGCATACGCACCTGAGACTTCGCATCTGCTTGAATGTTTGTTTGTCTTCTCCCCTGTCTCTCCCACTGTCCCCTCTCCCTGTCTCCCCCCCTTTGTCTTTCAGATTGTAAGCCACCGGCAGGGACCGCATCTAATTCTATGTTCTGTACAGCACCAGGTCACACGACTGGCGCTATATAAATGTTTATTATAATAATAATAATAATAATAATAATAAAGCAAACCTTTGATTCCTCTCACTCCACGAGAGCTTTTCTGTGTTTTATCCAAATTGGTTCAGTCAAAGCATTTTTGTGATGAAAATGCAAGGAAGGCTCTTTGTGATTTCTTAATCCGCAGCAGTCAACCCTTCCTTCACAAAGGGGCCGTGCCTACCAGATGTCCTGCCTCACAAGCACACCCGCACCACATTGCATGCTCCTGTCTGTAGCAATGGAGTCAATAGAGGCATTCAACCAGGTTCAGCCATTTAAGGTAGCCAAGTGTGCAACCAAACCTCCTTGGCAGGCTAAAAGAATGTGACCCAGCAATGTTATAAAAACATAAGAAGGGCCATACTGGATCACGTCAGATCAATAGTGCATCTAGACCAGCATCCTGTCTCTGATAGTGGCCAGTTTTGATTGCTTCATAGAAGTGCACAACAGGTCATAATAGAGTGATCCATTCCCTGCTGTTCACTCCTAGCCCCCCGGCAGTTAGAGGTCTCGTCCCTTGACCAACTTCACTAATAGTCATTAATGGACCTGTCCTCTAAAAATTTATTCAGTCTTTTTTAAAAATCAGTTACCTTCTTGACCTTCACAACATCCTATGACAATGAGTTCCACAGGTTAACAACATGAAAATCTGCTGCCAGTTAACCAGGTCACCCAGTGGAACTAGGATTTGAACTTAGAATTCTCAATTCAGAGTCTTACACATGATGTACTGGACCAAACCAAGTCTCCTGTGCTACTTTAGTCAACAAAAATTCCATAGATAAGGATGATTAGATTCCCACGTTTACAAACACATAAGGGCCCAATCCTGCAAAGTGCTGAGCATTCTAGAAAAACACTTCGGCATGTGCTTAACTTTAGGCACGTGCACAGTCCCATTGATTCTAATGAGACGACAGAAGAAAAAGCAATTCATCAAGGAGAAAGACATCTGTGGAGAAAGATGCACATACAAACTGCTTTAATTACACATTCTAGTCACTGCTTGTTGGGCAGAAACCCTTTCACTTCCTTATTATGGGAGCAGCCTCCTGCTGTGGTGCCTCGGAGGAAGAAGACAATCTAACTTGTTTACAAGTCTCCTTAGCCACAGCAGCAGTGAGCAGAAAACTCTGGCTTCCTCCATTTTAAAAAACACAAAGAGAAACAAAAGTTACTCACAGTTTTTTCTCTCTCCTTCAGTCACTAAAGCGCATCCAGTATTTGCTTTGCATGTAAAATATCTGATCGGGGTTGAAGGTAATTGTTCCAAAGGTCCCTTCTGGCTGCTGAGATTGGAGAACACTTGTCTGCAATCACAAATAGCATTTAACCATTTAAAAGAATGTCACACACATGGTTTATATATTTTGCCTCACAATTTCTTTTAACTTGCTTTTAATTTCACTCTAATTCTCAAACATTTCTGACTCCATTTCATTCCCAAACAATCTAACCCTTAAGCTTAGATATAACGGATAATATATTTAGGGTGGGATACAAGAAAACCAGAAAGTTTCATTCCCCTGAAAGGGAATGCACTTCTATACAATATTTTTTCTAACTGCCCTCATTAAACTGTGTTGCATCAACAATCCCTTACTCAGCCTTTGCTTTTCAAGTTCTGTTACCAACCAGGAAACGGGACTCAAAATGGATCTGCAGGTTTGTTGGAATCTTCACTCCGTCTCCTGCATCCTCCTCTGAATTCCTGTTTTGTAACTTTGATGAGAATATGAGTCACTGAACCAAAACAGCTATCCTTGCGCCTCCTGCAACTGCCGTCTGCTGTCAAGAGCGGAAGAACACCATGATCACAAATCTACTCTGTCCTGATTCAGATCTTTGGCCTGTTTTTACGGCTTGCTAATTGCAATAAGTTCTACTTTACAAAGTGCTTGAACAGGTGGCACTCAGACTAAAGCTGTAGTTTAGAGGATCCTAAACTGTGGATCAGGACTTGTTTTTCCACCTCTCTAGGATTTGCCTGGAGTGGAAACTACATGTTTTGACCCAGAGTCTCCTGGCTCTAGGGCAGGGGTGGAGAACCCCAAGCCTGGAGGCCAAATGCAGCCTGCGGCTACTTTTCATTTGACTCCTTTACAGTTCTTGGGTCTCACCCCTGTATCCAGTTCCTTCCTACCCTCAAGCACTGAAAGACTGAACTCACAGTAAGGGAGCAGAGATGAGGACAAGCACACAAGGATAGAGGATGGATCCATGGCATAGGGCATTTTCAGACAAGACACTCTCCACCCACCCATTATACATGTTGCAGGGCTGCAGTGTTGCCCCATGGGTACCCTGTAACATGTATAGTGGGTGGGACGTGGGTGAGGAGTGTCTTGTCTGAAAACGCACATAGAAATCCATGAACTTCCTTCCTCCAGCCTGGCAAGCAAGCACCCATAAGCAACCCCACCCCCAACTTCTGTGTGGCCCTCAGAGCTTGTATTAATTTTCAAAGTGGCCCCTGGGAGGAAAGCCTTGATTTCTCAGGATTAGCTAGGGGCACCCCTGGACAAATCTAGGTTTCCAGGGGTGGCCATGCTGGAAAGGGGGCAGGCATAGGGAGTTTCCCAACCCCTTTCTGATGTGGCTCTGCCCCTATGGAGTATCACGATGCTCCATAAAGAGTGGGGTTACATCAGAAAGGTGTGGAATAGCCCCTTCACCCCAGTCCCAATGACGTACTCCAGACCCACTGGGTGAAAGTCTGGAGGGAGGTAGTAACCCTAGTCAGGATCACAATTCCATCCCCACTGATATCAGAACTACTTTGTATGTCGTTGTTGCTATTTGGGGTCATAGGATAATATTCAAATCTCAAAATGGGGTCACGCATCAAAAAGCTTGGGAACCATTGTTCTAGGCATTTGTGTGCAGCAGTCACAGCAGCCACCAAGTCCTTTCTCTACTGAAAGATGCTAAAAGTATATTTGAGATGGTAGGTAGGTAAATGGGAATTTATGGTGCAGCGTTACTTAACCTGGGCTAGCCCTACATCGGATGGGACCTGGGACGGGAGATGGGGAGGGAGCAGAGCAGGGCCTTTCACGAGCAGCTGCATAGCCAGGAGTGTCTTTCACGAGCAGCCAGGCATTGCAGTGTAGCGGTGCCTCCCTCCTTCCAAAAGTACCACCTCCCTCCTCTTGGAAGCCCCGGCCACAGCAGGAGCCAGAGAGGTGCCATGCTGCTGCAGGACACAACATGGGGTGGGGTGGGTGAAGTGAGGTTCTTCCTCAACAGTGCTGTCCCTCTCTAGACTGCCCCATCCATGCAAGTAGACACTGGGTCTAGAACTTTTGGGAGGACGAAGGGGACACCACTGCCTCACTGCTGCAGCTCCTGCCAACACGGCCACTTGCATGGGACACTGTTCTGGCCCACAGCCATATCCGGGATTTTTTTATAGGTCCCTTTTTCTGGTGGGGCCCAGGACCACCACCTATCTGCGCTGGCCCAAAAGCCAAGCCTGGCACTAATGAGGGCACCAAGCAAAATCCTTGCAGTGGACCCAAAGTAGTTCAGATGATGTCATTATCAGATCGATGATCTTGACCCTTCTCTTCCTCCTCCATTGTGAGCACACCCTTTAAGCACCCTCATTCCCAACTCTTATACAGCTCACAGAGCTTATACACATTTTCAAAGTGACCTGTGGGAGGGGAAAGGTTCCCCATGCCTGCTCCAGAAGCCAATTCCTTTTGTTTTTGGCTTGGCCTCTGATTACTCATAAACCATTAGCTTACGTGATGTATGTGACTCTAGTTTACCTTGCACATCTTTCATATGACTGGTAACTTACATGGTTGGGAAATGACATTGTAAAACACTTGTCCTGTACTGCAGCTTAAGATCAGATTCATCAGTGCTGCAAATAGCAACCACTAAAGGCTGTTTTGATATATTCATCCCTCTGGGTATTAGGGCATCGATCAATAACATTCCCCACACGTCTTTCTGTAAACAACTCTACAGGCTAAATGTATGCACAGATATCTTGGAGAAAATCCTTTCTCAATCCTATCATCGGTACAGGGTAAGCGCTGCTGGCAGAATCCTTTAAGAAGATACCACTCTAATGCAATTAGCTGCGAGGTTACCTCATAGATGGCTTAATCTGTAACTAGCTACAAAGAGATACTTCAAGAAGAATCTTTTTCAGTGAATAAGTTTCTGGCGATGGAACCTTCTGCTCATTATTATTATTGATGTTGGTTGGCCAGCCCTGTGACCTGGGTGGGGACTGGGACACCTGTCATTGATGGGGTACAGCCTCCCCTGGTTACTGAGGTTTGTAGTCTGGGAGTGCTCCTGGATCCTGAGCTGCATCAGAGGTGGCCAGGAGCGCGGCCACCATCATCCATACCTTAATTACCTCAAGGCTAGACTACTGCAATGCATTCTACGTGGGGCTGCCCTTGAAGACTATTCAGAGGCTGCAGCTTATGCAGAATATGGTAGCCCACCTTTTGATGGGGGTGGGTCACCCAGGCCGTTTAGGGCTTTATAGGTCAAAACCAGCACCTTGATTTGTGCCTTGAACACTATTTGCAGACTCTGAAATACTCATGTTATGTGCTCCTGCCAACCCTCCCCCATCAAACGGCAGTCCACTGAGAGTACATAACACCAAAGCTTCAGAGTCTTCACTGGCTTCCAATAGAATTCCAGGTATAATTCAAGGCGCTGGTTTTGACCTATAAAGCCCTAAATAGCCTGGACCCTACATATCTGAAGGACCACCTTCCTCCTTATGTCTCTCTGCAACCTCTAAGATCAGTCAAGAGTGTCCTCTTGCAAGTTCCATACTCCCTGGGCACACAGAGAGGCGTTCTTGGTGACTGCTCTACAGCTTTGGAACTCCCATTCCTTGGAGGTTCACCTAAGTCTTGGTTGTTTGAGCATCTTCTGGAGGCTATGTAAGACCTATTTATTCAGTCAGGCATTTAACAGGCAGGGGTAGATAGAATTAACAGGCAGGGGTAGATCGGGGTGCAGTGGAGTATATGTATAGGGTGGGATAAAAATCTAAATAAATAATATATTAGTATTGTGCTTTACAGTCCATCCATATATGTATTTCATTTTCACAACAGCCCACATCAATCATTATTAAATATTATCATCCCCATTTTAGAGATGGGGAACGGAGGCTGAGAAAGACTTGCCCAAGGTTACCCAGAAAGTTCATAGCTGGGGATTTGAATCCTAGTATCCCAGAGGTCCAAGCCCAATACATGAACCACTAGGCTACACTAGCTCAGCTATAGAACAGGGACTGCATGGGTAGCTGGAGGGTGAGCTCGCTTCATGCCATTGCCACCCCACCAATATTGATGCAAGGCATGACGGGATAGCTGTCATGATGTACACTTTCATGTCATGTCCCCTTGGGGCAGATGGTGGCCATGGCCACTTGGGGCAGATGGTATTAAATCAGTTTAAGTGTGTAGTGTGAACAATGCCCAAGTGAGCTGCTAAAAATGTGAGTAATTGCTTTCAGGTTGACAATTCTGATTAGTTGTGTACATGCGAATGTGACCTAAGGTGGGCAGCCTCATTGTCCACTGCATTGCTCTAGTTGTTTGCACCAGTAGCTCCCAACCTTTTCTACCAACAGACCACTTGTCAAGCCTCATTATTTCCCATGAACCACCATGCACTCTGTTGGCAGGCCAAGCTAAAAGAGTGTTGGTAAAGAGTAAGAAAAATACAGACCGCCATCAGGTTTCTGTCAGGGATGGATAAGACCCCTCCTCCTTGAGTAGGGGCCCACAATGTGTTTGGAGTTGTGCCCAGGTGTCTCTAGGGTGGCTAGATATTCAAATTTTAGAGGACACTTATGAGAAATACAGGTTGCAGGGCTGTATTTATTTATTTATTTATTTTATCAGTGCTTGATAGCCTGCCAAAATACAATATAAAATCACAAAAACAATAATAAAATACAATAACAAGAATAAAAACACAAAACAGTCTCAAGGAATAAAATCCCCATCGCTCCTTCCCCCAAACCACTCGCCCCTCACCCTAGTCCATGGCCAAACGCCTTCCGAAACAGCCAGATATTACATTTCCTTTAGAAGGAGGGAAGATCTGGGGACAAGCGGACATCTGCCAGGAGTTCCACAGCCTTAGAGTGGCCACTGAGAACAGCCTCCCCATTGTCACCACCTGTCGCATTGACTCCAATGCAGCCCTGCAACCTGTATTTCTTTAAAGTGTGCTCCAAAATTTGCATATCTGGACAGTGTCTGTTCCTGGCTCAACAGCAGCTTGCTACGTAGCACAAAGCCACCCACGCAGTTTCTCTCCTTTCAAACAGATTTTCCTTATCACTTGTTGATGAGATGCAATATCTTTTATGATTTCTACTGAACTGAGAAAATATCTTCCTTGCAATCCTTCTCTGATCTGGGCAGTCTCTTCTGTTGTACAGGGGGAACTCCTTTCTGGTTGGAAGTCATGCTTTGCTCCTTCCGCTTTGTAGCTACAGAGCAGTATTATAGACCAGGATGGCATGGTGATACTGTTTTCACCCAAAGGTGGGAGGGAATTAGGGTGGCCATCTATGCAAATTTTTAAGGAACACTTATGAAAAATACATGTTGCAGGGCCAGCATTGGCAACATTTGCATAGGTGGCAACCCTAGAGAGAATGCCAAGTGTGGGCACAGTTTGTGGCTCATACGTGTGCTATAAGCTCCAAGCAAAGTGAGCAGCAGCAGCCTGCTTGTGCACTAGCAGAGGTGTCTCAGCAACCCTCGAGGGCACTGCAGCCTCATGCAGAGCACACAGCATTGCAGTCATTTAGCCAAGGCTGGGAGCCTCAAAGACTGTCTGGAACCACGTGTTTGGGAAAGGGGCGGCTTCCCAGACTGGCATAGTGCCACAATGCCACCCCTCTCCTGCCACACACTGGTACAGTCCCTTCCCTCACACAGACACACCCCCCCCATGTCATAGTGGTACCGCCTCAATCCCAGGATGGTACAATGGTTAGACCACCGTTTTCACTCTCTCCCCCCACCCCCGTGGCATAATAGTACAGTCGCTTTCCCAGGATAGACGCTAATAATTCCCCCCACTATGATATAATAGAACAGTCCCTTCCCAAGCTGCCTCTCCCCTCTGAATACCAGCTAGTTGGTCTATTGTACGCACCCTCCCCCCCCCACCATAGCGGCTGGTTGGTACATTCCCCCTCCCCACATTTCCTTGCCAGGTGGTAGGCTCTGCGCCCCCGGATTGGCTGCGCGGCCCCGCAGTCAGCACGTCGCTGCGGGTCTCTCAGTGCGTGTGCGGCCGGCGCGGCGTTGGGCCTCTTTAGCTAGGATGGCGTCGGGTAGGTTCCGCTCGGGAACACCCCCCCCCAAAATTTACCTGAGGCGCGGCCCCCCCCCCTCTTCGCTCTGCCGTGGCGCGGCTGGTGGCACAGGGGGAACGTGTGGCCAGGCCGCCGCCATGTTGGGGAGAGGGCGTCACTCGCTGCCCCTCCCCCCTCTCCCGCTAGGCCTCGGCCTTCCTCCCCACTTTTTGAGTGAAGTCGGGACCGGGTCTCGCGTGTCTCCTAGGGGATGGGGAGGGAAGGGTTAGTGGGGGGCGGCCCATTGAAGCATGGGCCTTTGGAGGGTCCCTTCCTTGCAGGAGGGCTGCCCCAAGGGTCTGGGCTTAGCTGCCCTGCGGTCAGTGGGATGTTACTGGTGTAACAATTGAGACTTGCCTGGCTCCTCCCATGGGAAAATTGGGGTCTCTGGATCCAGTCTCTGGGGTACCCCTGGCTTACCTGGAGCGTGCTGTCCCCCTTGCTGCAGGAGGAGTAAGGGCAGGCAGGGTTGGCGAAGGGTCCCTAGGCTTGCGTGTTCTCCCATAGAACTGGAGAGTTTGGAAGGGACCTCGAGGTGTGTCCAGTGCCCTGGCCTGACTCGGAATGCCTTGTGCCTACAGTATCCCTGACCAATGCTAATCCAGTCTCTTCCATGATGGGATCACTGTGATACCTAACCATGGGGGTGAGCAATGTCCTCTTGCTGCTGTTCTGTTTGGAGTGGATTCTTGACTCCCCAGGGTGCTACGAGGATGGGGTGCATCTCTTCACCCGTGAACAAAGCCCCCTTTGTGCAATGGGGGTTGGGTAGGGTCATCCTTGTGATGCGTTTTCACAAATATGCTGCATCCAGGTGTTTTGCTGTGGAAGAGTCTTGGGTACAGCAGCCTTCTTGTCAACCCCATTTTCATGTACAAGGTGAACCAGGGTTTAAGTACCTCCTCCCTGACATTGAACTCCCTTTTTTGGAATTTGGGGGTGGGATGAACCAGGGGATCCCCCTTGGATGCTGGGGATCAGTGAGGCAGAGATATTGTGTGCAATGGACATGCAAGGAAATACAAAGTTGATTTTTTTTCTGGAACAGTGAAGGACACCACAGAGAAATGTGAACAAGGGAAAGTTTCCCTGAAAGTTACACACGAGCATGCCCTCCCTCAAGAGTCATCTTGATTATTACTTTAAGCCACTTTTTAATTTTAACTATAAACTCATGGTTGAAGTGAATAACGGGGGAAGCAAATTCCTATTAAGTCCTTCGTTGTTTAAATCCTCCTGCACACCCTTGAGCTAGAGTGGGACCCTCCAAAGTGCCTTGCTTTCAACTCCATGAGTCTGAAAATGTCTCCCTTTTCTATTTCTGATTCTACTGGGGAATGCTAGACATTTGCTCTGTCAATTCCTCATAGTGGTACCTACAAACCCCATAAGCCTGTTGCTTCCCCTGTCTCTGATTTTCTGGGACTTTGGTATCCTCTGCAACAGCTGACCAGCTGGTGATCCATGGGTGAAATCAGGCTCTTGGTAGAGGTCCACCTGGCTGTAAAATGGGATTTGATTAAATATTAATATTTTCCTAAATAAAACCTAAATTTCCAGAGTGCCTTGTGATAACAGCTCTCTTCAAGTTTAGCTCGCACAGTTTGTGCTGATAAGTTTGAACAGGGTTGAACTGCCTTGCAGAAATAACGTATGCTGGCTGAAAAATGAGAGATTTTTGTGCTGTCCAGCCTGCCAGCAAATTGCTGTGAGATGATCTAGCTGCAGTGGCCAAGAAGTTGGATTGCTCTGCTCTATAACATAGCTGAGTTTGTATCTGCTTCTGTGAGGGTCTCTTTTGAATGAGGTAGTGGGGGAAAGAGTCCTAATTTCCACAGCTGCTTTTATCTGGTTCCAATGTTTCATGGCCACCTTGAGAATCCCACAGGACAGTGCCTCAAAGATGCAAGAATTACCCACTTGAGGAGCACCTTTCTAAAGGGAAACCCAAATGGTTTTCAAGTACCTTGAGCTGTTTGTCAGGCTTACTTTGAGTATGGCCCTGTGACAATCAAAACACTTTCCCTTCCCACATGATTGAAGAGAGTGGAGGTGCTGTGGTTACAAGTACATGTAAGGGTGGCCTTGTTCTGAAGATGGAGAATTGCCATTAAATCCAGCCACGTTGTCCCTTTAAATCCAGCCCACCTCAGTTCCCCTATGGCTGCTGTTGATATGACCAATTGCCTGAGGCCCAGGGTGATGGAGTGGTAGTTGGGGAGGGTTCTGCTGCTTCCTGTCACACTAAGCTTCATCCCTAGCACCTCTCCATCTAGGATGAGCTGCTGCTTTATACTGAACAGTGGTTGATGTAGTCTTCTGGTTGGTGCAGAGCAGTAAAGCTTCCCCCTCACACATTTTTTGGTGTACCATTAGCCAATTTTAAATTGCCAACATGAACCCCAGGCAAAAAATGGTTCCTCACCCCTGTACCAGACTATTTTAGTGCCCTTTCAGGCCATGATAGCCTGAGTGACAGTTAATGGGTGAGGCCCCATGAGTTGTGACGGCCCAATCCCTGTGCGGCCTAATTGCCGCCACACTGTGGGGGGCAGCACAGGTGGCCGTGCAGATGGTTTCAGGGAAGCTGGGCAGACTGTTGGAGCCATGGCGAGTGTGGGCAGTGGCGCCAGCCACATGAGTGGGCACCCTGCCTCCTGCCCCTGTATGTGACCGTGCAGGACAGGCAACAGCATCTGCCACTCAAGGCTCCACGGCAGTACTCCACGTGGCAGGGCAAATGTGGCCCCTCCACAGAAGTAGCCTTACCCTTATTGGGGTCCGGTTGCTCCACGACGTGTCCTTGGAATATTTCCAAGGACATGTCGTGTAGCGTCCAGTTGCTCCCCGTGCCCCGGGCAAGGGGAACACCTGGCAGCCACACAATGCACTGCATCAGGTAGTCTAGCTGCCTAGAGTGGGATAAGGCTACCCAAGGTGTGGTAGCCTCCCCACTCTGTCTCGTGTGGCTGCACCCGTAGAGAAAGAAAGGAAGGAGATGTTAAAGGCCTTGTTGGAAATCACAAAGCCCGGTCTTTCTCCAACTGGAGGGAAGATCTTTATAGTGGTCTTTAGTTGTGTTAATTTAGGCTGTTTTTAAACCACCCGGGGGAGGGGGATTGGGTCCATGTGTACTCTGTGGAGCACGTGCACAATTCCGGTGGGTGGGGGAGAGTTTAAATAGTGTGATACCCGCCAGCCACCCATGCCCTCACACAGTGCAACCCAGGATGTTCCGGGTTGCTCCGTGCAGGGAGGTGGGTGGAGGTAGGTGGGGTTGCGCGGGTCGTGGGAGTGCGCGTCCACCCCCACTTTTACACAGGCTATATACCACACATGTCCACTGGGTGGTAGTGTTTATAAACACTCTTAGAATAAGGGTCAGCTCTTTGCCAGAGTGAAAACTGGCGACCAAATCATAGATTCTTTTCACTCCATTCCCCAAAGAGTTTAGCAGTTTGGTATTTAAGAGTAAGAGCGTTTTCAGACAAGACACTGCCCACCCACCCACCCCCAACCCACTCTACATGCTACAGGGCACCCATAGGGCAACACTACAGCCCTGCAACATGTATACTGGGTGGGTAGTGACTGTCTTGTTTGAAAACACCCAAAGTATCTCTTTTCCTCCCTGTAGTTTGAACCCTTGCTCAAGATCATTATTCCTTCTGTAAAATGTTAAAAGTTAGTGGCAGGGCTGTCTCATAATCAAATTATCTTAATTGAGACATGCACTACCATGCTCTTCAGCCTAATAAATATAATATTTAATATAAATAAAAGGTCCTACAAATTGTCTCTAGATGGAAAAGTCATAATAGGGCAGCTTTGGCAATGTTACTTATAAAGCAGGGCTTTAAAAATATATATATAACTAATTCCCTAGCCAGATATTACAGCCTTCTCACCAGGCTGAGACTTTAAATGGAGATGAGGGTCCAGGACTGTGTAAATCACTTGCCAGCTCAAAAAATATACATGCCAGAGACAAGTAGGCAAATGGATTTTTATAACCCTGTAAACCCCAATGAATTTTGCACTGCTGCAATTTTCATTTTCATGGACGTTTGCACTTGGCTAAACTCTTTCAGAAATTTCCTCTGGCAGCACAGAGAGCAGTCTGAGAGGGAAGCGTTGTGAGCTAGCCAAAGGCATGCCAACACTGCAAGTTCATTTTCCAGGGCCATGGTCGGGCCCTGGAATCGCAAACCCCCTGCTACAATATTCCAGATCCACTGACAGGCCTGTGTTGTATTTAGTGGTTAGTTTTAAGATACGAGATTTCAAAATTGATGGAATATCAAGGGAATGCATTTAAAAAAAAAAAAAAAAAAGTGCATAATTTACACAATTAAGTTCACTTGCATAGTTCTGTTTGCAGCTGAATTGTCCACCCACAGAATTTAATTTTCCCGGCTGCAGAATTTGGAAACTTGTTTTGCAGACTACACGGGGCCTTTGCTTATAAAGAGCTATCTGGCTTCCCGCCAGGACCTCTGTGCACTTCTCTCAGTAATTTAAAAAATAGCCATTCATACTTCCCCAAATACTCGAAAGCCCTAGCTTGTGTTAAGCTACCAAAGGTGTTGACCTTTAAAGCCCTAAACGGTGTGGGCCCCGCCCATCTGCAGAACCGCCTCACCCTCCGGGTTCTGGAACGACCCCTGTGTTCGGCGGGGGGCGCCCTCGAGGTTTCCCTGGTGTCCGCTATGAGGAGGGCGTTCTCCTTGGCTGTGCCGCGGCTGTGGAACTCCCTCCCATCGGAGAACCGCTTGACTGCCGGCCTCCCCTCTTTCTGCAGACAACGTAAGACTTGGCTGTTCTGCCAGGCCTTTCCCGAGGGAGATGGGGTGGGTGGGTTGGGTTAGGGTAGGGGGGAATGGGGTTTTATATTGTTTTTTAAAATTGTAATTATTATTGTTTTTAAACTGTTGTGAGCCACCCCGAGATGCCTGAGGCAGGAGGGGGCGGCATATAAATTGTAAGATAAAAATAAATTATTTATTTTTATCTTACAGTTTATATAAACACATAACCAGGTGACTTGAGAGGACACTCAATAAATAAATAAATAGGAAAGCTTTCCTGAAGAGGCAGTACTTGTGATTTTATATATTCTCTTGTCCTTCTGCTGCCATTCACACCTTCCCCAGAAATGCCTTTTTTCTTTTTTTCTTTTTTTTGGTCACAAGGAGTAAATCTGGGGCATCAAACTCCAGTTTCTCAGTTAAAGCTACTTTTAAACTTCAACTCTTGCATTGCTGCTGCCACTCAGTAGTTTGTATTGATGCAGAATGGATACTCCCTAATAGCTGCTAAGGTTAGGTTTAATTCCTCCCCCCCCCTCCCCCCCAAATCTGAAATCATTAATCACAGATCTTATACAGCATTTGTTTCTCTTGTATTTCAGTCAGCTTAGGCAACAAAAATAACTGAGTTTCACTTTCCTTTGACAAGTGTGTGGTTGCCATATTGGCCCCAAGTCTAAGAGACGCAGACAGAATAGTTAAGATGATATCTTTATTGGACCATCTTTTGAGTATGCAAGCTTTGTGGTTGCCCAGAGCCCTTTTTCAGGTATGTAAAATGTCAAACTAGACTGAGCAAATGTAGGACACGTATGTATAGAAGCAATAACTTGGGAGGAAGCTGTTAGTGGGAAAACATATTATCATTTCAGATATTTAAATACATGAGAGGAAACCAATACTCCCATTATAAAATAAGCAAAGGCTAGGATATACACAATAGCAAGTGCTAGGAAGAGGGCTGTAGGGAAAGAGTTTGTAGGAGCAAAGGTGTTTAGCATTTCAAAGTATTTGAATACAATGTAGGCTGTCTGTTTAGGCCAGTTTGTCTTGCTTTCAGGTTCTTATGCAGTTTTAAAATGCAAACTTGTTAGAGGTAGGATGGAAACTCGTGTTATTTTGTTGTATAAATTCATATTTATGGTGTCTTCAATTTGATCCTACCAATTTAGAAATATGCGCAGGTTCAGAGAAATTTCACATTTGTTTAAATGGATCCAGGATTTCCCCCCAGTGGCAGTTATGACTTCCGTGGGACATGTGCTGTCACTGTATAGCTGGAAGAACGCATGCAGTTGTGTACAAAGATGTGACTAGGACTTGTGGGGAGAATGAGAAGAGTCCACAGCAGAATACTCACTAACAGTTTCATGTCTGCATAGGGATCAAGGGTAGATCCTGGCCTATATGTAGTAATTAGGCTTGGAGTTATTTTAATCAGTGGCAGCGATCACAGAAGTGTTCACAGCTATTACAGAGGGCAAGGAAAGATGAATTCACTCCTTAGCATGCAGAGTTTGAGGAAGAGATGGAATATCAAAGGATTTATTTACATGAGGGGGGTCACATGGCAAAGGGTGTGGATTCTAAAACAGTAGCCAAAATGTGTTAGCCAACACTTGTGGAAATGGTAATGTAGACAGGTTACCACATGTTTAAATGTGTTAGCTAAGATATACTGCTCCCTTGACAGGGCTAACAAACACATGGTGATGGGGTCAGAAACATTGTCCTTTGTATGCAGAGCTCCATGGTGACAGCTGAGTTCTAGCTAGGTGGTTGGCTGCCTTGAGACCCACAAAAACATCTTTCAAAAATCTGGGACCTACCTTAAAATATATATATATATCTCCAGGACCAGGAGTGGCTGGGTAGCAACAGCAGCAGGGGTCCTGATTCCAGTGGGTGGGGGGAGGGGAGGGGAGTGATCCTGGTGAGAGCAGCAGGGAGCCAGAGAGGTGGGGAAGCTGCAGAAAGCCACATCCCATCTTCCTTTCCTACCACACGCCCTCAGTGGCACAAGCAGACATAACCAACCAGCATTGGGAGGGGACAAATTAGGGGCTGTGTCAGTGCTCCTGTCACCTCATTCCCCCGGTCTCTCCCCTGAGCTGAGAGCCACTGTTCTGGCTTTTCACCTTGAGAATAGCAGGCTTCGGTACATTTCAGTTGGATGGAGGGAGTACTTCCCAAGTTGGTAAATAGTTGATTGGTAAAGATTCATCTCCAGCAGGTTCCACCATGCCACGTTTAATAAGAATGTCTGACACTCCTACACTACAAATGTGATCGCCACCAAAATGCCAGGGTAATCCCATCTCCATCCTGCTAAGCATCTGCTACAGGAATGCAGTGGGCCAAAGGCAGATGAATTCATACCCTAAAACAATCTCGCCAAGGAAATATGGCGTGTTGGCACTAATGCGCTGTTTGTTCCTTTGACTGCAAGTTGTTAAAAGCTTAATTTGTTTTTATTTGAACTTAATTTCACTGGCTTGGAGGCTGTTTCTCAACAACCATATTTTTTTAACATGCTCCTGTTGTAAGGGCCTGTTTCCCTTTCTTGAAATCCTGTTTGTTTAAAAAAGCATGCTGGACATTCCGCAACTTGGTCATTCCCAAAGTGCACATGGTAAAAGCCAGACCAATAGGCAAATACTTTTATCTTGTAATAAATTTAGTTGCTCTTTGTAATAATAGTAGGTACAAGATTTTCGGATGTGACTCTTTTTTTTGTTCTTCAGTTTGATGGGTAAAGCATCTAAAGTCTGGTTCCCAGGAAAGAAGTATGTACTCCTGAAAAATTGAGGAGCACGTACTCGCCTTTGTTTTTTACATCAAAGTTACTAGTGTGAACCCTTTTGGTGTTCTGGAGGCTGTGTTGTGTCATGATCACTAGGGGGAAATTGAGAATCTACTTTGATTTAGAGCTGCAAAGAGAACNTTTTTTCTTTTTTTTGGTCACAAGGAGTAAATCTGGGGCATCAAACTCCAGTTTCTCAGTTAAAGCTACTTTTAAACTTCAACTCTTGCATTGCTGCTGCCACTCAGTAGTTTGTATTGATGCAGAATGGATACTCCCTAATAGCTGCTAAGGTTAGGTTTAATCCTCCCCCCCCAATCTGAAATCATTAATCACAGAACTTATACAGCATTTGTTTCTCTTGTATTTCAGTCAGCTTAGGCAACAAAAATAACTGAGTTTCACTTTCCTTTGACAAGTGTGTGGTTGCCATATTGGCCCCAAGTCTAAGAGACGCAGACAGAATAGTTAAGATGATATCTTTATTGGACCATCTTTTGAGTATGCAAGCTTTGTGGTTGCCCAGAGCCCTTTTTCAGGTATGTAAAATGTCAAACTAGACTGAGCAAATGTAGGACACGTATGTATAGAAGCAATAACTTGGGAGGAAGCTGTTAGTGGGAAAACATATTAACATTTCAGATATTTAAATACATGAGAGGAAACCAATACTCCCATTATAAAATAAGCAAAGGCTAGGATATACACAATAGCAAGTGCTAGGAAGAGGGCTGTAGGGAAAGAGTTTGTAGGAGCAAAGGTGTTTAGCATTTCAAAGTATTTGAATACAATGTAGGCTGTCTGTTTAGGCCAGTTTGTCTTGCTTTCAGGTTCTTATGCAGTTTTAAAATGCAAACTTGTTAGAGGTAGGATGGAAACTCGCGTTATTTTGTTGTATAAATTCATATTTATGGTGTCTTCAATTTGATCCTACCAATTTAAAAATATTATGCGCAGCTTCAGAGAAATTTCACATTTGTTTAAATGGATCCAGGATTTCCCCCCAGTGGCAGTTATGACTTCCGTGGGACATGTGCTGTCACTGTATAGCTGGAAGAACGCATGCAGTTGTGTACAAAGATGTGACTAGGACTTGTGGGGAGAATGAGAAGAGTCCACAGCAGAATACTCACTAACAGTTTCATGTCTGCATAGGGATCAAGGGTAGATCCTGGCCTATATGTAGTAATTAGGCTTGGAGTTATTTTAATCAGTGGCAGCGATCACAGAAGTGTTCCCAGCTATTACAGAGGGCAAGGAAAGATGAATTCACTCCTTAGCATGCAGAGTTTGAGGAAGAGATGGAATATCAAAGGATTTATTTACATGAGGGGGGTCACATGGCAAAGGGTGTGGATTCTAAAACAGTAGCCAAAATGTGTTAGCCAACACTTGTGGAAATGGTAATGTAGACAGGTTACCACATGTTTAAATGTGTTAGCTAAGATATACTGCTCCCTTGACAGGGCTAACAAACACATGGTGATGGGGTCAGAAACATTGTCCTTTGTATGCAGAGCTCCATGGTGACAGCTGGGTTCTAGCTAGGTGGTTGGCTGCCTTGAGACCCACCAAAACATCTTTCAAAAATCTGGGACCTACCTTAAAATATATATATATATCTCCAGGACCAGGAGTGGCTGGGTAGCAACAGCAGCAGGGGTCCTGATTCCAGTGGGTGGGGGGAGGGGAGGGGAGTGATCCTGGTGAGAGCAGCAGGGAGCCAGAGAGGTGGGGAAGCTGCAGAAAGCCACATCCCATCTTCCTTTCCTACCACACGCCCTCAGTGGCACAAGCAGACATAACCAACCAGCATTGGGAGGGGACAAATTAGGGGCTGTGTCAGTGCTCCTGTCACCTCATTCCCCCGGTCTCTCCCCTGAGCTGAGAGCCACTGTTCTGGCTTTTCACCTTGAGAATAGCAGGCTTCGGTACATTGCAGTTGGATGGAGGGAGTACTTCCCAAGTTGGTAAATAGTTGATTGGTAAAGATTCATCTCCAGCAGGTTCCACCATGCCACGTTTAATAAGAATGTCTGACACTCCTACACTACAAATGTGATCGCCACCAAAATGCCAGGGTAATCCCATCTCCATCCTGCTAAGCATCTGCTACAGGAATGCAGTGGGCCAAAGGCAGATGAGTTCATACCCTAAAACAATCTCGCCAAGGAAATATGGCGTGTTGGCACTAATGCGCTGTTTGTTCCTTTGACTGCAAGTTATTAAAAGCTTAATTTGTTTTTATTTGAACTTAATTTCACTGGCTTGGAGGCTGTTTCTCAACAACCATATTATTTTAACATGCTCCTGTTGTAAGGGCCTGTTTCCCTTTCTTGAAATCCTGTTTGTTTAAAAAAGCATGCTGGACATTCCGCAACTTGGTCATTCCCAAAGTGCACATGGTAAAAGCCAGACCAATAGACAAATACTTTTATCTTGTAATAAATTTAGTTGCTCTTTGTAATAATAGTAGGTACAAGATTTTCGGATGTGACTCTTTTTTTTGTTCTTCAGTTTGATGGGTAAAGCATCTAAAGTCTGGTTCCCAGGAAAGAAATATGTACTCCTGAAAAATTGAGGAGCACGTACTCGCCTTTGTTTTTTACATCAAAGTTACTAGTGTGAACCCTTTTGGTGTTCTGGAGGCTGTGTTGTGTCATGATCACTAGGGGGAAATTGAGAATCTACTTTGATTTAGAGCTGCAAAGAGAACAGTACAGCAGTGGGATAGTTACATCAGTTTAATTACGTTGCACTAGTACTTCTCTTTAACCCTGTTCATTGGAATGTGCCCTAATTTGTCATATTAGTGCCTTGTTTCCTGTCCGTCTTTAATGGTGTAAAAGCTTCATAGGAAATCTTCAGCATGTATCAACTCTGAAGATGAGAAGCTGTTGGGAAATCCAGGCAGACCTTTGTACCCAGAATACCTTGGAGATCACTGGGAGATCAGTGCTTGAGGAGAACTTGTGGATTTATAGCTAATTCAGAGTAAATTCTAGAAATTACCGTTATTTCTTGAGTTGAAATTTTCTCCTAGGTGGTGTGAAGTCCAGCTTTTATTTCTGTAAATGGGAAGTGCTTGGTACTGTTTATTAAAGGGGTCTTTCTTTTTCTCCCTTCAAAGATTCTGGAAGTTACAGTGAATCTGGGAGCCAGCAGCAAAGGTATGTGGTCTTTGTTAATACCGATCTAAGTGTGTTGTGCAAAAATGAAAAATATTTGGGGATACGTTCAGAGTTCCTGAAATGAGGTTGGGATGCTTGATCTGGGGAAAAGATGTTGTGGTGCGGGGTGTTTGCTACATGGAGTCTTTTAAGACTGTAAACTTGGTTATAGAAGAAGAAAATTATTAATTCAAATTTCTGCCCCATCTTTTCCCTAAGGATCAGGGCAGCTTACATAATAAAAACGCACATCATAAAAAACTCTATTAAAAAACCTCATTAAAAAAAACACATTCACCCTTAAACCCTCCCACCTCAACCCCTAACCCTGGGTGCCAAATGCTTTGCTAAAGAGAGAAGTTTTGCATTGCTTCTGGAAAATACTCAAGCTCTGACAGACCTCCGGGGGGGAAGGGAGTTCCACGACAGAGACAGTAGCCGAGAACGCTTCTCTGCGGGCCCTTGTCGTATAAACAAGATTAGCATCTGGTACCCACAGGAGAGCGCTCCCGGCTGACTGCAGGGGTTGCAGTGGAGCATGGAAGGAAAGATGGCCTCTCAGATATGTGGGCACCAGACTGTTTAGGGTTTTAAAGGCCAAACCCAGCGCCTTGAATTGTGCCCAGAAGGCTATAAGAAGCCAGTGCAGATTATACAGCANGGTGAGAGCAGCAGGGAGCCAGAGAGGTGGGGAAGCTGCAGAAAGCCACATCCCATCTTCCTTTCCTACCACACGCCCTCAGTGGCACAAGCAGACATAACCAACCAGCATTGGGAGGGGACAAATTAGGGGCTGTGTCAGTGCTCCTGTCACCTCATTCCCCCGGTCTCTCCCCTGAGCTGAGAGCCACTGTTCTGGCTTTTCACCTTGAGAATAGCAGGCTTCGGTACATTGCAGTTGGATGGAGGGAGTACTTCCCAAGTTGGTAAATAGTTGATTGGTAAAGATTCATCTCCAGCAGGTTCCACCATGCCACGTTTAATAAGAATGTCTGACACTCCTACACTACAAATGTGATCGCCACCAAAATGCCAGGGTAATCCCATCTCCATCCTGCTAAGCATCTGCTACAGGAATGCAGTGGGCCAAAGGCAGATGAGTTCATACCCTAAAACAATCTCGCCAAGGAAATATGGCGTGTTGGCACTAATGCGCTGTTTGTTCCTTTGACTGCAAGTTATTAAAAGCTTAATTTGTTTTTATTTGAACTTAATTTCACTGGCTTGGAGGCTGTTTCTCAACAACCATATTATTTTAACATGCTCCTGTTGTAAGGGCCTGTTTCCCTTTCTTGAAATCCTGTTTGTTTAAAAAAGCATGCTGGACATTCCGCAACTTGGTCATTCCCAAAGTGCACATGGTAAAAGCCAGACCAATAGACAAATACTTTTATCTTGTAATAAATTTAGTTGCTCTTTGTAATAATAGTAGGTACAAGATTTTCGGATGTGACTCTTTTTTTTGTTCTTCAGTTTGATGGGTAAAGCATCTAAAGTCTGGTTCCCAGGAAAGAAATATGTACTCCTGAAAAATTGAGGAGCACGTACTCGCCTTTGTTTTTTACATCAAAGTTACTAGTGTGAACCCTTTTGGTGTTCTGGAGGCTGTGTTGTGTCATGATCACTAGGGGGAAATTGAGAATCTACTTTGATTTAGAGCTGCAAAGAGAACAGTACAGCAGTGGGATAGTTACATCAGTTTAATTACGTTGCACTAGTACTTCTCTTTAACCCTGTTCATTGGAATGTGCCCTAATTTGTCATATTAGTGCCTTGTTTCCTGTCCGTCTTTAATGGTGTAAAAGCTTCATAGGAAATCTTCAGCATGTATCAACTCTGAAGATGAGAAGCTGTTGGGAAATCCAGGCAGACCTTTGTACCCAGAATACCTTGGAGATCACTGGGAGATCAGTGCTTGAGGAGAACTTGTGGATTTATAGCTAATTCAGAGTAAATTCTAGAAATTAGCGTTATTTCTTGAGTTGAAATTTTCTCCTAGGTGGTGTGAAGTCCAGCTTTTATTTCTGTAAATGGGAAGTGCTTGGTACTGTTTATTAAAGGGGTCTTTCTTTTTCTCCCTTCAAAGATTCTGGAAGTTACAGTGAATCTGGGAGCCAGCAGCAAAGGTATGTGGTCTTTGTTAATACCGATCTAAGAGTGTTGTGCAAAAATGAAAAATATTTGGGGATACGTTCAGAGTTCCTGAAATGAGGTTGGGATGCTTGATCTGGGGAAAAGATGTTGTGGTGCGGGGTGTTTGCTACATGGAGTCTTTTAAGACTGTAAACTTGGTTATAGAAGAAGAAAATTATTAATTCAAATTTCTGCCCCATCTTTTCCCTAAGGATCAGGGCAGCTTACATAATAAAAACGCACATCATAAAAAACTCTATTAAAAAACCTCATTAAAAAAAACACATTCACCCTTAAACCCTCCCACCTCAACCCCTAACCCTGGGTGCCAAATGCTTTGCTAAAGAGAGAAGTTTTGCATTGCTTCTGGAAAATACTCAAGCTCTGACAGACCTCCGGGGGGGAAGGGAGTTCCACGACAGAGACAGTAGCCGAGAACGCTTCTCTGCGGGCCCTTGTCGTATAAACAAGATTAGCATCTGGTACCCACAGGAGAGCGCTCCCGGCTGACTGCAGGGGTTGCAGTGGAGCATGGAAGGAAAGATGGCCTCTCAGATATGTGGGCACCAGACTGTTTAGGGTTTTAAAGGCCAAACCCAGCGCCTTGAATTGTGCCCAGAAGGCTATAAGAAGCCAGTGCAGATTATACAGCACAGGTGTAAAATTCTCACAGCGACCCACCCCTGAAAGGAACCAGACCACCACCTTCTGCACCACCTGCAGCTTCCAGACAGTCCACCAAGGGCAGCCCCACAGAGAGTGCATTGAAGTAGTCTAGCCTCAAAGTGATGAAAGCATGGATGATGGTGGCCAGATTGGAGTCAGAAAGAAAGGGACACAACCTTCGCTCCTGGCCACTGCTGCAACCTGATGTTCCAAGCAGGGCAGTGGGTCCAGAAGTACTCCTAGGCTGTGAACCTGGGTAACCAGAGGGGGCCGGATCCCCTCAATAACAGGGATCCCAATCCCCTCCAAGACACAAGATCAGCTGGCCAGTCATCATCATTTCAACCCTGTCTGGATTCAGCTTCAGTTGGCTTACCCTCATCCAGTCCCCAACAGCAGTCAGGCATTGGGTAAGCACTGAGACTGCAGGGCCTGGGTCAGATGAAAAAGAGAGGTAGAACTGGGTGTCATCAGAATTACTGATGGCACTTCACTCAAAACCTCTGAACTTGCCCAGCAGCCTCAGATACACATTGAACCAAAGGGGAGACAAAATGGAACCCTGCAGGACACCATTCGGGGAGGTCCCAGGGAGGTCAACGAGCAGTCTTGCATCACCGCCCACTGGGACCTCTCTGACAGGAACAAACAGACCACTCAAGAGCAGTCTTGCGCATCCCTGCCAAGTCCTGCAGTCATGTCAACACCACCTCTTGATCAGTTGTATCAAAGGCCGTATGGGCTTTAGTGAACCACAGCTGCTTGTGTGGAAAAAACTCTCAAAATGTGTGTACAGGATGCTGCATACAGTGAAGCGTTTTTCTTGTCGTTTTATAAATCTATTCAGACTGAGTATTGTAATTTTCTAAAACAAAAAACTTTAAAGTTTAAAAAGAGTTATATGCAGAACCGTTCCCAAAACAAAAAGTGTTCATTTTCAAAGACATTTCACAAAATACATTTCCCCTAACTTAAACTTCAAAAAAAGGAAAATTAATTACAATTACAATTCAAAAACTATTTAACATACATTACAACAAAAATGAAACACCAAAAAGCATGGAAATTATTTACAGATTTTCTATCTTTATTCTATAATTTACCATCAACATTAACATAATATATATATACTTAAATCCGTGCCGTATATACTTACTCTTATTTATCACTAACTAAACTATCACATTATTTCTTTATTTATCATAATTCAGCGGGAACAATTTTTTCAAACAGCTTTAACTGTCATTTGCATGTATAAAAACTGTACATGTTATACAGTGAACTGTTGACAATGTCATTGTAGACAACTTTATACAATTGGTTGTACACAATGCAATTCTGCGCAAAAGGACAGAGTTAAGGCCGTTTGAAAAAAATGGTGTGTCGAATGATGATGATAAAGAAATGATCAATAAAGAAATAATGCAGAATCATGTAGCTTTCCTTATGCTGTTTGTTCTAACAGCACAAATGGGGCCCAGCGGCTGCTTGACTGCGCATGCACCAGCCAGCAAAACTGATTTTTTAATGCTTAATAACTCCTTTTTGGCTGCACCGATCACTATCGCACTACACCAGCGCTTGATCTAGAGCTCATGCTCCCAGGCTGGTGAAGTCTGGGGGTTCAACTTGTCTGGAGGGAGGAGATATGGATCACTCAAAAGCCTCCCTAGGGAGTGAATGAATAAAAGTCATGCAACTTTTCATAGTGAGTGAAAAGTATGGAGTGATGAAAATTTGCAGACTTTTCACAGGAGTCAAAAGTATAGAGTGAGGTAATTGACACGAAACTGACTAGAACTTAACATCTTTGTGACAGAGCTGGCTCCTGATAAAGTTCTGTGATTTTAAAAAGCAGAGTCACGTAATTTTCCTTATGCTGTTTTTTTGGCGGTCAGTGGCTGCTCAACTGCGCATGCATCAGCCACCAGAACTGATTTTTTAAATGTTTAATAACTTGTTTTTGGCTGCACCAATCATTATCACACTACACCAGCACTTAATCTAGATCTCAAGCTCCAAGGCTGTGAAATGTGGGGACTCGACTCGTCCGGAGGCGGGAAGAGATATCAATGATTCAAAATAGTTAGAATGCAGTGCATTTTGACCACAGCCACTTAACTTTTAAACAGTTACAACTTTTGGTTTCCTGCCTGGATCCTCTTCAGACTTTGCACATATGACGGTCCCCACAAATATAAGCCATGGATACATTTTCAGAACTGTAGCTCAAGTTGCTTCTTCAATATCAGGGCTTCATCAGTCCCCTGCTTATAATGCAGAGCGGTTCTGCCTTTAACTTCCTTGCAGCTACTGCTGCAAGAAAATCTGGAAAACCTTTCCCGCCTTGTGAGTCACTTTGAAAATCAGTATGTGATCCTCAGGCCAGATAGAAATTGAGGGTGGGGTGTTTAAGTGGTGCACTCAGGATGGAGGAAGGAAGAAGAGGATCTAGATCATGGATCCATCCACTATCCCTATGTGAATTTCCTCATCTCCAGCCCCCTTCCCTTGAGCTCACTGCTTGAGGGCCGGGACGGGATCCAGGTATTGGGAAGGGGTCAAATAAACTGTGGCCCAGGTTTGGCCCATAGGGTCCCCTACTGCTCATGTAGGAGCTTGTTCACACATTACTCTGGAGACAGGGAGGGAACCAACACGTCATCCTCTCTTAGCTTTGGGGGTGTTGTGTTAAGGGGGCTTGCAAGGCACCCAGCCCCTGTCTGTATAAAACAATATAAAAGGGTAAGATAATGAGGAAGGAAAACACACACTTAAGGGGAAGCAACAGTGGGGACCCTAAAAGCACCTGGAGAATAAATCAGTCTTCAGGTGCTGCTTAAATGTGAGGAGGGAAGAACTGATATGAACATTTGGAGGGAGGGAATTCCACATTGAGGAGCGCACCATAGCAAAGATTAAAGGTGACTAACAACTTAAGATATCAAGCTCAAACCCATCCCAAGCCCTAACTTTGCCTGTTAAGTGCCTGGCTGAATAAGTAAGTCTTACACTGCCTCTGGAAGATGCTCAGGCTAGGACTTTGGTGAACCTCCAAGGGAAGGAAGTTTCAAAGCTTTGGAGCAGCCACTGAGCACACCTCTCTTCATTCCCTTTCTGCGTGGACACATTGCAAAGTTGGAGCCTGTAAGAGGGCTCTCTCAATTGACTTTAGAAGCCATGATGGGGCATAAGGGGGTGGCGGTTCTTTAAATTTTATTATACGTATCAAGTTAAGAGTTGCTTTACACCCCAGCTGTGCATGTGTACTAGTTATCCCTTGGGGGGGGGAGGGGGCTCTTTGAGCCGCTTGCAGAGATTTGCATAGAATGCAAGCAAATTAATTGGCTCCCTGAAGATCGCAGCTTTAGTATTACTGCTGGATTCACACGCAAAATCCGATTGAATGATTGAATGATATGGATCTAAATCTGCCCTTTACCGTGTAAAGATATGAAGAGGAGTTTGAGACTGAATAATACTGTGTTTCTCTATATCTAGTAGAGATGAAAGTAGTCCACTCTGTATGAGTCGGGAGTTGTAGCAAGTGTCTTGTATCTATAATTGCATGAGAATCCTAGCAAAAGTAGCTACTGTGCATTTACATAGTAGTGCATTTACATAGTAAAGCATTTACAGAACTTTGGTCAGTAACTTACTTAAGTCTGTCCCTGTTCTGCAAAGTTCAGGATGCAGGAGCCTGCAGAATGGTAAAATACGCAATAATCTGGAATTAGTATAGTTTTACAAAAGGTTGAAATGCAGTGATGTTAGGCCCTTCCATTAAAAATCTGGGGTGACTGCTTGTAGGAAAGTAGTGTAGCGAAAAGAAGGTCTGACGACTATCCTGCCCCCAGCCGCAATGTGACCACGCAGAACTGGAGCTAGAGGCTGCTGCTCAAAGCCCTGTAGCGGACCGCGCCGCATGGCAGGGTAAGCCGGCGATCTGGCACACAAGCTACTGCGCCTTAAGCAGCCGTACCTCATTTTGGGTAAGGCTGCTACACACTGCATCCTCCGCCGTTTTCCAAGGACACAGCATGTAGCGGCCAGCTGCCCGCCCCGCCACTTGGCAGGGGGAACATCTGATGACTGCCAGCCTCATGATTCACTACATCGTGTGGTAAGGCTGCCCAAGCTGCAGTGGGCGTCCTATGTGGCTGCCCCCAGAGTGCTCCTAGCTCAGCTTCACCTCCCCCTTTTTTCAGAGTGTTCTGTAGGAAACAAGGCACCAGCCTGGGGCACTCCAGTGCCATCCTTCGGTCCCAGCCCCACAGGACGGTTTGACCCATGGAGCTTTGGGATGGTGTGGATTCGGCTGGGGGTTCTCCACCTCAGCTTATTCTTTAAGTAGCATAGTTTTGAATACAGTTTTTCTCAGCTAAGAGTTGAATGCTTAGTGTAGTATGACACAAGCTTATTTGAAAACCCCTAAATTTCTTTTACAGCTATTCAGGGTATGGCGGTCAAGGTAATCAGAACTATGGACAAACACCACAGGTAGGCTGAAATACAAGCTCTGCCTCTCAAAGCAGATTATTTCTAGCAAGAGAAGACTCTTGGGCAGCTATGTATTCTGTGAGAAATATCTTGAGTCTCCTTCACTGTCATACTTGTACAGTAGTGCATAGCCCTAGTCTAGACAAGGAACATGATCTTTGGGTGCTGACGCTAAAAGGGCTTTTGGGTGCTGGCACTACCCTTTGTGCTGATGCAAGTCCCATTAGTGGAAAGGGCTAATACTGGCACCAAATGGCTGTAGGGTCTTGCAAAGAGAGAGATGATTTTCAGGGAGCTTATCTGTGCATGTAACTTTAATGTCATTTACAGGGTTATTCCGGCTATGGGCAGAGTGGTGACAGTTCCTCTTACGGGCAAAATTATGGAAACTACCAAGGAAAGTATGGACAAAACCAGCAAGGTTTGATTTGACTTAATGAATTTGCTCTTTATAATTAAGGCGTGGCTGCTTAATAAAGAATTTCCTATTCTGTCTTCAGGTTATGGACAGTCTGGCCAACAAGGATATGACAGTGGGTCTAGTTTTGAAAATCAGAATCAGGGCTCCTATGGCCAACAGTCTTACAGCAACCAAGGAAATCAAAAAGAATCTTCTGGAGGTTAAGGAGACAAAGCGTTGCTCTAATTTTGCACATGCTCTATCTGTAATGTCTTATTAGGTTAGTGTAGAAAAAAGTTCATTTTGGCAACTATGACACAACGCCCTCTCTTGTCCTCCAGCGTTGTAGATTTTTTCAGAAGTATAATGTTGAAATAAGGAAGTAGCCATTATTTAACAAGTCTCCCTTTCCTCTCTGGCTGCTTTATTGTTTAAGTGGATAGTCTAGAGTCCTAATCTGAAACCCATTGATGTTGGTAGACTACCATTAACTTCAGTCAACCAGGGATCAAGTCCTAGATGAAACAAATGAGAGGCTGATAGAAATATGCCATGCAGTATAATATAAATTCATATAGTTCTGCATTATTTGGGAGATCAGTGGGCATTTGTTTTATGTTAGCTTGCATGATTTTCTAGAGCAATGGTTCTCATCCAGTGGGTCCAGAGAGAGTCTTACGTGGGGCCTGGCACATGCATGGGGGCAGGGAAGCAGCGGTAATGTCAATCCTGGAGCCCATGAGCTCTGGTCACAGCCCCTGCCTCATCCTCTCCTGCTGCTGGTTCTGGCCATCTGTGCTGCTGAGGGTGAGAGGGTGGGTATATGGCTTCCATGACTTCCTGCCCTATGCTCCCCACAGCTGCTGGTGGTGCTGCCTGGATCAGCCCCCTCTCCCATTGCTGCTGCTGCCCAGCTTCTCCTGGTCCTGAATTCTGTGCATCCTGAATTTTTCTTTTAAAAAATGTTGTGTTTAGTCTCCCACAAAAAGGCTGGGAACCACTGCTTTGGAGAGCTGAAAAGAGTACTTGTAGTCACAGATACAAGCCTCTTGCTATGGTTGTGTACAAGGTTTTTCTGTACTAGGAAGTTATTGGAGAACCTAATTGGTCTGCTGAAGTTCAGTTGGCCTGCAGTCTTTCTCCCCAATTCAGGTATAAGCATAGGTTTAAGCAAGCAAATTCCCCCGAGGAATCCATTGTTCCCTTGGCTATAGAGAGCTTTAGAAATCATTAGATTGATCAAGTCCATTCTTACTACCATGAGCATTGAACCGATTCTGCATGTAACTACACTGGTTTTGATGTAGCAGGAATGAAACAGTCCATAGTCTTGAAGGAAGTAGATGTGTTAAGATAGAATGGAGGAGCAGGCCTGGCCTTACTTGCTTCTGGATTCATCAGTGGAAAACAAATGTGACAAGCCGTGGGTTTTTTTATGGTGTCAGTGTCATCCTTCCAGAAGAGGATTCTCCCCAAAGGCGATAGAAGAGGGCATTAGTAGTGATGGCAAAAGTTATTTTTGTTTCTCCGTAGTTGAGGCTATCTGTACCTTTCAGGATATGTATAATTGACTGTGTATATGAAGGCAAACAGAGTCCCAGAGGTGGTCATGACCAAGAAGCCTTAGTAGAATTTGTAATTCATTTTGAGCCAGAAATGCAGTTGATTGGCTTAATATTCTAACCGTTGCATTATGATTTTTTAAAGTGGAAGATCCTCTTCATACGAACAAAAGCCAGGCTATGATCAGCAAGGGCCATATGACCAACAGTCAAGCTTTGGTCAACAACAAGGGTCATATGGCCAACAATCAAACTACAGTCAGCAACAGCAAGGTTCATTCGACCAGCCGTCAGGCTTTGGCCAGCAGCAAGGCTCATTCGACCAGCCGTCAGGCTTTGGCCAGCAGCAAGGCTCATACAATCAGAAATCAAGTTACGGCCAGCAGCAAGGATCCTATGGACAGAATCCGCAGTCCTATCAGTCTCAGCAGAAGGACAACTACAACATGAATGGTAAAAATATGTATTTATTATTTATTAAAACATTTTTACCCCGCCCCTCCTGCTCCGGGCAGCTCGGGGCGGCTTACAACACAGTAAACAAATATAAAAAACTAAAAGTAATACAATTAAAACACGTTAAAAAAGAAAGCACTGAACAACAAACCTTCCCCCATACCCACTCTCCTCCCTCCCATCCCACCCTACACCACATCTCCCTCGCCAAAAGCCAGGCGGAACAGCCAGGTTTTACACATACGACTGAAGGAGGGGAAATCCGGGGCCACCTGAGCCTCCACCAGGAGGGAGTTCCACAGCCTAGGCGCGGCCACTGAGAATGCCCTTTCAATATGCAGAATAACTAAAGCTTTTAGCCAAGTTAAGCAGAAATTGGTATTTGATATTGAAAGACTTGTGTTTCTGTACTCAGAATAGCCATCTGCAAAGATGATGGTTTCTTACTTGGCTGCACGCGCTTGTTGGAGAAGAAACTTTATATGTAAATTTATACTTTTTGGGTGAATATTTTTGGATTCCTGCTTTTGTCATTTTTGGCAGCTTTTCCTTCCTCTGTGTTGAAGGAATGTGAAGTATGCCCCAAACAGCATAAGTCTTATAAGCAGGCCCCTTGTATTCTACACTTTCCCCCAAATTCTGCAAGCAGAAAATCCAGATTCTGCAAGCAGAATAAATAATGTAAATTAACAAAATCTTCCAAATTTTGAATGCAAACTAATTTCCTAGCATGCCATTCCATCAGTTGGAGCATCTTGCATCTTAAAAAAACAACTTTTCAATTACCACATGAACCTATCTACAGGGAGCAACTGTGGCACAGAGGCTCAGTGCCTGGAATATCAGCAGGTAGGGTTGCCACTTCTTGCAGGTTTACCCAGAGACTTTCATTTTGGTCTGTGGAAGTCTCAGGGTCAAAACGTGACATGGCAACCCTACCAGTAGCTAATAGTGCCAGCTTCTCATCAGCTCGCTCTGCACTGGCAAAGGCAACAGTTTGAGCAAATGTGAAATTCTACACAGAACTCGCATGGTCCTGCTTATAAGCAAAGACCCATGTTGACTTCATTATTCCTGTTGGTGGCAATGAGGTCCCGGCTTTATAAGCTTCTCCACTCGAGCCCAAAGCTGCCTGGAGACCACCTCCCATAATAATATGGATGTTGGTGCTCCTCCACCTGCTTAGTGGAGTTAAATAAGACAAGTGACTGGAGTTCTGCGATCCATAAATCACTTACTTCAGAGTCTGCTACTTTGGTGTTTGCAGATAGCAGCCTTTGTTGACAGTGAGTTCTATACTGGGCACTAAGACAGGAAATGTTTTTAAAGGATTTTTATGGAGAAGAGAGAGACAATTTGGTGGGAGGGATCCAAAGACAACACGGCCCTGGGCCGAAACCCAGGAGCAGAAGCCGTCCGTGATCATGTTTTGCTGCTTTATCAGAACTGCAGTGGAATACACAGTGTTTGGTTCCTGACGCTCCTTCTGTCTGCTCTCTTCCAAGCATCAGTGTGTTACCCACGCAGCCCTCTCAGCAGCAGGTTCCTGTCTTAATAATTTCTATAGTGTTTTCAGCGTTCCAAGTGCTTTACACGATGATGATGATGATTATTATTTATATAGCACAAGCAATGTACCTGGTTCTTTACAATCATCAATTATAGAGAAGTCTCTGCCCCAGTGGTTTTACAATCTAGGGGAGACGAAGGGGAGGGGAACAGAGGGAGAGTCAGGAATATATCCACAAAGTTGTGAAATTGCAAGAACATGTGCTTAGCTTAGAGAAGTGGACCTGGAGAAAATCAGAGTGGAGACTAAGGGGGTGAGGAACTAGGGACAGTCCGTTAGAAGAGGTAGGTTTTTAGGAGGGATTTGAAAGTTGGGAGGGAAGGATCAGAACAGATGTATTTCAGGAAGGAGTTCAGGCATTGGAGACAGCAAGGGAGAAGGGGCAGCTATGTTTTGAGGAACCGGGGAGTCATGAGCAGGCTCAGGTGGTGGCAGAGGAGGAGCAGAGCTCCTGGACAGGAGTGTAGTGGAAAACAGACAGCGAGAGGAGTTTACCCTCTTGTTTACCTTCACAACAACCCTGTGAAGTAGGTCATCCATTGTACCGGTTTTGCAGATGGGGAACTGTGACTGTAAGAGAACAACTTGCCCAAGGCCACCCAGTGAGTTTGTGGCTAAGATGGGATTTGAAACCAGCAGCTGCTGGTTTTGAGGAGACAGAAGGAGCCTTGAAGAAAACTCGTTCTGTAGTGTTAGAGGTAGTAGGGCAGGCGCTGTCTAGCGCACTCTCTTCTTTTCAGGGCTCCATGCTGTCCTGTAGCCCATAAGAAAGAGCTGCTGGAAGGAAACCTCTCATTACATATTTACTCTGGGCAGCTTGAAGCTATCTGCTCTTGTCCTGCTCTGAGAGCATCCTACCTCTTGACCTCTCTTGATGACTACGCGGGGTGAAAAGTGCAGCTGCTACCCATGTAGAGAGAACCCAGTTGGGATTGATGTTCAGCAATTTGTGTTTTACCCCAAACATGATCATACCCGTATCCTATTCATGGAAAATATAATAATAATTAAGGAGATTGGGGAGTTGGGGAAAGAAACCAGAAGACTTGTTTAGCCCTTGTGGTTTTGTGAAACAGGTGCAAGAAAAGTTATAAAAATAAGTCCTAGACAAGAGTGTAGTAGAAACTTGCAATGCAGCTTAATCATTCTATCCCAGCCCTGCCAGGTCTCACTTTGGGGTCATTCCCCTATTTCGCCAGCAGGAGGCAGAAACTTATTTTTTTTTGTTTTCTGCGCATGTGCAGGGGAATGATCCTTCCCCTCACCCCAGTTTCGTTTCTGCCTCTGGAGCCAGCAGGAGCAGATTTTGGAAGCTCCCCATAAAGGAGCCCTTAAAAATCTAAACACCCCCAGAACTCGGGGGATACAGTGTGCAGCAGACTCAAGCTCGTGGAATAACTCGCCGCCTGCAGAGCAGGGAGCGTGTGTGTAGCGCCAGCAGCCTCATCTCCGGCCCGCTCCCCAAGCCCCCGCCTTCCCACCGGCCAAGCTCAGACCCGCGCTGCAGCCCCGGTCCCACAGCTCTTCCATCAGGCCGGCCTACCTAACCCGCGCAGAGGCCCGGGTACCGAGGAACTAGGAAGGCACTGGGTAAGGCTCGATCCGCCTTCAATCAGGCCAGGGAACCCCCAAGGGAAGAACCCAGGGAGCAGGCCAGGGAACCGCCCGGGGAGAGATCCCAACCCTGAGAACAGCGCACAGAAGGGGCTGTAGACACAGAGCAGGACACAGCTCCAGCCCCCTCCCTCCAGGGACTAGGAGAGGTGCTGGGTAGAATCATGTCCTCTCTGGACTGGCTCTGCAAGGGAGGCAGGGGGTGCCCGAGAGCAAAGAGGAGACGTTCACCCTCTGCTGCTTCCGACTCAGGCAAAAAAGCACGAAAAAAGGCGGGAAAGGGTAAAAAACCTGCTAAAGCCAGAACCCAACTACTTGACTCCCCAGAGTCCAAGGAGGAACCCTCAGGTAAGTCAGGGGAGGAAGGGGCGAGGGGGTGCTACCCCAAAACCCGCAGAGAGCCCTTACGCAAAGCCAGAAAGGCACCCCTGATCAGGGACTTCTCAGAGGAGGAGGAAGAAGCACAGAACTCAGACAGAGGGAATTCAAATCCTCCCTGGAGGATGGCCAGCTCCCCCCCAAACACCCGTTCTCTCTGCCTGCTGATCAGGAGAGGGAATTCCCCATGCAGTATAGAGACGAGCTGATGAAGCAGGTGATAAAAACCCTGCAGCTTAAAGAGAAGGTACACAAAGATGACTCCTCTGACTCAGAGGAGGAGTTCCCCAGGGTGCACATTCCACAAGTCCATGAGAAGGATAAAGGATCCCTTAGACAGAGCGTTTGAAAAATGTATAATATCTGAGTGGAAACAACCTGGCACATCCTATAGAATGACGAAGACCCAAGAAGTGTACTCGTTCTCTAGGCACAAGGAAGGGCTCTTCCGCACATCCAAGGTAGATGCGGCGGCAGCTTCCCTGGCACATCAAACAGTGTTTCCCGCAGAGGGAGACTGTTACCATAAGGATGTCACAGACAAGGGCATTGAATCTGCCTTGAGAAGGGAATTTGAGGCATCAGCCGCGATACTCTATATAACCACGGTTACCTCATATGTCGCCCGAGCCCTAATTAGCTGATTCCAAGACATCCAGGACTCCAATATCTGTGAGAGAAAATAGAAAGTCATGACGTCACACATACTCCTGGCCATCGCATTCATAGCAGACTCCTACACAGATACTTTCTCTTGGGCCTCCAGGGCAGTGGCTGCCAGTATTACAGCTAGGCTTGTGGCTGAGATCCTGGAATTGGGGATTCAGTAGCCAAAAACCTATTAATATCGCTGGCCCCTACCAGGGGGCCAAACTGTTGGGCACGTGCTTTGACAAGGTCTTCGCAGATGCCAATGACAAAGCCAAGAGACAAACGCTGCAACAGTTCACTACAAAAAAGAAGTCCTTTCGTCGCGCATACCAGTTCACAGGGAACTCGGCAGCATTTAGAAAGGGATACTCCCAGACTCAATTTTCCCAGGAGGACAAGTTCAAGCCCAAATGGCAGGGAAAAAATAAGTTCCCCAATCAGGGCCGGTCCAAACACTCTTTGGGCCAATCCCAAACAGGACTGACTATGGGACTGAGGCGGACCTAGGGGGCAGGTCGCAAAACGTCTCGCAGGAGTGGGCAGATTCGACCTCAGATGCCCGGGTATTGGAGGTTATTACACAGGGGTACCCAATAGAGCTATGAAACCAACCCCCAAATGTTTTTCTCACCTCTTCTGTCTCCTCCAAGCAGGCCAAACACCAGGCAGTTCTGGCAGAAATCAACAGGCTCCACTCAATCTAAACAATAGAGCCAGTTCCTCCTGGCGAGCAGGAACCGGGTCTATACTCAATCCTGTTCCTGATCCCAAAGAAGTTGGGCGAGTGGCGAGCGGTGCTGGACCTGATGCACCCGAATAAGAGAGTGAGGACGAGAAAGTTTTGTATGGAAAGTGCTAAAGACCATCTGCCAAGCCATCTCCAAGAACCACTGGCTGACCTCCCTGGCCCTAAAAGAAGCTTACCTGCACGTCCCCATCAGGCAGGCTCATAGGAAGTGGCTCAGGTTTGCCTACGATAAACAGCATTGGCAATACCGAGCGCCAATTTGGCCTCTCATCCCCCCCCGGCACCTTCACAAAAGTTCTGATCCCTCTAGTAGTGAACCTCAGAATCGAGGACATTCATGTCCATCCGTATCTGGACGACTTGCTGATATGGTCTTTCTCTAGGGAAAAGGTAGGAAAAGACTTACTGAAAACAATAGAGTGCCTGGAGCAACATGGGTTCATGATAAACTATAAGAAGTGTCAGCTGATACCAGTGCAGAACCTGGAACATCTCAGGTGCATCATCAATACCCTCTCAGACACAGTCTTCATCCCGCCAAGCAGACAGGACAAGATCCAAACCATGGTAAGAAACCTACAAGCGTGCAAGCACCTCTGGCTGAAATACCTAGCCAGCCTATGGACCTGCTTGTCTCCTGTGTGCAACACCTACAATGGACCCACTTCCATTTGCGTCCCCTACAACTACTCCGACCACTGCAATTGGAAATGTCCAGGGGCCTGAACCCATGGGTCATAATCATCCAGGGGGTAAAGAAAGCCATATCCTGGTGGTTGCAATGGCACAGGTGAATGCATGGGGTCCCGCTCACAGAACCGAATAGCCATCACCACGGACGCGAGCCTGACAGGCTGGGGGGGGGGGCACACGGGCTCTGCCACGTCTCAGTGACAATGGACGCCACAGGACAGCAGGCACAGTATCAGTTGGCTCGAACTCAAGACAGTTCGCCTGGTGCTGCAGCACTTTGCGTATTGCATCCGGATCAGCACGTGCTAATATACATCGACAATACCACAGCAAAGGCATATGTCAACAACCAAGGAGGCTCCAAGTCTCAGCAAACTGCACGTGGAAGCCGCGAGACTCATCCTCTGGGCCGAGACATGCATGCGGTGGGTATGGACAACGTGACAGCAGACTGGCTGAGCAGACGCCGTGTGGACCTGGGGGAATGGTCACTCTGCCATGAAGCCTTCAGCATGATTGTGCGCAAGTTCAGCACACAGCAAATCGACCTGTTTGCCACACTCGAAAACACAAAGGCGCAGTTATTCATGTTACGATCCCTGTACCGGGAGGTGATGGCCACAGATGCACTCAACCAAGCATGGCCGTCAGTTGTGCTCTATGCTTTCCCTCCGTTCCCATTGATTGCACGGACGGTGGCGAAGGCCCGCGGAGAACGAGCTCACGTTATCCTAGTGGCGCTGTATTAGCCAAGAAAGCCCTGGTTCTTGGACCCTGATGGAGTTCAACTCCGCAGAACCCCTGAGGCTGCTACCTCTCCCAAATTTACTAAGTCAGGGTTCAATGGTTTGCGAGGATTTGGCACTACTCAAACTGACTGCATGGAAATTGAACGCAAAGCCCTGAAAGATCTGGGCTATTCGATGCAGTCCTCAAAACCCTCCTTTCCTCTAGGCGGCAGTCCACCCGCAGGATTTACCACTCCACCTGGTGAACCTTTAGGGACTGGTGCGGGTCCCAAGCCATAGATCCAGGGTCACTGGGGATCCCTGAAATACTGGATTTTTTGCAGGCAGGCTTGGACAAGGGGTTAAAACCCAACATATTGTCCATACAAGTAGCCGCCCTGGACTCAGTTTTCCTCGCAGCCAGGGGTTTTTAGGTGGCAGGACATTCTCTCATCAGGCGCTTCCTAAAAGCAGCCAAGATACAATCTTCCCCCCCCCCCCGGTAGTCCATAGATATCCCTCATGGAATTTGAAGCTGGTATTGGGGTCTCTCTCTGATAACTCCCTTCAAGCCTATCAAAAAGATCTTGTATTTTTTATCCCTCAAGGTGGCCTTTCTGGTGGCGGTCACCTCTGCTCGACAGATGTCAGAACTGGGGGGCCCTATCAGTCGAACCTAACTTTTGCTCCTTTCAGAAAGAGGCTGTGGTCCTTCGCCTTGATCAGACGTTTGTACCGAAGGTTAATACCTTTTTTCATAGATCACAGGAATTAGTGCTACCCTCATTCTGCCCGAGACCCAGTCACTCTAAGGAGAAATCCTGGCATTGTTTGGATGTTCTAAGAGCTCTTAAGGTATATCTGAAGAGGACATCCGACTTTCGACAATCCTCAACTCTGTTGGTGAATATTAAGGCAGGTCAGAAGGGTCTAAGGCAGTGATCTCTAGGTGGGTCACTCGGTGCATCATGGAAGCGTACAAGACCCGGGCTAGGACTCCCCCTGGAAATATTTGTGCACATTCTGTGATAGGAGCGGAAACCTCTGCCGCCTTCAAGTCCAGAGTCTCCTATGAGGAAGCATGCATGGCAGCCACCTGGTCGTCCCTGCATACATTTGTGAAATTCACACCTATCAGTCCGCTGAGGTGGCATTTGGGGGAAGGGTATTGCAGGCAGTGTCAGATTAACTCTGTTGTGCTCCCTCCCGTTTTGGATAGTTTTCTTCTGCTGCTTTGGGGCATCCCCAAAGTGAGACCTGGCCGGGGGCTGGGATAGAATAGAGAATTGGGGCTCTTGCCTGGTGAATTCTCTTTCTTTCCAAGACACCGGACAGTTCTCTGGCCCACCTGCTGGGGACTGTATCAGATTACAAAAAAACCCCAAACCCCTTTTATATTGGGTTTGTAGGTTGGAGGTATCTACCTCTGCACTGGGAATCTCTTCCCTTTTGCAATATTGTGGGTTGGAGTTCTGACTAGTTCATGAGTTTGTTTCCTGCAGACGGTCTGTCGGCTGTGGGACGGACTTACTGGAGCGAGAGGGAGGATCATTCCCCTGCACATACACAAGGGAAAAAAATTTCTGCCTCCTGCTGGTGAAATAGGGGAACGACCCCAAAGTGAGACCTGTCCGGGGTCTTGGCTAGAAAGAGAATTCACCAGGTAAGAGCCCCAATTCTCTATTTTACGATTCCACAGATGATCGCCGCGAAAAGAGTAGGTATGGAGAAGACAATAGGGGATATGGTGGTGGGTCACATGGAGGAAGTAGATTCGACTCGGATGGAAGAGGCCCGATGTCTGGAATAAGGTAAGTGATCCACTCTCGCCTGCTACAAATGTATTTTATATCTTGCTATTTTAGCTGACATGGTATTTCTAAAACAGTTTCTATTTTGAGTTCAGAGCTGAAAGTGGACACTTAGACTACATTGCTTCTAGCCTGTGCTGAAGTAGCAACAATCCTAGCACAGAGAAAAGAGCTTAGTTTAGATAGAAAAAGATCTGAATAGAAAGGATCGGAAAATGATCTGTTATATCTAATGGCTGCGGTGCATTCCATGTCTTGGATTATTTTATTTTTTTTGCCTGCTAACATGAAGCTACTTTCAATTTTGAAATGAGAAGTGGAGAGAGGGCTTCAAAATCAATTCATAGGCAAGATCCTGGAGCTTACTGAAATGTTCTCCGGGAAGCATGTTATGGGGACAGCAGAAATGCCAGGCTTAGTTTCCCTCTGCTTTATTTTAAAATTGTAATCATAGTCTTTTTTTGTTTGTTTTTAGCACCATTTTAAATGTTGCATTTTACATAACCAAACCAAGCAGGAAACCGGCTGCTTTTTGTAAAAAAATGTTCCCTTTTTCTTTTTAAAAAAAGAAATGATTGAACAAGCATAGGGCATAGAAGTAACTATCGCTGGGTTATTTGTTAAAATGATCATGACCATACAATTAGCATTTTGTATCCATCCTTAGGATTCTGTATTTACCTAAATGTAAATGCTTATCCCATGGAATTGGGGCTCCAACCCTGCAAAGACCTACACTCTCTGTGTGCAAGTAGACCTACAGCGTTCACTTGCATGTGAGAAGTTAAAACACCTACTTAAGCCTTTGTAAAATCAGGGCCTAATCCATGTAAAGCTGTCCGAGCTGCGTGTAAACTTAGCAAAGAGCATGAGAGTTGGAAGGAACCTTGATGGTCATGTAGTCCAAGTCCTTGCTTTGATACAGGATGTCTACATTACCGCTCTGATGAATGGCTGTCCAGCCTCTGTTTGAAAACCTCCAGTGACGGAGAGGCTATAACGTAGGCAACTTGTTCTGTTGCGAAACAGGTCTTACTGTTGGGAAGTTTTTTCTGACATTTAACCAGATCTACCAGTTTGGAATTTAAGCCCATTATTTCTAGTTTCTCCCTCTGTGGCAGTGGAGAACAGTTCCTTGCCAACTTCTTTGGCAGCCCTTTAGTTATTTAAAGACTGTTCTCCTGTCTTTCCTTGATCTTTTTCTTTAGGCTAAATATACCCAGTTCCTTCAGCCTTTCCTCATAAGACTTGCTTTCCAGACCCTTTATCATCTGTCTTCCCCCCCCCCCCCCTCCCCGAACCTGCTCCCATTTGTCAATGTCCTTCTTAAAATGAGGAGCCCAACACTGGACCCCAGTGGAGGTCTTACCAGTGCAGAATAGAGCAGAATTGTTAATGACAAAATAGCTTGTAAAGCAAAGAATCAGTAGTTAGTCGTGCGTGCTTCCTAGCACCTCTGCCTCAATTCCTGTCCAGCTCTAGGAGCTTGTACTAATTTTGAAAGCAGCCCCAGGAGGGAATTGGTTCCCCACTCCTGCTGTATCCAGTGCTGCATAGGCTGACAGATGCCTGAACCTAATGACAACCCATTTTGAAGTGTCCTAGAACTTGCAACTGTCTTGCATAATTCTGATGTAAGGTTTCTACTTCTAAAGCGACAAATTTTACTCCCAATTCCAACTCTTCTTGGGCCAACTGTAGCAGAAAACCCCAAGGGGTGGTTTGCAACACTAAAATAACATGCGGGTATGTGAAAACATTGGAGATTGCAATATTAACATTGGCATCAGGAAGTATTTAAATCTAACTACAGCATAACCATCAGAGCAAATTTTAAAATCTTGTTTTAAACAAATTCCTTAACTGATTTGATGCTTGTCTGAAGTGCTTTCATTGCACTGTCCCTGGATGTTGCAGATCTCACAGCTTGCCAAACAATTAGTTGTTCTGAGGCCACAGCAAATGAAGGACCTCTGTATCCGCTAATTACAGGGCCTTGTCTTCAATGGCATTTAAATCTCACACTCTGGGCTTGTTCTCACAAGTTCTATTTTAGAGGCAAGTTATCTCCTAATTCACTTTAACCCCCTCTTTGTTCACACAAGCACATGAGAAGGTTTTACCTCTCCAAACAAGTGGGTTAAATTGGGGAGGGATGCTCCTATGTATTGCTCAGGAGAATTGCCTCTCTCCTTGCAGTCCTCTGCTGTTCCAGTAACCCTTAGCATGTCCTGTTCTCTTCCCCCCCCCCGCACACAACATGTCTGCTCCACTGACTACTTGTCATTCTAGCCTTCCCTGCTGGAAGCTCCCTTGCATCTTCCCAAGGAAGATCATGAGAGAAGAGCTATCTAACCCCCTGCTTTTCTTCTACTAATGGGAACAAAAGCAGAAGGAAGCCGTTCCTCCTCTGGAGTAACTACCTATCTCAGTCAAGCTGATGAGAACAAGTCCTCTGCAGCTGGTCTAGGGCTAACACTAGAAGGCATGTGGCCCAACCATTGGTTTTCCTCCTCTCTCTAGCCCTGCCCTGGGCACTTTTTGGTCCATGCAGCATTGCTATAGGCCAGCAGCAACTTTTATTCTACCTATGGGAGTGGTAACCCTAGTAAGAGATTGGCTAGAAAAATGCTAGCCTACACCAAGGCAAAGGAACACTGTTGAGTACGATGGCTTGTTTGGGTTTGTGAAATTCCAGGCTTCTGTGGGATAAAGCGAACTACTTGATTTTACACACAATTTTCCATCCGTTCAAGAGAGAGGGTTTAACTCTGTTATATTTTATGAATCTACTTTAGACCAAGTGCGCATTAGATGGTCATCTGATCTTGCTACTTCAGTTTTACAGGAATTAAGAGATCCAACAGTTCTCAAGTTTAGGACTGCAACAATTTCCTTGGATTCTATGAGTTCCTAAAAGATAGCTTTATGAATTTAATGACCCATTTGGGGGCCTTAGTCTCTAAACGTGCCTCTATCAATTCCGCACAAAAATTTCAGCAGAGTAAACAATACAGTTGGTACGATGGGGATTGCGGGCAGACTAAATCGAATTTAAATTGGTTGGCTAAAGAAGTTTGAATGAACAATTCCCCTTCTAGGTATACTGATTTTGCACTCAGGCAAGAAGGGAGAACATTTCCTGCTACCTTGGCTTGATTCCCATCAAGTCAATACATAGATGGAGATTCTCAAATATCTATTTATATATATAGCATCGGCAATGTATCTGATGCTGCACAGTTGTGATGAGAGGCAGGTCCCTGCCCCATGGAGCTTACAATGTAGAATGGACAAGGGGTGGGGTGCACGCGCGCGCATACACACACGAGATACATTCATGAAGTTGAGAAGTTGCAGATGCATGTCCTTAGCTTGGTTTTACAGAATCCTGAGGATGCTCTTAACAGTCATAAGCAAGGAGGTGGATGAGGAGAAAGAGAAAACCTGATGGAACAGGACGGTATAATGAAATCCTGCAATGTGCAGCATTGGAGTACTGGTGTGGGGACACTAATATGGTGATGCTTGGAAATCGCTACTCAGGATCACTAGCTTCTACAATCAGTCATTCTAGTGCTTAACATTTTCCTAGCTCAAGCACTACTTGCTGAGTTACTCAGTAATGGACTTAGAACTGTTGCTTTTCATACCTTTCAGGCTATTTGATCAAAATCTATTAAGCCTCTTAATGCTGACCAACATTCCACCAGAAACCCCAATTTTCATGTGCTTTAAAGTACTGTCAACAGAAGTTCATAGTTGAGAACAAACTATAGAGTGGGTTTGATAACGTGGATTTACAAAGTTTCTTGTTGAAGCCTGTGCAGACTTTCAGGTGAAGCTCCCAAACAGTGGGTCAGGCTCTCAACAGGGGATTGCGCCATTGACTGATGGGGCCCCAGTCCTGATTTGCATCTCTTTGCTGTCCGGGGTCACAAAACAATTTATATTTAAATCTCAAAGTGGCGGGAGTGGCGGACAAAATGTTGGGAATGACTCCTCCTAGGCACACAGAGTTACACTTTCTCTAATAACCATTCTACTTGTCCTCCTCTTTCTCATCCACTCAGTAAAATGTGGATGGTGAAATGCTTAGAACAGGAATGGGCAAGACAGTGATTAGCTCCCCAGCAAATTTGTGGTTAGGGATGGGAAGCTTTGCCCATTCCTTTGGCATAACCCCACCCCTTTTCTGAGCTCCATGCTGCTTGAGAAAAGGAATGTGGCCCCACAAAAAGAGGCAGGGTGACGGAACTCTTCAGCCCTTTCTAGCCTAGCCACTCTCTTGAGTGCTGCTACATCACAGCACTCAGAAAGGAGAGCAGAACTACTCTGGAAAGTTGCAGGGCAGCACTCTCCACCCTGTACATTTGCTGGCAGACCCAAACAGCCAGTTGATCATGCAGGGATGGCACCTGGACAGGAGTGATCTCTGCACAGGAAAATCTGGCCACTCACCCCTGGGTTAGATTGTAGTACTGGGGCCCTGGATTTCTGAGTTCAGGTCTGTTTCTGCCTCCAACTTGTTTTTTGCCTTGACTTTTGAAAAATGGAGAATTGCCCTCTAGTGGTCCTTAATCCCTTTCTGCTGAGTGACTTGAACATCAGAAGATGGGTGCCATAGAAATACAGTGCTGTCTAGAATTCAGGAACAAAGGGTGTTTTTAGACAAGTGCCTCCCCACCCTTTACCCACCCATCATCAAGTTGCAGGGCCATCTTGGTACCCTATGCGGCCCTGCAGCATGCATGATGGGTGGGTAATAGTGGGGAGGCGCTTGTCTGAAACCCTTGAAAGTCAACTACTGGTGTGTCAGTGGAAGAGCTGTAAGGGATTGATCTATTCTTATATAAGATTTGATAGATTCACTAGGCCATGGATTGGATTCTTCATGCATCCCTATTCCTGTTACGTTTGCATGGGTGTAACTTGCAGCTGAATTCATCTTGGGTGATGTTCTGGCAAATGGATACACTGAAGGTAACTACTTTGATTTAAATCAAAGTAGCTACTCCACTTCGGTGGCATTTGATGAACATAGTATCATGGAGTAGTATTGTCTCAGTCTCTTGACTGTTGCTACCACTCTCATACTGATAAGTGTTCATACAAATGGTTACTTCAGAATACAAACCAAAAAGGGTGCAGGGGGGTTGTATGTACTCCTGATTTGTCAGGCGTATACATTTCCCTTTTGAATAACGATGGTTTAACTCTCTGTTCATGTGAACGCTTTGGGAGTAAAACCAAAATAAGGTTCAACTACATTAAATTAGTTCATTGGAACCTGGCCCCAACATGTTGTTGGTTAATTCTAAACTTTATTTTAACAGGTTTTTATATTACAAATTAATGTGGGTTGCTTGTTCTTGGTGCTGCATTTGACTGTGGAAATTGAATACCCAGAAATGGTTAGGTAGCCAAAATGGCCTGTGCTAACATGTCCTTTGCGTTAAAATGAATTAATTATTGAAGAGTTTCTATGTGCTTTTTGCTCCTACTTCATAGAGGTTTTTGGAGAAAATAAAACTGGGACAGTGGTTTATGGAAGCCAGTGAGTAAATGATAGAAGCGTTTGCCTTTATGGAATTTCACTATGAATAACATGCCTGCTTTTTTCATAACTACACAATATTTTCGAGAGATCTACCTTCAGCAGGCAACTTCTTTAAACCAGTCAAAAATTTTAAACGGGCCGGCAGTAAAAATCCAGCGTAATAGAATGTATCGCTGTAATAAACAGTCAAAAAAAAAATCTGTTTGAAAGATCAGTCCCGTCTTTTATAGCTGAGCCTTTTTTTAATGCTTCAGTATCTGCTGCTTTTTTCTACTGTGAGAAAGTAGATCTATGACTTGGAGCTCTCAAAAGCCGAGGGGTGGGATAGAAATTTAAATAAACTAAATAACAGTGACAGTAAAGCAATTTAAAGAGTTTTAGCCGAAAGACTCCTTCAACCCAGCATGATGGTCTGATGCATCCTCCTTCCTCGTGTAGCTCTGTGATTTTTGGACTAATTTAAATACTGGGTCCCTAATAGTTATTCTTGTGGGTACACTGTCAGTTGTGAAAAGTAATACAAAGTTGGATGGTTAATAAACTGTAAACCAAGATTTTTAGTCCTTGGGAATAGTGGCATGGGATTGCTTCAGCTGCCTGGAGTTTTAGCTGGTTATTTTTGACAGATCAAGAGATGTTGGCATCTCGAATATTGTCTGGTTGCCTACTCTGTTCAGCCTATGATGCTGTGTAGAGGAGAAGGTAGTGTAACAAATGTGTGAACAGTTTGAATGCTTTCCACTTGCTTTTCTGTTGCCCTGCAAGTTACTATTTTTCCATGGTATCAGATTGTTGTTTGCAATTACATTGTATTTATGTGCATCATTCAAGCTGTGTATTTAAATTTAAAACAATTAAAATTAGTGCAGACCTGGTGAATTGGGGAAAATCTTGATGACAGAATTTCCGTTCTTGATTCATTCATTATAAATCAGTGTTCCCATTTCTAAGCAACTTTACTGAATTACATCAAATAATGAGGGTTTGGGGCTTCTCGGAGGAGTTAGGCTCGGAAGTAATTGCAGGGAGATAGAAGAGTGCTTTGAGATCACGATTATGGTTTGCCCCTCTAGGAGAGGCCCAGTTGAAAGTATTGACAGGTGCCTATTTTCCTCCAATGTTTATGCTGATGAATGCGACTTGAGCACTTAGGGTGAAAACAGACATGACGCTAACCACCCTTTAACCACCCTTGGTCATTTATGCATGTTGCAAGGCTGCATAGGGCACCAATACAGCCCTGCAACATGCATAAATAACCACTAAGGGTGGTTAAAGGGTGGTTAGCATCATGTCTGTTTTCACCCTCTGTGATTCAGATAGCTCTTGCTGTACAGTAACAACATAAAGCAGGCCCTCATTGAAGGTAGCACATTCACAAATGTAAATATAACAAGCAAAGAAGTCTTCTCGATACAGTAGTTTTCTTGTATTCTGCTAGCTCTTATGCTTTAGTGAAACCAGGCCCGTCAGCTTTCTGTTGTCTTGGACCTGCCCTTATCTTACAAAGATGCAGGAAATGTATGCAAGACTTCAGACTTGAGGATCATAATGATCCTTTGAAGCCCTAAAGGCTATACTTATTTCCCTTAGGTTGTGAATTAAATTTATGATTTTATGTTTGATATAACAAAACATACATATATAGTATAGTAAAGAAACTAATCCTCGGTAAGAAAATCCTAGGATAACTTTTTGGCCCACGTTGGGGATCCTAAGGAGAGCACGATTTGATTAAACGTTTGGGAGGAAAGTTTAGAATTCCTAAATATACTCCTGCGGCAGCTCTACGTGGGGTGGTTGGACAAACTCCATGGCTGGTGCAGTGGCTATAAAACTGGCAAGAGCTTGAGCTCTGTCAAAGGATTTTTTTTACTTTACACACTGCTTAATTTTCCTTAATTAAAAGGTGTCAGATTTTCTTCAGGTAACTGTTCTGGAGAACTTTGGCTAAAGCATGCATTACTTCGGGGGCAGGCAGCTGTCCCATCTCCCAAGTATTTGACTGTCAGTTTAATGGAATTTTTCATTTTGCTCCAATTTTTTAATAGCAGTCCTGTTTTAGCCATGCAGTTAATGAGAAGCATGGGATGTCGGTAGCTTGAATATCACATTTAAAGAGTGTAGGAGATCAACCTTGTGCTTCAGTTTAAAATGGGGATGAAAGGGCATAACCAATAACAGCTTCATATCTTCAGGAGTTTGTGTGTAACCTGTTAACTTGGTCTACGTTCTGTGCCACAGGTTTCAAAATGAATGAAGTAGTACTTCTTGACCTCTGCTATTGAAGCCCATTCTTACTTGCACACATGTCTCTGTTAACGTCAAGTGCTAGTAATCCCTCACAACATAAAGGTTCTAGAGCCTTCTCTGGGATACTCTGAATAGTGTCGATTTTTTCAGACCTTCTGAAGAAGCTAATTCACTAGAGTTGAATTCTTTCTAATCTAAAAATAAAGCAAATAAGTAGTTACTGCAGCATAACACCTGCAGTTAAAATCCTCTCTCTAACCTTTATCAGAGGCACACCTTTTTATAAATCCCAGTGTTTAAGTGGCATCTATTTTTATGTGTATGCATACTTGTTTTAACTAGTTAATAGATAATTTATGGGTGTAGGTGGTGGTCCTAGGAAAATGGCTAGCTAAAAGTGAGTAATCGCTGAACATAAGTACTAGCTAGTACAGGATAACTTAGGGGTGATAGTATAGGTGTTAAGACAGTAACTTTCAACGCGTGATCAGTTAAGTGTAGATTGAGCTGTTGGGCTCAGCATGTAGAGACTTAAGGAAGAAATCATTTCTTCAATTTTTCCTCTGCAGTGGTGGTGACCGTGGTGGCTTCAAAAATTTTGGTGGTAAGTGCTGAGTATCCAAAAATGTTTCAGTGGAAATTCTGTATAAATCTAAAAGCCACCAATATCTTGTACTATCCAGTAGAAGCATTCCTGGCGTTTACTATTTTGCTGAGGCTGGTGTGTTTTGTGTTTTAAAGTTGACCTCTTTTAACAGTAAACTTGGATTTCTACTTTGTTAAATTGCATGAAAGAATTTGTGGTGACCAATGATCTTCACTGGATTTAAAAAAAAAAACCAACCCGCAACTAAGCAAGGTACTAGTGACAAAATCATTGTGGTAAGCTGCTTGGTGATCTGAGAACCAGCACTTCCGAGAGAAACGCCAGCATACGGCCACTGTGGCAAATGCCACAAGTAAAAGAACATGTTAACATTCTGCGCAGACATCCGCTATCAAACATTTTAGTCTAAATATTCTCTAAATCTGCTTAAATGTGTATTTTTAAATATATTATTAGTGATGTACTTTGAATATTTTAAAACTCAATAAGTAGGTGGGGGTGGGTGGGTATGCTACAAAAGCATTTTGTTTTTGTTTCACCCATTTTACAGGTCAAAGGGATTATGGACAGAAGTCAGATGCTGGTAAGAAAAATAAGACAATGTGTGACTAGATTGAGCTTTAAGAAGCTGCGTTCCATGCTTGAAAAAAGGGCATAGGGATTTGGGGCCTGGGCTTCTGTGATTCTAAAACAGGTCTGTCTTCTGGTGAAGATTAACTTCGTTGGTGGGACATCTGAACCTTATTTTGTACATAAATCGCACTGAGCACAACAAATCCAATTTTGCTTTATCTATTTATTATTACTGTTTGTTTATTTTTTGTATATCCCACCCTATCCCAAGAAATGGCTCAGGGTGGCTTATAACAATTTTAACAAACATTGTCACAAAACACATAAAATCAATTCCACCCCTCCCCAATCCCAACCATCCTATTCCCCCAACTCTCACTTAAAGCCCCTTCCCTTTTACAATAATGAGAATAAAATACATATAAAGCAAGCATAGTAAACGTAAGAAAAATCCCACTCATGCCCAACCATCCTATTCCACCCCTTTCCCAAATCCAGGAATATTGGTCAACTTGAGTCTCTCAACCTTCTGACAATTTTTTTGCTATTCCACTTCTTTCCTTAAAAGAATGTTGTCAGTAAAAAATGTCAGTCTGATTTTTCTTAGCCTGTGTAGTTTTGCCTTAAGCTCTCAAAATGTGAATTAATTTTCAAAACTGGAACTTTAAAAAAAACAACACCTCGGTCACAAAAGAGTAATTTTCCTCTTGTACTTGGTTTCATTCTTCTTCTTGGTACAATGCTCTGTTGTTCAATTGTCCCAACACTTTCAGGACAAATTAGGTATCATTTGGGGCAAATCTTACTACCTTGTAAATGCTACCAGTTGATAGTCCTGTGACATTTGCACCATCTGAAGGTTGCATCTACATGCACTTCTAGAACTGATGCTGTTAACTCTACAACATCACAAACCTCAGACTCCCTCACTCCATACTTTAAACCAGGGGTGGGAAACCTTTTGCCTTCCAGGAGGACACTTTGAAAACTAGTATAAGCTCTGGGACTGCATAGTTGTTGGAGGCAGGGGAGCACTCAAGAAAAGGAGGGTCCAGATCACTGATCTGTGCTATGGATCTGTCCCCTATCCTTGTGTGAGAGCCTTCATCTCTGCCCCCTTACCCAGAGCTCAGTTTTTCAGCATGTGGGGATATGAACTAGATGCAGGGGCCAGATGCAGGTACTGGGAAGGGGGTCACATAAATTTTTTATTGTGGGTCTCATTTGACCCTCAGGCCTGAGGTTCCCCACCTGTGCTTTAAACTAATGGCTGCCACTCTGTCAGCAGCCAAGGGTTGGTGAAAATTTCTGATATCCGAGTGTTCAGTGTTGAGCTTTCTTTGACTTCAGATTACCTGTCGTGGCATTTACCAGCTCCTTTTGGCTAATCCAGGAAAGGCTTTTGATGGGAACCGTTCATTGTTGTTGTTGTTTTTTAACAGATTCAGAGTCTGACAACTCGGACAACAACACCATCTTCGTGCAGGGGCTAACGGAGGAGGCTTCCACAGATCAAGTGGCTGACTATTTCAAGCAAATTGGTATAATAAAGGTGTGTGACATGGTAGTCAAGCTGTGGCTCTAACACGGTGGAAATTACAGGGTCTTTACAAAAAGAAGCAACCATTCTATATTGTTCTGTGGGGCAACTGTTTTATGCGGTACACCATTTTGGTCACTAGGGTAACTATGGGTGAAAACAGGCATGACGCTAACCACCTTTTAACCACCCTTGGTGGTCATTTATACATGTTTCAGGGCTGCATACGGCACCAATACAGCCCTGCAACATGCATAAATAACCACCAAGGGTGGTTAGCGTCATGTCTGTTTTCACCCTATTGTTAACTACTGATTCTAGACTGATTTAGAATTCTAAACTCCCAACATTCCTGCACACAGTGATACCCGAGACAGTACTACAGGGATCTAACTTTAGGAAATAAACAGCAGGAAAATGGTTGCTTCTTTTTTGTAAAGACCCTGTATTTTGAATGGTGCTGGCACACTTCATTCTCATTCAGTAACTGCTGGGTAGTTAGTGGATGATGCGAGAGGTACTACCACGGTAGTCGCACAGATGTTAGCTGAAACGTCTCTTCTTCTTCTCCACTACAGAAGTGTTCCTGTCGATAGTAAATGTCTTAACTGTTCAATGACTAAATATTTATTTATGTATTTTTGACTTATTTCCCACTCACAGGCTCACTGTGGATATCAGCCTAATGCATGTAGGAAATAAAACCCACGAAGGATTTTTCTATGCAGGCAGCTGTGCCTTGGCACAGGGCTGGACTAGATGACCCTTGAGGTCCCTTCCAGCTCTATGACTCTAAATTAAAAGTCCTCTCCAAAAAAACCTGCCAAATGCCTGGCCGAGTAGAAAGGTCTTGTGTTGCCTCTGGATAATGCTCCGGTTTTGGCGAACCTGCAGGGGAAGCTTCTGCCAGCCAACTGAGAACACTTCTCTGCATGCCCTTGCTGTACAGGCTTTGTGCAAGATCTTGGGGATTGTGATGGGGAATAGGGAAGGAGGAGGCCTTCTAATTACGTAGGACTCAATGCCTCTGCATCTTACTTTAGGGAACTACTGTCCATCACAACAGCTGACCTCATTTTAAAGACTGATCTTGATACGGTCTGTGAATTTCTGTTTTAAGATCCATCCTCGGGGACGGACAGCAGATACCTAAAGCTGTCCCGAGTGAAAGCTTGAGCGTCTCCAGATTAGCAACCACCAATCTCTTCAGCGAGTAGTTGTAACTGCTGTTACTGATGAGGCCGAGGAATGATGATTTCACTGCATGCTGAGAAAATAAACCACCTTTAATTTCAGATCAACAAGAAGACTGGCAAGCCCATGATAAATCTCTACACGGATAAGGATACTGGCAAATCAAAGGGAGAAGCCACCGTGTCTTTTGACGACCCTCCTTCTGCGAAAGCAGCCATTGACTGGTTTGATGGTAGGGTTCCACATTAATCCGTAGACATTGCAGGCTTAACGTGCTGCTATGCTGGGTTCTTGTACCAAAGCATATTCAGAGACGGGTGTTGCTCCAAAGAATGATGGGTGGGAAGGAAAAGAGACCTCAGAAAGGCAGGAGGTGCTTGCACCGGGGTCTAGCATCGAGTCATTGGCAGAGCTGGATCAGGTCCAACACCTGATCATGTCCCCATCCACTCAACCATGTTGTAGCCCGAGAGACTTAGCTCCATCTGCTGGAATATGTACCTGTAGCGTAGGGATAGTCGGACTTGACCAGCATGGAACGACTCTGCTTGAGGTCAGCCCTGGATGACTGGCTGGCCAGCCGGGTCCTCTTGCAGTTTGATGGTACAGAGGCTCAGTGAGCTTAGCCTAGCCCCTTTCTGGCATAGCCACGCCCTTTTCCCGAGCATGGTGACATCACAGCGCTCTGAAAAGCAGGGTGGCTACATTGGAAAGGGCAGAAGAGCTCTGCCCTATGTAGCCACCCCCCTTTTCCAAATGCTGTGATGTCACCATGCTCAAAAAGTGGTTATGGCTATTCCAAAAGGGGGGTGGTGAAGCTCCGTACCCCCAAGCTCTGTAAATTTGTCAGAGAGTTCAGGATCCCCCAGGATATCGCTCCCAATTGACATCATGGAACCCCTCTACTGTATAGTACCACTCACTCAGTGCTGGATTCAGGGAAATGGGGGGCCCATGAAAATGGTGGTGTGGGCCCCTCCCAACATAGGAACTTTTGCTGGGGACACTGACTCACCCATTAGAGAGAGGAAAATGCAGCTGAATTAATTTTTGATCACTTAATCATAACATTCTCTTCATAGGCCATGTCTCAGAATATTTTAGGTCCTGCAGGCCCATGTGTTGCGTTTCAAGTTTACCTATGGACCTCTCCTGAATTACCACAGGCCTCACATAGGCCAGGGCTCCCTGTGTTTCAATATTTCAAGCTTTTTCGTGGACCACATGTTTTGTGGCCAGGGGAGCCCAGAGGGAACTTCAACACATGGGGGGCCTGTGTGATCATCACACAGTTTAGATCCAGCCCTGCGCTCAGTTCTTTAATAATTAACAGTATCTTACAACTAAAACAATATATCGGTAAACAGAGTGCTTTAAAATAAGATTTCAAAGCAACCGCTCTATTCTCAGGTTAAAAACTGTTGCACGGCGAGTTACTTGTCCTGGAAAGTTTGGTGACAAACTTGCATAACTGTTCATTTGATATCCTTTGTACTCCTGAAGCTTGGATTAAGTAGGCTTTGTCAAGAAGGGGATGTGTTTGAGTTTCAGAGCTGTTGTAGTAGGAGGCAGAAAGAAATTGACTAATAAGTCTTCCCTAATAAAATTAACATTCTTCAGATTGGCAGGGCATTGTTACAACTTGCACAGTAGTAAATCCTGCGTGATCTGGGCGAAGTTTTCCTTGTACACCATGTAGGTGTAACTAAATAAGTACAGGTTCCACCCCACCCCCTAAACTAAGACTAGAACACCCTTGTACTGTGTTGATTCATACAAGAACCCTGCTGGGGTGTGTGTGGAGAAGATGTCCCTAGTGTATTGAAACGGTTAGTTCACAGGCCACACTGATGACGCAGCATGGCAGAGAAACATGCCCTTCATTTAAATTGATGTAGGATACTGATTTTGATTGAAATAAGGGAGACCACACCTTGAGTACTGTGTGCAGTTCTGTTTGCACCCCTCAAAGATACAATAGAACTGGAAAAGAGGAAGAGACGGGCAACAAAAATTAACCAAATATTGAACAACTTCCATATCCTTTACCTATTCCTCTGGGGTACACGTGTACCCCAGAGTGAAAAATGCTTGTAAAAATATGCTAATTAGTGGCTCTACGAGTTTGAATAATTAGGACATTGTCACTGGCACCTCTGCGCACAACATACCCACTCGTACCGTCTGTCTGTGTCCACAAGAGTGCCGGGGCACAGATGTACCCCAGCCTACAATGGCCTTTTGCTACTGGGTACAAATGTACCCCAGCCAATGCATTTCAGTTGGGGTACATTTGTACCCTAGCTCAAAATCACCCAAACAACTTTTTTCAAGGCCAGTTCACACTGACACTGGACCTGGAAGTCAAAGCCACTACTCACTGGAAGATGAAATTAAATTAACCCCTTCAACGCCGCTTGCACTGTCAGGACACTTGTCTATGGCCCTTTTGCAGAAGGACGCTCTAATGGTGACCAACAGGCAGTTACATTTGCTAATACATGTTGCAGGGAACCTATCGAGCACACCTGCAGCCCTGGAACATGTATTAAAAAATGTAACTGACTGTTGATCACGGTTAGAGCATCCTTCTGAAAAGGGCCCTTGTCTGGCACTGTGGACTGCAGAAAAAAATGAAATTGAACACCTCTGAAGTTGTCCCCTACAGACTATCAGGTGAATTACAATAGAACATCTCGCAAGGTGCAGCACAATAATAGCAAAAATGAAATTGAGCACCCTTCGATTCCAGAATGCCAAAAGCAATTGGCTAGAAATATTTTAGGTTTCACCTCTTCACCCAACTCAGTTAGATTTAAAGGATGCCAAACTAAGACGGCGCCTTTTTCTGTGCCGACTAGGGGAGCAATTAATCGATGCGCGTATCAGGCACAGAATTCCAAATACGCAGCATCTCACAAATCCGACAAAACAGGCATTGGCCATGTTGGGCTACAAACTTGCACATGTGAAACCACACCAGGCTGGGCCCTCCGTTGGCTGCTGCCACCTTTGCCCAAGAACTGTAGACAGAAAAAGGCAGAGTAAATGCGAGGAATGTGGCGAGTTCGTTTGTAAAAGCCGCCACACCACTTTGTTGAGCTGTGAGAAATGCATGTAGGGCCAAATGTCTGTAGATTTGTTTGATTTACAAATCAATCCGTTTTTACATTGAGTTTTTACAGTTTCGTTTATTTTCTAAGTTGTATGTTAATTGATTTTAAAGGGTTAATATAGTTTTTTCTGTCTTTAATGGTTTTGATATTTTGGTAGATACATAGGTAATGTTTAATAAATCAATATTCTACAGTTTGAATAAAAAGTTATGCTTGTAAACAAGAAATTGACTTTGGCGGGTTATTGGTTATTCACTTGTGGTTCAAATATTCCCCATAAAAGAGATTGTCTTGTGTCTGTGGGTATTTTCAGGCGTTACGAGATCACGGTCAACCACGGGGAATCCCATGGCGTGATCGTGGTCCCAGAACGTCTGTTGGGGGGAACGAAAGTTCCCCCCCAGATGTTCACCCCCGTGAATCACGGCGGGGAATCACATTCAGCATGCAAACGGGGCCGGTCCCGCCGTTTGCGTGGTGAATGAGATTCCCCCCCTGTGAGGAAGGGGACCGTATCGTCTGTTCCCAGACCACGGCTCGGAATCCGTGGCAGGATTCCGGGCCGTGGTCAATGCGGGGTGTGTGTGACCTGGCGTTGTGGCTGCATTGACCAGGGCAGCGTGGGGANGCCCCCCCCCCAGATTCCCCGCCGTGATCGACCACAGCATCTGTTTGCTGTTACGCGGTGGCCCGGCGGGGAATCAAAGGAGTGATTCCGTGCTGGGGCGAATTGGCCCCGGCACGTCTGAAAATACCCTTTGTGTGTGTATATGTGTGCAGGACATTGACTGAGGACAAAGTGATAAAAAGTAAAAAATTTGGCCACATTTTTGTGCCACGGGCGAAAAACTGCTTGGGGTACAAATGTACCCCATGAGACATTACGTGTGATTTATTTATTTTTTTACAAGAAAAGACAAGGGATATGAGGAGAGGCTCAATAGGGTGGGGCTCGTCAGCTTGGAGAGGAGATGACTGAGAGGAGATGTGATAGACATTTACAAAATCTTAAGTAGTGTGAAACCAGTAAATAGGAAGTGATTATCCTCTCTAACTAGACCTAGGGGGCACTATAAAACTGGCAGCAGATTTAGAACAAATCAAAGGAAGTACTTGTTCACTCTCTGACTTGTGGGATTCATTGCCAGAGATTGTTGTAAAGGTGAATGGCATTGGCTAGGTTTTCAAAGCAATTGAATAGGTTCTTGGCATACAGGTCCGTCAATGGCTATTAGTCAGATTGGATGTGGGGGAAGTAACCCCTGACCATCGGAACAGTGGGAAATGGATCATTCCATTATGACCTGTTGTGTGTGTCTCTGAGGCATCCAAGGCTGCCACTGTTGGAGATCATTGGTCTGACCCAGTGTGGCATTTCCTATGTTGTCATCTTAAGTGTTTTTTTGTCAGTGCGTATCAAGCATAGGTACAGGTATGTATCCATAGTTCCTTGATGCAGAGGTTCCCAAATTGATTCCCGTGTCTCTGCTGTCTGGGGCATGGTTGGAATTTGGGTGGTGCTGGGGGTGGAGCGAAGCCTTCTCAGACTCAGCCTGGCTGTCTCCTCTGCCCCTTTGCCAAGATGCCACCTTTCAGCACTGCAGCCACCATTTCCCTCTTCTCTGTATCTGGGGCATGGCATGTTAGCACACTAATACAATCTGCACAGCAGGGGGCAGCACTTCCTGCAGCCCGGGGAAGGGTTCTAGGCAGTAGCCATGGGTGCTTAGCTCAGTATGGGAGGACGGTTGCAGTGGGCTTATTAGGGGTTTCTCACTGGCCTGTTGAGGCAGCAACAAGGAGGCTGCTTTCTCTAGATACTTGCTGCTGTGCGCAGCAAGGGACTGTGGGGCAGAGCAAAGCTTGGGATATAACGAGAAGAGAAGTTCTCATGAGAAAACTCACAGCTTCGAGAACCGGGGATGCTCTCGGTCCTGGAGTGAGTTCTCAGACGAGAATATAAAATAATAATAATAAATAATAATACTAGATCACTGTGCTTGTGCAAAGTGTCTGCCGGACTGTGTTGCGCACATGCAGTGATTTTTTTAATTACTTTATTTTCTCGCCTGGAAACTCATTCTGGGTGAGCAAAAAGTAATTGCGCATGCGTAAATGGACGCCGCCCTTATCCACGTCTTGGTTCATCTCGGGTGAGTCGAGAACTGGGATTTCGACGAGACGCTTGCTTTTTGCAAGATCTCGTTTCGGCCCCTAGGCTAGCATGCCTTTTCTTGGTGTGCTGGGGAAGGAGGGAGAAGCCATGGACTGCAGGGTTGAGGAGCTTCTGTAGGAATCCACCCAGGACCTCTTGGGGGGCAGGGCGTGGGAGGAAGAAGGCAGCATGAGATGGGGGACATGGTGATGGAGACAGAAGGAGAAAGATGTCCCATTTGCTTCCATAGACAGTCTGGTCAAATTAAGCATGTAAGCATGGTCCGTCCAGGTTCTGAAAATGCATGTTACAATTGTTGGGATGCATGCCTGGGATGGCATGCATAATATAATTCCCCCTAGTTATAGAATCTGGGAAGGGACTTGGAGGACCATCTAGTCCAAGCCCTTAACTTGAATGCTGGATGACTACAGCTATGACAGATGGCTGTCCAGCCACCTGTTCATCATTGTTCATCAGTTATTCAGCTGTTTTCTCCTGCAAGCTCTTGTGAGGAGAGGTGGCTGGTTGTTTCAATATAGTTTATATGTCATTGTTTTAATTGAGAAAAAAGCCCCAAAGATTCCAAATACAGATTCCAAGTAGTGAAAATACTTAGTTTTTTAGTAGAAGCTCCAGCTGGGGAGCTCTCTTCGCTGCTGGGGAAGGAAGTGTCCCAGGTTCCCTGCTGAACAACTAATCAGTGAGGATCCAGGAAGTTCTCTCCCAGTATCAGTGCAAGCTTCTAGTTGGGGGCTTGTTGCCTTGCCCTAGCAGCTGGAGACAGTAGAGCTGGGGTCATTTTCTATTGGCTACACAGTCCTTGAGCTGGGCTGTACTGAGTGACTGCTGGAGGGGATTACTCCGGATCCCCCTAAAGGCTCAGAAACCAGAAAACAAACACAGAAATCCTGCATTTAAAAAAATAAACAAACTAAAAACCTATGATTTTTAGATGCCTGACTCATGACTTTTGGTTGTAGCACAGTTAACAGTACTGTCTGCTACAGATGGGATACACTGCCCAAAATGCTACCAAAGTGTAAGAAAAAGTGCACACTCCCTTCACAGTGTATCTGATACATTTCCCCTCCTGTCCCCTATGTGATACGTTCCCTTTCCCTCAAACTACCACCCACCCCCATCTTTATTCAAATTGTTGCAAAACAAGGCTATTAGCATTTAGGGGCTGTCAGAGATCCAGGCGTGTGGAATTTGCTACGCTTTGGTCTGCTGGGCTTGATGTATGCATTAATAAAACAATATTTCTCATCACTAGATTATATCACAGTTTCAGAAATAAATCACAGGATCATTAATAAACCAGCTTTGTGTGCGCCTTGCTTTTGCGGAGATCCGAAATCCTTTGGTTCCGAAACCAAACAGCACGTCTGGCTCTCCAATATTTTTAGTCCCCACACCTGCAAAAAATGTAAAAAATAAAGTAAAAAAAAAAATCAAGCTAGGCCCACAATCTGGGGTCATTTGTGTCAAAATGGGATATTGCAGACACAAATCTTGGAAGCCACTGCTTGGTATTTGTCAGCTGTGCACTGATGGGACATGACACTTGAGCTGATACTTTCATATAAACAGGAGGGGCAATGTACAAATTATGGTAATAAATAAATATAAGGGATTTATCCTGATCTTTGTGCTAGTATTGTGCTGTTGTATTTCACAACAGCTTTTAAACGATAATGCTTCTGATGGTAGTTTACTGCCTTTCACTACTGAGCTACTGTTGAGTTGTCTATCTTTCTCTTTTCCCACCTAGGAAAGGAATTCCTTGGTAACGTTATCAAAGTTTCTTTTGCAACCAGAAGACCTGAATTTATGAGAGGTGGCGTAAGTGGAGGAGGTGGCAGCCGTCGAGGTAGTAGCAAAGTTTGAAAGGCTTTCCTTTTTGCGTGTGATATAGTGGACCCTGTGATATATGAAGAACTTCTTTGTGTTGACTGGTCAAGAAGTGTGAGCTTTGGGAAGGCTAGTATAGAAGATTTTGGGCACCAGCAAAATAAATAGGGACGGCACAAAGTGCATGTGAGCTGATCAACCTAGAAGTCTTTAGTCCACTCCTGTAAACTATGTGAAATTGTATACATTCCTTACAGTTTGCAAATCTAGCTCAAAGCCCCTGCTGTTATATAAAGCTAAGTGAAACCAGGGAGGGTACAGCCAGGAGCTCTTTGCACCAAGTACACGCACACAGCCTCTCCCCAAGAGGAAGATAATCCTACATGTTATACTCGGCGCAAAACACCGGTCAGCCCCCTACTCTGGTGCTGAATTTCTATCTGCTTCTTGTATTTAAGCTTTTGATTTTCCCTCTTTACTTACATTTAGGCAGGGTATGTAAGTCGGGGTACGGTCGTATTATTTTTATAAGCCCTAAGGGTGTGGAGCGCTTGTGTGTGTTGGAGTCGACCACATCAGCCTCCTCTCCCTCAGCTGAACTCTCAGAAGCCAAACTCTCCTTTTTTCTTTCTTTATTTCCATTTTCTTTTATCCCGCAACCCTCCTGCTCACTGAGCAGCTCAGGGTGGCTAGTTGGGGTGGATCAAGTGAGTTTCCTTACCTTGGGAGCTCACTTGATCCAGTAATCTCTCACTCCATCCAGGGGTGGGATCTCCTCGCAGGATACAAATTAGAATAAATAAAATCTAGCAACTCAGCCGATGGATTAGTGTGTGCGTGTTGCTTTGTGGTACTCTCTGTGTTCCAGGCTTTATTTATTATGATCTGGAATGCAGCTGCCCATCGTCCTGCTCCCCAGAAGTCGAGTCTGCCACACGGCCACTCAAGCTGGCGGTGATTCTCCAGTAGATATTCTTTCTGTGCAAGTCACTGGGTGTTTTCAGACAAGCGCCTCACCACCCAGTGGTTAACCAGTGGGTAATGGAGGGTAATGCGCTTGTCTGAAAACACCCTCTGGAGCACTTGCCTTGCTTTAAACTCTTGATAATTCTACCTGCAGCTACTCGAGGCGGTGGCTTCGGAAGAGGTGGTGGCGGTGGCAGCGGCTTCCAAAGCCGAGGCGGTGAGCCCAAAAGCGGTGACTGGGTTTGTCCAAACCCGTAAGTATTTTCATTGGACCACGCTGTTTCATGTGTGCTCTGTAGTTTAGGCATATACCTCCACCCATTGAAGCTCCCGTTGACTTTAATGGTGGAGTATTGCACCTTCAGTCGGGCAACCTTTGTTTCTTCCAGGAGCTGCGGCAACATGAACTTTGCCCGCAGGAACTCCTGCAATCAGTGCAATGAGCCTAGGCCAGAAGACTCGCGCCCATCAGGAGGAGGTGTGTAAAACAGTTGGTGGGACTGTGCGGAGCTGCGTTCTGAACGCTGCAGGGACACAGCAGCCTTCTGGGGCCTCACCTTGAATTCCTCCCTTGTAGACTTCCGTGGGAGAGGTGGCTTTGGAGGCGACAGAGGATTCAGAGGCCGTGGCGGCAGAGGTGGTGACCGGGGCGGCGGCTATGGCGGTAAAATGGGAGGAAGGTAAGAGCTACATTTGCCCCTCCAGAGAGATGGGTATTGAGGTGTGAGCCATTCCTTCTTGGCAGGGGGACAGAACCAGCCGCATGAGCAGGTGGAAGGGTTAGCAGGATTGTGGGCATCTGTTTTATTATCTAGTTTTGTGCCTGGGTGTGATTAATTGGCACAGTCTTTGGTGGAAACAGTCCTAGCTGCCCAGCAGGTGTCACAGGATTGCCGTGGCAGAAATCGGTCTGAATGAGGGACATGGGTTGCCATCAGATGCAATGTTAGCCACTTCTTTAGAAGTCTCTGCCATGCATGTCACCATTACGATTGTACATGTCCATCGTATATGCCGGTTGCTTACTAATTTTATGCCTGCATCAATCACGGCTGTAAAATGCATGGCAGGCTCTTGCACGTAGCTAGTGTTCTGTATGGTGACACATCACGCCCTGGCACATGATGATGGACAGCATCTGGGAAACCATAAAGGCATGGCAGCTGAGCAGCTTGACTGCAGGGCTAGGCAACCAGACTGCATGGTACTGCCACAGGCACCTGATGACGTTGCCCAGACTTGCACGTGGCCCTCATTACATCTGGCAGCAGTATGTAGTGAATGCTCTTTCCCACCCTCAGTAGAAGTGTGAGGTTGCACTGACTTTCTGGGATTACGAACTTTTCCTTCTCTTTCAGGAATGACTTCAGAAGTGATCAGCGCAACAGACCATACTAAAGATCCTTGTGATTGTTCCATTTCTCTTTTGGATGCGTTCGATAGTGAAAATTGCCAGAGTTTATCGCCTGCTGCTTTCCCCCATGGCCTCTTTCTTGGATAGTGGAATCACATGGAATTGGATTTTTATTTTGGTGGGAGGGACCCAGGGCAGTTCTTGTTTCTTTTTGTTTTTAGCAAGTCCATTGAAATTTCATCTTTAATTACCAACATCCTTTCATTCCCCTCCAAACTCCTTTTCCACAGGCTCCAAGAAGGAAAGGGATGAACTGTAAAATATTGCCAAACTCTAAAGTGTTTTGTAATACAACAATAAAAGCTGATTGTTTTATTTGTGAAATGTTACCCTGTTTTTTCCAATTACTTCAATCCCTTCATCCTTTTCTCTCCTTATTCTCTGTTGGGATCCAGTGAGGCTTGCTTGCCAATTTTGTTTAGTTAACTCCATGAAGTGTCCATAGTTCCTTGGTATTCTCTGGGTTCGAAGCCATATTTGTGTTTCCCCACCTCACCTCCGCCACGGCTCTCTCCTCTGCATGGAGCAGAGTTTTAGTGATCATGAGAAACCTGTAGGTGGCAGTGTGTTCCCATGCCATCTGGGAATCACACTGAGTAATTAAATAATCTGGGAATCACACTGAGTAATTAAATAAAACTAAATGGTTTAGACAGGTAAGTAGTGGCACATCCTTGTGCCAGTGAAGCAGTGGGAGGCCTTTTCATAGTGTCTTTGTGTTGGGGTTCCACTTGTGTCTTAGTTGATGGGTGCACACATGAGACGTTCAGCAGAGAAGCCAAGATTTGAATGAGTGTCAGGTAGGTAAATGTACCCTGCTAGAGATAGGGTGGTGTGCAGTGGGGGGAGGGCTGCTTTGGTGTTGCCTGCTTCATAGGTTTTTAGCCTCATCCTGATAACTCTCACCAGCACTGGTTCCTTTATAAAGGAAAACACAGGTCATGTAGCTGGTTATCTAGGGCTGGATTACCCTGCATATGGAGGGGGTGGTGCCCTGAGCCCAGGCAGAGCGCTCTGCAAACCCCCTATGGGGGCGGGATCCTAGCCCAGAGTGCTCCCCAGAACCGAGAGGTTTCCCTGTTCCCAGCAGCCTGCAGGCAGAATGAAAGGAAATGGACAGCAAGCTGCAGGGAATGAAGGTTTGTGGGAGCGCCCAGGAGCTGGATGGAGGGCGCGCTGTGTGCTGGAGATCCCTCGCCCCGAACTAGTGCTTCCAGAAGGACATCATACTACCACTATGGGCTTCAAAGTGGCTCGCTTTTGATTCTTGGAACTGTAGCTGATCATTATCTGTAGCTGCCTTGTTCAATTCTGTTTGGATTCAGACAAGATTCTGGTTAGCCTTAGCAAACTCTGTGTGTGGTTTCTTCCTAATCGTTATTTCAATTTTTATCCCGCTCTATTCCCATTAAGCTCTTGAAACACTTAAATTCTGATGGATCAACCCTACCCTCTGTGCACTGTGTGTGGATCTTTGAGCCGACAGCTTGAAGATGAGAAGTCTTGTTGGTTCTGCATAGCCTCTGTCAGCATGGTCCTCTGGCAGAGAACCCCTGCTAGCAGAGCACACAGCAATGGCTTTGAAGTGAAAGGGACTCGGCATGTGTTTTGGTTACTAGTGTGCATTTTATCTCAATATCCTATGGAGACAGTAGCTCAGATGAAATCCTTTACTAGACAACTTCTGTTGGTGAGAGTATGCCAGCTATGGGGACTGACGTTGGTCCAATAAAGGATCCCAACAGAGCTTCGCATCTCTTACATCAGGGACCAACGCAGCATCCACACACGCTAGAATCAGATTAATTTTTTAAAATTTATTTATTTTTACAAATTTTTACCCCGCCCCTCCTGCCAAAGCAGCTCAGGGCGGCTAACAAATTCAAAAGATAAAAATACAATATAAATATAATAAATACATCTATCTATCAAAACAACACAGTCCACCAAGGGGGATGTTAAAGAATAAATAGAACTCCTCTCCCCCCCCCCTCAAATTCCCCACCCTACCCATCTCCCTCACCGAAAGCCTGGCGGAACAGCCAGGCCGTACATTGTTGGCAGAAGGAGGGGAAAATCCAGGGCCACCCCAAATGTCCTGTGGCTTTTTTTCTTATTTTTGTTATTTTTTGGTAGTACAAACAGGTGTTCTCTTACGAGTCCTTAGCCAAAATGATTCCTCCTCTTCTTACCTGATTCAAAGTGCAGTAAGCTGGCATCCTAAGTGTGAAATACAGCTGCTTCCAACACTGCTGTGTATGCAGTTATCAAAAGTTTTGTAACAGAAAGTTACAACAGAGATTGCATCCCAAAGAGCTTTTTAAATTTGTCATGTTCTAACTTCATGCCTGGGTCTTCTCTAAACTGAAGAGGGTAGGGTTTGATTATCATTTGCCCACCCTTGCAAGAAGTGGGGATTTTAAACTACTATGAGCTGGGGTGATGTCTTCCTCAATGAGAACGCCAGTAGCAAGATTCCATTGCAGCGTGGTATTAGTATCATTGGTAGTATTGTTTTAGATTTCTGTGCTTACAAGCTTCTTGACTTACAATAAAATGAATTACAATATACAAACGAAATAATATTTATTTTTATATAGCATCCCCCTCTGCCATGGCACTCAGAGCACTTTACATACAACACAAATTTTAATCTTCACAACACCCCTGTGAGGTTGGTTAGGCTGAGGGAATATTATGACTGGGCCAAGGTCACCCAGTGAGTTTCTGGCTAAGGTGAGACTTTAACCCCCACCCCACCTCCTGGTCCAAGTACTGGTCACTTAGAAGTAACCACATTCTACCCGATTAAACTCTAGCCCCACTCACCAATGCCATTCCTCCCTCTCACCCATCTCTCACCCAAGGGAACGTTGACTCCTTCCACCCACCTACTCACCCTTCCTATAAAAAAAAGATAGTAAACCCCATCTACAAATAGTACTAGAACTGCTGCCCCATCGTTTTTAATCAGTGAAAAAACCTTTCCTTCCAACCTGCTGTTCGTGAGATAGACGTAGCAAACGCTACACAAGCCTTTTCACATAAGATCTGTCTTGTTCCCATCTGTAGCTATGTGGAGAGCCCATCAATGCTAGCTTTCAGAGCAAGCTCCTCCACTCTTCCCCAACCCCCATATGACCTTTTCAGTGAACCCAGCCTTGTTGCAAGGAACAACTGCCAACAAATGTGTGAAGGGAAGGGTTGAGGAGGGTAGTTAAAGCTAATCTCGCCGAGCATTTTCATAACTTCAGTGTGGTTTGTGTTTCTCCCCGGAGATCTCAAACAATGACTAGAGTCATTTACCACCCCCCCCCCTCCCCCCCAAAAAAAATCTGTTTTGGATTAGCTGAAACCTGACTAGCATGTGGAATTTGGTTTCGCTGTGGCAGTCAAATGCCTCGGGTGGAAAATGGCAGTGTGGTTTCTTGCTGCTAAGGAAGTTCTCCGCCATGCCTAGACTTGTGAGAACCTAACTGCCTCCTGTCGTAAATTCCTATACTAGTGTGATTGTATCTTGTAACAACACAACATTTACCCAACTCCCCTTTCCCCCCTTCAGGTACCCCAAAATACTTGATCTTGGTTTTGTAAGCGGCCTTGTTCTGCCACTAGTGTAATAGTTAATAAAAGGCATGGATACAGGGTTCAGTGGTGTTGCAGTACTTTGCAACAGATTCTCATCTGTCTGTATTAAGAACTGTTTTGGCAAACACCCACTGAAAACTGCGTGTCTGTGTCCTCATGGCTGGCTGCATGGTTCTCAGCACAGGGTTGAAGCATGTGGCAATTACAGGAATAAATGTTCGTTCAACTAGCTATGCATTCATGATGATGTCGCGGACATCAGCACCCGATGAATCGGCCCATGTTTAATGTTACATCTAGAGACACCCACTGAATGTTTGACCGCAGTCAGAGATGAACTGAAATTCAACAGATAAGTGTAAAGTTCTGCATCTAGGGAATAAAATAAAACCAAATGCACATGTATAAGAGGGTACCTGACTTGGCAGCAGTACATGTGGAAAGGATGTAGGAATTGTGGTTGATTGCTAACTGAACATGAGTCGGCAATGTGATTTGGCTGCAAAAAAAAAAAAAAAAAAAGGCTTATGCAGTTCTAGGCTGCATTAACAGAAGCATTGTTTCCAAGTCAAATTCCACTCTACTCAGCCCTGGTCAAACTTCACCTGGAGTATTGTCTAGTTTTGGGTGCCTCATTTAAGGAGGACATTGACAAATTAAAGCAGATTCATAAAAGATCTAGAAAGCAAGTCTTATTAGGGGCAGCCCCACGTGTGCAAAGTCTTGGTGTGGGGTCTAATTTGCATAGTTGAAATTAGTTGCGTAATTGCATAATTTGTCTTCATGGCTTCATACACGCCTTATCAGTCCCATCACTTACCCCTTAGGTTCCCACACACTTGCTCACGGGGGCAGGGGGAGAATCCAGGCTGGGGCCGGGGCTGCCACCCCCAGGAGTGGGGCCCAAGCTGGTGCGGGGCCATGTGCGACTGCATGTGTTGGACATGCCTACGGCCGGCCCTGAGTTTTATGAGGAAAGGCTGAAGGAAATGGGTACGTTTAGTCTAGCAAAGAGAAGACTGAGGCGAAACAGGATGACAGCCTTCAAATATAGAAAGGGCTGCCACAAAGATGATGCAAAGAACTCTTCTCCATGGCAACCGAGGGCAGGAATTGAAATAATGGGCTTAAATTACAAGACGACAAATATCAGGGGAAACAGCCTAACAGTAGAAGCTAGGGATGGGACACCGGGGAGAATACCGGATGTACTGGTATCGGATCTCCCCGGTACCGGATTTACCGGCGGGTATCGGCATACCGGATTTTTAACATTGGCCCCTTTACCGTTTTTTTTTACATTGCAGCCATTCACTTCAATGGCTGCAATGTAAAAAAAACCCGGTAAAGTGGCCAATGTTAAAAATTTGGTATGCCGATACCGGTGATTATCGGATTAATCCGATATACCTGATTATCGGGTGTATCGGATTTATCCGATACCGATATTCCCACCCCTAGTTGAAGCTGGGTGCCAATGGGGTAAGTTGCCTAGGGTGGGTTGTAGGCGCTCTGCCACTGAAGATTTTAAAAAGAGGCTGGACAGCGGTCTCTCTGGTGTGCTGTAGCTGTAGGCATCCTGCATCCAAGCAGGGGGTTGGACTAGATGAAGTCCTTCCAACTTGGATTCTATGGGTTATTGGGCTAACCCAGCCTGGCAATCCCTGTGATCCTGTTCAATTCAGGTGCCAGTCCTGAATTTTCCCTAAGTGGCCTCCAAACTGTTATTTCCCCCTAGCTGAATCTATGCTTCCTTCTCTCCCAGATGCTGCTGCTTTCACTGGGTGATAAATCTTAATGCTTCTTTGAGCGCTTGGTGGAGGTTTGTCTTTTTAAAGAGATAAACGACCAATTAACCACCACCCCAAGCTAACCACAAAACCATTGCAGCCGACATCAGCTTTATTGTTTCTCTGCTGTGGAATGGAGTCTTTAAAGTGTTGACTCTGTGTTGGTTTTAGTGGGGTTTCGTTGGAATGTCGACTTTGTTGCCAACCTTCCCCAGTAGAGAACTAAAATTACCCTCTATCAAATTCCTTAGTCATAGCCTAGACTTTTGGATCACTTTCCAATAGTTAAGTCTTGAGCGGAAAGAGAGAGTAGTAATGTTGAAGCAGAGTATTGTCTGGTACCAGCAATCTGATCTTGGGTGTATGATGGTTTAATGG
>QEPC01009365.1:424770-450195 GCA_003113815.1 Sphenodon punctatus | reverse complement strand
TTTTTTACATAATTTCCCCCCCTAAAAATATATTTAAAGAAAAAAAATCTATACAGCTGAATGGTAGACCAACTTCCTTGATTCATAGGCAAGTCTCCTCTTCCTTATTCAAATTACAGATCACCCCCTCTGCTCTGCCCTCAGACTGACTCGCGAGAGAGTGAAGCAAAGACGCAACTTTTAGCTCTGCTGTTGAGTCAGGCCGTGCCAGGAGAGCGTTGGGATATTAGCGATAACGCTCAACCAGTCTCATCTGGCTTCCTTTATTTGTAAGCCACCCCGAGCTGCTTGATTGCTGGAGAGACGGGGTATACAAATCTGCTCTTTCTTCAGGGACAGAGGTAAGTGTATAGCCCCCCGGATGAGGGATGTGTGTTCTAAACCAGGGGTGCACGCTAGCATTAGACAGACCACTGAGGAGTTTTCATTCACCAAGGGTTGCCACCAATGTAGATTTCTCCAGGCCACCTTATGAAAAATACATGTTGCAGGGCCACCCTGTAACATGTATTTTTCATAAGGTGGCCTGGAGAAATCTACATCAGTGGCAACCCTAGGCCGCAGCTAGTAGGATATCTTGCACTTTAAGCTAGCATGCAGACAGGACACGACTGGTGAAGGAGTGAGGTGATACCATGGAGTTATCCGAGCAGGGGCAGGAGGAGGAGCAGCCGTTTCTCTTTATTTTGATTGCTAATTGTGTTCTTGTTCTGTAATGTTTTGTGAGGAAGGGGCAGGGGAATGTCATCTCCTCTTGGGAGGAGACTCCCGCAGGTGGGAGTAGTGGGCTGGAGTGCAAATTGTGTGTGTGGGGTGGGGGGCGTTAAGATAGGATTTATCATTTACATTTCAATGTTAATTATTGTAGGCTGCACTGGTCCTTGGGGAGAGGAAGGGATATATATATATAAATCCAAAATAAAGTAATATTCCAGGCAGAACAAGGCTTTGGCAGGGAATTAGCGTTCGAAGCCAAGCAAAGATCTTGCAGGATTGCTCTATAAATGTTCGTCAGGTTGGTTGGGGATGAGACCTCTAGGAGCGAACAGCAGAGAATGGGTCGCTCCATTCGTGGCCTGCGTGTGTATTTCTCAAGCTGGCCACCGCTGTTAGAGAGAGAGTTGCTTACTCTGCAGATTTGTCCTGGAGATTCCAGTTTCAAAAGCTCCAAATCGCCCAAAGATTTGGCAATCCTCGTTGGAGACAAGCTGCTGGTCTGTCCCTGGTGTGGTGCTTTTTATGATGCTTACAGGAGTCATTGATACCCAAGCACCAGGGGAAGAGCTGGTGGTGTGTGAGAGGTGACTCTAGCCTACAAAATTCTCACAAGTCTTCAAGCCAAAAAAACTCAGCCTCAGGCCACATGTTGTGTGCCCCTGTATAAGAGCCAATGGTGGTTTGACCCTGACATGTTTTGGAAAGAAGGGACTGGCTCAGATCAGTGAAACAAGGTGTGACTGGCACATGGATTGGAAGTCCAGCAGGTGACCCTCTTCCATCATCTAGTCTGATGTCGGAATATGCCTGGCCAGATAAAAGAAAAATGCTTGGCTGGCAATTAGCTAAGAGAAGGATCGAGGTGAGAGCGATGCTTGCCAGACAAAGTGTGGATTGCAGGTATGCAGCCTTCTAATTAAGATGATTACTGCTCTTTTAAATTACACTTTCTCACACCCCTGTTAAGAGAACTGCATTTACTTCCAAAATGTCTGAGCTGGCTGGAAATTCTAAGGGGAAAGCCACACGAGACAGGGTGGGCCCGATTCCCCCACCTGCCCCAGGGAGAGCAAACGCAGCTGCCACACTTTAGCCTGGCAGGGAGGGCAGTCCAAACGAGCAGCCCCGCCACAGCCATCACCTGCCCCTCCATGCCACCGGGCGGGGCGAGGAGCTAGCTCTACAGGACTGGATGCCCAGACTCCTGCTGCACTGCAGGATCAGACCCACTGCTGCTAGACAGCCGATTGGGGGATGGAAGAACTGCACGCTCTTTCCCAGCCCACCGAACAGCTGATCAGAGGGAGGGGGCCCGGAGGAGCAGCAGGCTCTCCCTGCCCGCCAAACAACTGATTGCAGGAGCCTCCCCCTAATCAGCTGTTTGGCATGTGGGGAGAGCACGCCTCTCCGGGCCTGATCCTCAGACCTCCCCTTACAGTAGGGCTGAACGGGAAGTGGCCCGTTATCCCACATTTGCCTGGGTGGGGCAGCAGTAGCCCATGATGCATCACCGGCCTTCTCTGGTGGATGCATCATGTAGCAGCTGGCTACCCGCGCCAGGACAGAAATGAGTGAACAACTGGCAGCTGCCAGCCATACAATCCATTGCACTGCGGGCTGATATGAGGTTAGGTTACCCAGTGTGGGATAACATCTTGTGTTGCCTTACCCTCTATGTCACTGCAGTTTCCAGTGGAGCCAACTGAAGTTCAGTGATGTAACTCCACATCAACAAAAGGAATTTTTATAAGATGAACAAGAAAACTAGGTCCCTCCCGAAGAAGCTTACAGTCTAATGCTACCAAAGGTGAACTGTTTTGATTGTGATCTCCACAGCAGCTGCGCTATCACCCTTTTCTCTCTCTCTGCTCATTTGTATGCTTGTGGAGGTCAGGAGGCTTCAGACAGGCAAAGGCTGTAAATTGTTTATTATACTTATAACTAGAGGCTTGTGGACAAAGCTGTGGTCAGCTATTTTAAAGGACCTACCTATTGCCCCCTCATTTTTCATCGGAACAGCTGGAATGATTCTGAATGTTCTGTGACATGTTGGAAATGCTTCTGAAGTTTTCAGTTCAGGTTCAGATAGAATCAGAGTAACCTGTTTTTTACATGGCTTCACAGTTCTGCTGTTCAGATCGGAAACATCGTTGGAATCAACTTGTGAGGTTTTGGTGTTCTAGGACCCCGAGTCCAAACATCTTAGAATCTAACTTCAGAGCAACTGCTGCAACCTCTTCTGGATCTTAATGCCCATCTCAGCCAGAGAACCCGTGTAGCCTAGTGAGTGACTAAGGTGTTGGATGACATTTCACTGTCTGTCACAGGCCACCTTCTGACAAACAGAGGTAAACCAAGGTAACTGCTTAGGTTTCATTCCTTCCATTTGATTTAATTAAAACTGAAATAACTACTCCCATTCAGTAACAGTGCAAACTGAAGTAGCACTACAGCAATATTCCCCTTAGTTGAAGTGTAATGATCACTGAACCATGGCTGTCACCCTCACAGTATGTTCACATGGACAGTTGCTTCAAAATACAAATGGAAGGGGAGCCTGTGCTCCTGATTTCTAAGGAGTACGTACATCTCTTTCTACTCCTGAATAATGTCAGTTTAGCTCTCTGTTCTTGTGGGCGCTTTGGGAGTAAAACCAAAGTTAGGCCCAACGACATCAAAGTAACTGTTCCTTGGAATGGGACCTCAGTTCTCCATCTCTAAAATGGGAATAATAATGTTCAGCAGGTGACTGTCTTCCATCATCAATTTCACTGGGTTGCTGTGAAACTAGATAAGAATACTGAAAGTGCAAGAGAAATAATTATATATTTTTAAAATCACAGTAAAAATCATAAGGAAGAAATGCACCAAATACTGGCAAATCCAGAGTTAGGAAAAATGGAAGCTTCAACTGCAACCTGCCTCCTAAACTCGCCTGTTTGGATGGGATGCGCAGCCCAAATTTGGTATGGTTCCCCAAATTTTGACTGTGTGACCCTCATTTTGAGACTTCATCACATGACCACAGACAGCAACAAGGAAATGCAAAATTTGCCCACTATAAATCGTGCCCTTGCCCTTTCAAAGTTGTGAGCTTTTGAGGTGGGGGGTCCTGCTCTCCAGTTTAAGAGCCTCCTCCAGGTTTCTTTGCAGACTGGCACATAATGAGGACTGTTTCCTGTTTGGGTTGATGGCAGTAGCTTTCCTGTAGCTCCTATTCTTAAGTGGACCAGCAAATGGGTGGTCACATCCTAGACACGTGTCAAACACAGATGTGCCAAGAGACTTTAATTGTTTCCAAAATAATTACCACCCAGACTGGCAGAGCTCATGTTTTGCACTCCGTACTAAATCCAGAGGCTACATTGATATTAGATATTTGCACCAACTCACCCTTGTCTGCACCTCTGCTTTGGTTTCTTATCACCTCCCACCTTGTGCTGTGCCAGCACTCAGTCTATAGTTGGAGCTCCCTCCTCTCCATATTTTATTTAAGATCTGCCATTATTCCAACCTCACCCCTCCCTTCATTTCCTGTCTGTGTTTTCTGTTGCACTAGAATGAATTACCTCACCCACCAAAGTGTCAAGAAACCACCTTCAAGAAGGGCAAGGAGTAGACTGGAGAGAGGTTTTCTTTGAAGAGTAATAACAGCTCCCTCACTGACAGATTTGATAGTACCCTGGATGGAACACATTAAAATGTGTCTAATTGTTGTTTTTAGAGTTTAAGGCAAACAAAAACCAAGACTACTACTGCTAGTAGTACGAGGAGAGCACTGCTAATGTTACTTCTAGTTATAGTACTAGGAGACTACTACTAGTAGTAGTGGTACCCCAGTACTATAGTGTATCCTCCAGCTGCCTATTGCAGGAATTCTGACACTTCATTGAAACATCTGCTACTGGCTTCTGCTGGAGACAGGCTAGTGGATGAGGTCAGAGGCTAGCAGTTCATCATCAGTTCCTCTCTAAAGTAGAAACAGACAAATGTCCCTCCCAGCATCACATTAGACAGAAGTAACCAGACTAAAGACTTTTTCATCTTCAACTTGCATTAGTTGGGGGGGAGGGAGGGGTAAATGGGGGAGATTGGTGGGGTGGGGAATTGGAGGGTAGGGTTAGGGTTGGTGTTTTTTAATATTATTTTAAAAGTGATGTTGGTTTTAATATTGTTAGCTGCCCCGAGATACCGTGGGCATGAGGGGGCGGCATAAAAATGCGGCGAAATAAATAAATAAAATAAATAAATTATTCTATGAGAGCAAAAATCTTTTAATTTCACTCTGCGCACAATTAACTTGTGAAACTAACTGCCAGAGAAAGTGGTCACGGCCAGTTGTGTAGCTAGTTTTAAAAGGGGATTGGATAAGTTCTTGGAGGATAGGTCCATGAATGGCTATTAGCCAAGTAGGGTTTGAGAATGTAACCTCTTACTGTTGAGGGCTGGAACAACAGGGAATGGATTGCCCATTGTCACCTGAGTTGGAGGGTACTTCTCCCAAGAGAAAGAGGTTGGCCGCTGTCAGAGACAGGATGCTAGGCTTGACGAACCATTGGTCTGACCCAGTATGGTGCTGCTTATGTTCTTAATTTACGTGGCTGGTATGTTTAAAATCAAGGGGAGGGGACAAAATCCCTGCTGGTACCACTAGACCTCAAAACTTCTCCTCCATCCAAAGAATTGTTCCAAGAGTTATTCTGAGACAGATATCCCGCTGCCTGCAGGGACAGGTCAGTAAAGGAGGGATTGAGATGAGTGGCATGGAGAAGGAGCAAGAAAGAAATGACCCAAAGGTTCAGCTGTGATGAGAATGAAGCTGTTGAGGTGGGATGTTTGCATCAGAGCTTCTTAACAGGTTGGTGCCTGCTCCTTAGAAGCTGCTACGCTGTTGTGAGGTTACAACCTGGTTTAGATTGTGAGCTCTCGGGCAGGGACTGTGTCTATCTTATTTTCTGTAAAGCGCCAGGTACATTGCTGGCGCTATATAAATACTTAATAATAATAATTAATACAAAGAGCTACGAGTCCCCGTCGCATCCGGATAACAATTATGCTGACTGTACAGCACTGTAGGGCCACCGGGATGCAGCTTAGTTGGGGTATGTTTCCCAGGACCCAGGTCCAACTTCTACTGGGACCCCATCCCTGCAGCTGCCACCAGAGCCCTCGCCTGCTCACCAGCTAGGTGCATCCCCCATAGGACAGGGCTGAGTGAGTGGAGCTGGGTGGGCAGAAGTGAGAGAAGTGGTTGGGTTTGAGGAGAGTGAAACTACAGCCTAGGAGTTGGATTGAGCTGGGAGCGGAGGCTGTGCTCCCAAGGGGTGCTAGACTTTACCTTGCTCCCCCTTGCCCTCACTCGGATGCTGGTTTGTTCTTGCCTTCCTTTTGTAGGGCTGTGGGGGACCTGCCTGGCCCAACCATCCTTTACCTGCAAGTTAGGACTCACCGTGAGGAAGGATGGCTTGTAGTTAATCCCCTCGCTTGGGATGCAGGCGCTCTAGGTTCTAGATCAGCACATGCTTCTGGTCTTCACCTTCAAGGCTCTTCATGGCCTTGCTCCCCTATATCTCTCTCTCGTATTCACCACATTTCTGCCTGGGAGCTTCACTGCTCCTCTACCCCCACCCTTGCCTGCTCGCAATTCCCCTGCTCCTCTAAACGTCTTTGCCCCTTCTCTCTTGCTGCCCCCCATACCTGGAACTCCCTCCCTGGATATGTTGGCTCTGCTCCCTCCCTCCCAACTTTCAAATCCCTCCTGAAAACCTACCTCTTCCGTCAGGCTTTCCCTGGCTCGTCATGAGTGAAATTGCGTCCTCTTCCCCCCTCACTCAGGATCTCTTCCCTGTAACTGAGACCGCTTTCAGACAAGCGGCATGCACTCCCAGGATGGCATCACGTGAATTTTCAAATTACCGCGGGCGGCTTTTAGACGATATCGAGGTATTTAATCTGTCGTATTAAAAGTATGCGCCAGCGGTGATAACGCGAGAGAAGTCTGGTCTAAACGGCGCCCACGAGTGGTACATGCTCGCGGGATGACATCATGTGAATTTTCAAATTACCACGGGCAACTCGATATCAAGGTATTTAAATCCGCGGTATTAAAAGGATGCGTGAGTGGTGATAACGCGCGGAAAGTCTCATCTAAAAGCCGCTTGCGGTAATTTGCAAAGTCACACAATGGCGCGCGCTGCTCCTCTAAAAGTGGCCTACGTTAATCACGGGCACCTGCATTTTCTCAACCTCATGAATGTATCCTTGTCTCTCTCTCTCCCTCCCCTCTGCCTTGCTTAGATTGTAAGCTCCTTGGGGGTAGGGACCTGTCCATAACTACTGATTGTACAGTGCCAGGTATGCTGCTGGTGCTATATAAATAAATAATTAATAATAATAAATAGGCTGCCTAGGGCAAATTACTTAATTTTTTGTTTGTTTGTTTTTTAAGTGTGTATGTGATATTTTGTTTCCCCAACACCAAGAATATTCATTGGGAATCTCTCTCTCTCTCTCACACACACACCCCTTCACTGTGTGACTGCAATTTCCCTGGAAATTTGGGGAGCCAGAGGAGAATGTTGTAAAGGAACTTGACCCTTTTTTGCCCAGTACTTGACACCCAAAGGGGACCCCGTCCCCACCCCAGTTTCTGCAGCAGGGGCATAAGGAAGCTCTCTCAATGGGAGGGCTTACAGGGGGAGGCACTTTCCTTTGTGAAGGCACAACTAGGAGGAGGAGAATAGAGAAGGGATAAATAAACAGGAGCCCCTAAAGGGCCCGCCCCCTTATGCCCCTGCGTCCGCGGGGCTGTGGGGTAGGGATCAGCCCCAGCTCGCTTGCCCAATTCGCCCTGCAAGATTGGCTGGTGGTAGCAGCCGTCGCCGCCGCCCAAGCACCCCGGGGAAGGGAGAGAGGGAGGATCCTAGGCAGCCGGGGCGTGCCTAGCCCTGCCCCTGCAGCCCAGCTGGGTAGGAGCCGGGAGGGAGAGCAGGCAGGCTGCTCCCGGCTCAGTGCAGCTGCAGCGGGGCTGCTGTCCCGGCGGGGATGGAGGCGGCTGGGGCGGTTCTGACCCGAAGGGTCCTTCTGCTGCTGCTGCTGCCCGGTTTGGGAGCCAGCGTGGAGCGAGACGTGGAGAGCCATCAGGCAGCCGAGGTGAGGTCTGGCTGGACGGCCAGGATCAGGCTACCGTCGGGGAGGGCTGCCCCTGATTGTTCTGTGGGGCACAAGGGGCAGGGATGCCAGGCGGGAGGTGCCTGGCATACGCTGGAGATCATGCATTGGGGGGGTACCAGGGGGCAGGGTTTCGGGTGGGGGTGCTAATGGGTGCAGCCGAGATGCCAGGCGGGTGGTTTGGGATTTGGGTCATGCGAAGGGTGGCAGTGCCATGTGGATGGTTTGGGGTGGGCTGGGATTTCCCAGGGGAGAAGGGTGCCCGGCGGGAGATTTGGGTGGGTTGCCCAGGAGGCAAGGATGGCAAGCAGAGGGGTGGGGGTGGGCTGAGGTGCCATGGGGGTGGGGGTTGTTCCTGGATAAGGCTGGGAGTGCCAGCAGGGTGGCACAATGCTGATGGGGTCAAGGCTGGTGCTAGAAGGGGATCCATCCAGTGATACTTGCATTGTAGGTGCTGGGGGAGAAGGACCGTCTCCTCAACTATCTGTCACCCACCCAATACACCACAATCATCCATCCACTGCACTGTTCGCACAGTGCGAATGCCCTGGGGTTGGATATCCTGTCCTGCCTGAATCGGAACTACCAATGCAGGAGCAGTTCCTGGGGTAATTTACCTCTACAGTAATGTAACCCTGTGTAATTTGTATGTTTGTGAGAACTTGCAAAAAAAAGAAGGGCATTTTACCCCACTTGGCAGGGCTTGGGATGGTGTCCTCCCTATTCTCATGTAGTCTTTTGGCATTAGTTTGGGGCATCTGTCTCTGTTAATTCTTGGAAGGTGTCACTTTAATTTTCTCCTGTGACCTGCTGCTATTTCTTGGAAATGGCCCTGTGTGAGAAACAAGGTAGACTCCTGGCTTCCTCCTTTGTTCCAAGAAAACTTGAGGAACTTGAGTTTAAAAAGCAAACGAACTTTCCCCTCCTGTTGATCTTGGCTTTCAAAAATCTGGGACTGTCTCTGATTTTGCTACAGTCTAGATGTCCGTGCCCATGAATCAGAGAGAAACACCCTTAGGTCAGACTCCTGCGTAAACATGACCGTGTTCATTGGGTGGCAATTTGTGACATGATTTTGAAATAATTTGTGTGTCTGGCTGCTTCATGTCACTTAATTTCTGCCTCCTTCCATCCTCAGTTTTGGAAAATATATGACTGGGTTAGACCTAGGAAAGAGTTCTCCAAGCTGTGGGTTAGGATTTCAAGTGGAGTCCTGCCAGATCACAGCCTTATTTGAGATACTCTTTGTTACTTTCTTGCTGTCTGGGGAATTACATTGAAACTTCAAACGGGATCATTCAGGCAAAAGTTTTGGAAACAGCTATCTTAGAGAATTCTTGATTTTTCTTGATGATCTCACAAAGCTTTGTGCTCATGTTTATGCCCACAAGGAACCACTTTGTCACTCGTATTCCTTGAGTGAAATATTATTATTATCACTCGGATAACAGCCTGCATCATTCAAAGTGCTTTACAATTCCTTATCTAGTTTAAATTCACAACAATTAAGAATGAGGTAGCTCATTTTTATTCCCACTTTACAGATGTGGAAACTGAGGCTGAGAGGGAGTTTTCAGAAGTGATGATAACCCTCATTTCTATGCTTTGACCCACATGGAAATGTGTGCTACCGTTACATTAGAAACCACTGCCAGATGTTAGCTCAGGCTTTTCCCCGGGTGGTGTTGGCACTTAGCCCAGGTTGTGAGCTGGGGGAACAACTCACAGCCCAAGTGTCAACACCACCCGGGGAACGGCTGCCTGACCGGGTGTAAAGCATCCCATAATGTTTGTCTCCCCCGCCCAGGCCAAGACCCATCCGCAGTGACAGCTCCCACCACTGCCTGGAGAAGTCCATGGTGGTGGTGGGAGCTATCATGTTTGTTTTCACCCCGAGTGACTTGTCTGAGGCCCTCCAGTGAGTTTTGTGGCTGAGATGGGATTTGTATCCTGATCTCTTAGGTCCGAGTACAGCATGAAACTTGCTTTTGTGACTAGATGAGTGCTGAGGTTGTCAGCTTGATGCCAAAAGTACCTGGCTTTGGCGGGAAACGCCAAACATCTGGAGCATACAAGTTGACAGCAGTGGATGATGCATCATCTTATGTGAGCATTGTCAATCCAGTGGCTTCTTGGCGTGCCCACTGCTTGTTGTTGTCTTGTTAATAACTGGATGACTGCTTGAGAATTGCATGGTCCAGGGAACATGCTTAAAGCCCATTGGTGTTGGGCTTCAGTGAGATTTAAACCCGTGCTTGACTTCTAGATCTGGTCTTCTGTGCACAATAGGACAAATTACAAAATCTCTGTAGTCTCGGGAAAAACATCATGGCTTGTTAGCTTGCACCTAACTACCCATGCAAGGTGGTGTAAGTTACAGGACAGTAACCAGAATTATTTGGCTACTGTCCACAAACTCACTACCTGGGAAGTAAATGTGATTTCAGCAGGGGGGGAGGAATACACCTCTTACCAAGAGCTGTAAGCAGGTATTTTATTTTGAATAAGCACTGACTGATGCTGTTGGCCATGTCTGATTTTTGCCATGCTATAACTTTGCACCATTGCTTAAGTGGAGGGCTAACAAAGGTAGGTCCTTAGGGTCAAAGCAGTATGTTGGAAATCAGGAAATAATAGTAAAAATAATCATTTTATTTATATAGCACCCTTCCCACCAAATGGCANTTCCATTTGATTTAATTAAAACTGAAATAACTACTCCCATTCAGTAACAGTGCAAACTGAAGTAGCACTACAGCAATATTCCCCTTAGTTGAAGTGTAATGATCACTGAACCATGGCTGTCACCCTCACAGTATGTTCACATGGACAGTTGCTTCAAAATACAAATGGAAGGGGAGCCTGTGCTCCTGATTTCTAAGGAGTACGTACATCTCTTTCTACTCCTGAATAATGTCAGTTTAGCTCTCTGTTCTTGTGGGCGCTTTGGGAGTAAAACCAAAGTTAGGCCCAACGACATCAAAGTAACTGTTCCTTGGAATGGGACCTCAGTTCTCCATCTCTAAAATGGGAATAATAATGTTCAGCAGGTGACTGTCTTCCATCATCAATTTCACTGGGTTGCTGTGAAACTAGATAAGAATACTGAAAGTGCAAGAGAAATAATTATATATTTTTAAAATCACAGTAAAAATCATAAGGAAGAAATGCACCAAATACTGGCAAATCCAGAGTTAGGAAAAATGGAAGCTTCAACTGCAACCTGCCTCCTAAACTCGCCTGTTTGGATGGGATGCGCAGCCCAAATTTGGTATGGTTCCCCAAATTTTGACTGTGTGACCCTCATTTTGAGACTTCATCACATGACCACAGACAGCAACAAGGAAATGCAAAATTTGCCCACTATAAATCGTGCCCTTGCCCTTTCAAAGTTGTGAGCTTTTGAGGTGGGGGGTCCTGCTCTCCAGTTTAAGAGCCTCCTCCAGGTTTCTTTGCAGACTGGCACATAATGAGGACTGTTTCCTGTTTGGGTTGATGGCAGTAGCTTTCCTGTAGCTCCTATTCTTAAGTGGACCAGCAAATGGGTGGTCACATCCTAGACACGTGTCAAACACAGATGTGCCAAGAGACTTTAATTGTTTCCAAAATAATTACCACCCAGACTGGCAGAGCTCATGTTTTGCACTCCGTACTAAATCCAGAGGCTACATTGATATTAGATATTTGCACCAACTCACCCTTGTCTGCACCTCTGCTTTGGTTTCTTATCACCTCCCACCTTGTGCTGTGCCAGCACTCAGTCTATAGTTGGAGCTCCCTCCTCTCCATATTTTATTTAAGATCTGCCATTATTCCAACCTCACCCCTCCCTTCATTTCCTGTCTGTGTTTTCTGTTGCACTAGAATGAATTACCTCACCCACCAAAGTGTCAAGAAACCACCTTCAAGAAGGGCAAGGAGTAGACTGGAGAGAGGTTTTCTTTGAAGAGTAATAACAGCTCCCTCACTGACAGATTTGATAGTACCCTGGATGGAACACATTAAAATGTGTCTAATTGTTGTTTTTAGAGTTTAAGGCAAACAAAAACCAAGACTACTACTGCTAGTAGTACGAGGAGAGCACTGCTAATGTTACTTCTAGTTATAGTACTAGGAGACTACTACTAGTAGTAGTGGTACCCCAGTACTATAGTGTATCCTCCAGCTGCCTATTGCAGGAATTCTGACACTTCATTGAAACATCTGCTACTGGCTTCTGCTGGAGACAGGCTAGTGGATGAGGTCAGAGGCTAGCAGTTCATCATCAGTTCCTCTCTAAAGTAGAAACAGACAAATGTCCCTCCCAGCATCACATTAGACAGAAGTAACCAGACTAAAGACTTTTTCATCTTCAACTTGCATTAGTTGGGGGGGAGGGAGGGGTAAATGGGGGAGATTGGTGGGGTGGGGAATTGGAGGGTAGGGTTAGGGTTGGTGTTTTTTAATATTATTTTAAAAGTGATGTTGGTTTTAATATTGTTAGCTGCCCCGAGATACCGTGGGCATGAGGGGGCGGCATAAAAATGCGGCGAAATAAATAAATAAAATAAATAAATTATTCTATGAGAGCAAAAATCTTTTAATTTCACTCTGCGCACAATTAACTTGTGAAACTAACTGCCAGAGAAAGTGGTCACGGCCAGTTGTGTAGCTAGTTTTAAAAGGGGATTGGATAAGTTCTTGGAGGATAGGTCCATGAATGGCTATTAGCCAAGTAGGGTTTGAGAATGTAACCTCTTACTGTTGAGGGCTGGAACAACAGGGAATGGATTGCCCATTGTCACCTGAGTTGGAGGGTACTTCTCCCAAGAGAAAGAGGTTGGCCGCTGTCAGAGACAGGATGCTAGGCTTGACGAACCATTGGTCTGACCCAGTATGGTGCTGCTTATGTTCTTAATTTACGTGGCTGGTATGTTTAAAATCAAGGGGAGGGGACAAAATCCCTGCTGGTACCACTAGACCTCAAAACTTCTCCTCCATCCAAAGAATTGTTCCAAGAGTTATTCTGAGACAGATATCCCGCTGCCTGCAGGGACAGGTCAGTAAAGGAGGGATTGAGATGAGTGGCATGGAGAAGGAGCAAGAAAGAAATGACCCAAAGGTTCAGCTGTGATGAGAATGAAGCTGTTGAGGTGGGATGTTTGCATCAGAGCTTCTTAACAGGTTGGTGCCTGCTCCTTAGAAGCTGCTACGCTGTTGTGAGGTTACAACCTGGTTTAGATTGTGAGCTCTCGGGCAGGGACTGTGTCTATCTTATTTTCTGTAAAGCGCCAGGTACATTGCTGGCGCTATATAAATACTTAATAATAATAATTAATACAAAGAGCTACGAGTCCCCGTCGCATCCGGATAACAATTATGCTGACTGTACAGCACTGTAGGGCCACCGGGATGCAGCTTAGTTGGGGTATGTTTCCCAGGACCCAGGTCCAACTTCTACTGGGACCCCATCCCTGCAGCTGCCACCAGAGCCCTCGCCTGCTCACCAGCTAGGTGCATCCCCCATAGGACAGGGCTGAGTGAGTGGAGCTGGGTGGGCAGAAGTGAGAGAAGTGGTTGGGTTTGAGGAGAGTGAAACTACAGCCTAGGAGTTGGATTGAGCTGGGAGCGGAGGCTGTGCTCCCAAGGGGTGCTAGACTTTACCTTGCTCCCCCTTGCCCTCACTCGGATGCTGGTTTGTTCTTGCCTTCCTTTTGTAGGGCTGTGGGGGACCTGCCTGGCCCAACCATCCTTTACCTGCAAGTTAGGACTCACCGTGAGGAAGGATGGCTTGTAGTTAATCCCCTCGCTTGGGATGCAGGCGCTCTAGGTTCTAGATCAGCACATGCTTCTGGTCTTCACCTTCAAGGCTCTTCATGGCCTTGCTCCCCTATATCTCTCTCTCGTATTCACCACATTTCTGCCTGGGAGCTTCACTGCTCCTCTACCCCCACCCTTGCCTGCTCGCAATTCCCCTGCTCCTCTAAACGTCTTTGCCCCTTCTCTCTTGCTGCCCCCCATACCTGGAACTCCCTCCCTGGATATGTTGGCTCTGCTCCCTCCCTCCCAACTTTCAAATCCCTCCTGAAAACCTACCTCTTCCGTCAGGCTTTCCCTGGCTCGTCATGAGTGAAATTGCGTCCTCTTCCCCCCTCACTCAGGATCTCTTCCCTGTAACTGAGACCGCTTTCAGACAAGCGGCATGCACTCCCAGGATGGCATCACGTGAATTTTCAAATTACCGCGGGCGGCTTTTAGACGATATCGAGGTATTTAATCTGTCGTATTAAAAGTATGCGCCAGCGGTGATAACGCGAGAGAAGTCTGGTCTAAACGGCGCCCACGAGTGGTACATGCTCGCGGGATGACATCATGTGAATTTTCAAATTACCACGGGCAACTCGATATCAAGGTATTTAAATCCGCGGTATTAAAAGGATGCGTGAGTGGTGATAACGCGCGGAAAGTCTCATCTAAAAGCCGCTTGCGGTAATTTGCAAAGTCACACAATGGCGCGCGCTGCTCCTCTAAAAGTGGCCTACGTTAATCACGGGCACCTGCATTTTCTCAACCTCATGAATGTATCCTTGTCTCTCTCTCTCCCTCCCCTCTGCCTTGCTTAGATTGTAAGCTCCTTGGGGGTAGGGACCTGTCCATAACTACTGATTGTACAGTGCCAGGTATGCTGCTGGTGCTATATAAATAAATAATTAATAATAATAAATAGGCTGCCTAGGGCAAATTACTTAATTTTTTGTTTGTTTGTTTTTTAAGTGTGTATGTGATATTTTGTTTCCCCAACACCAAGAATATTCATTGGGAATCTCTCTCTCTCTCTCACACACACACCCCTTCACTGTGTGACTGCAATTTCCCTGGAAATTTGGGGAGCCAGAGGAGAATGTTGTAAAGGAACTTGACCCTTTTTTGCCCAGTACTTGACACCCAAAGGGGACCCCGTCCCCACCCCAGTTTCTGCAGCAGGGGCATAAGGAAGCTCTCTCAATGGGAGGGCTTACAGGGGGAGGCACTTTCCTTTGTGAAGGCACAACTAGGAGGAGGAGAATAGAGAAGGGATAAATAAACAGGAGCCCCTAAAGGGCCCGCCCCCTTATGCCCCTGCGTCCGCGGGGCTGTGGGGTAGGGATCAGCCCCAGCTCGCTTGCCCAATTCGCCCTGCAAGATTGGCTGGTGGTAGCAGCCGTCGCCGCCGCCCAAGCACCCCGGGGAAGGGAGAGAGGGAGGATCCTAGGCAGCCGGGGCGTGCCTAGCCCTGCCCCTGCAGCCCAGCTGGGTAGGAGCCGGGAGGGAGAGCAGGCAGGCTGCTCCCGGCTCAGTGCAGCTGCAGCGGGGCTGCTGTCCCGGCGGGGATGGAGGCGGCTGGGGCGGTTCTGACCCGAAGGGTCCTTCTGCTGCTGCTGCTGCCCGGTTTGGGAGCCGGGGTGGAGCGAGACGTGGAGAGCCATCAGGCAGCCGAGGTGAGGTCTGGCTGGACGGCCAGGATCAGGCTACCGTCGGGGAGGGCTGCCCCTGATTGTTCTGTGGGGCACAAGGGGCAGGGATGCCAGGCGGGAGGTGCCTGGCATACGCTGGAGATCATGCATTGGGGGGTACCAGGGGGCAGGGTTTCGGGTGGGGGTGCTAATGGGTGCAGCCGAGATGCCAGGCGGGTGGTTTGGGATTTGGGTCATGCGAAGGGTGGCAGTGCCATGTGGATGGTTTGGGGTGGGCTGGGATTTCCCAGGGGAGAAGGGTGCCCGGCGGGAGATTTGGGTGGGTTGCCCAGGAGGCAAGGATGGCAAGCAGAGGGGTGGGGGTGGGCTGAGGTGCCATGGGGGTGGGGGTTGTTCCTGGATAAGGCTGGGAGTGCCAGCAGGGTGGCACAATGCTGATGGGGTCAAGGCTGGTGCTAGAAGGGGATCCATCCAGTGATACTTGCATTGTAGGTGCTGGGGGAGAAGGACCGTCTCCTCAACTATCTGTCACCCACCCAATACACCACAATCATCCATCCACTGCACTGTTCGCACAGTGCGAATGCCCTGGGGTTGGATATCCTGTCCTGCCTGAATCGGAACTACCAATGCAGGAGCAGTTCCTGGGGTAATTTACCTCTACAGTAATGTAACCCTGGGTAATTTGTATGTTTGTGAGAACTTGCAAAAAAAAGAAGGGCATTTTACCCCACTTGGCAGGGCTTGGGATGGTGTCCTCCCTATTCTCATGTAGTCTTTTGGCATTAGTTTGGGGCATCTGTCTCTGTTAATTCTTGGAAGGTGTCACTTTAATTTCCTCCTGTGACCTGCTGCTATTTCTTGGAAATGGCCCTGTGTGAGAAACAAGGTAGACTCCTGGCTTCCTCCTTTGTTCCAAGAAAACTTGAGGAACTTGAGTTTAAAAAGCAAACGAACTTTCCCCTCCTGTTGATCTTGGCTTTCAAAAATCTGGGACTGTCTCTGATTTTGCTACAGTCTAGATGTCCGTGCCCATGAATCAGAGAGAAACACCCTTAGGTCAGACTCCTGCGTAAACATGACCGTGTTCATTGGGTGGCAATTTGTGACATGATTTTGAAATAATTTGTGTGTCTGGCTGCTTCATGTCACTTAATTTCTGCCTCCTTCCATCCTCAGTTTTGGAAAATATATGACTGGGTTAGACCTAGGAAAGAGTTCTCCAAGCTGTGGGTTAGGATTTCAAGTGGAGTCCTGCCAGATCACAGCCTTATTTGAGATACTCTTTGTGACTTTCTTGCTGTCTGGGGAATTACATTGAAACTTCAAACGGGATCATTCAGGCAAAAGTTTTGGAAACAGCTATCTTAGAGAATTCTTGATTTTTCTTGATGATCTCACAAAGCTTTGTGCTCATGTTTATGCCCACAAGGAATCACTTTGTCACTCGTATTCCTTGAGTGAAATATTATTATTATCACTCGGATAACAGCCTGCATCATTCAAAGTGCTTTACAATTCCTTATCTAGTTTAAATTCACAACAAATAAGAATGAGGTAGCTCATTTTTATTCCCACTTTACAGATGTGGAAACTGAGGCTGAGAGGGAGTTTTCAGAAGTGATGATAACCCTCATTTCTATGCTTTGACCCACATGGAAATGTGTGCTACCGTTACATTAGAAACCACTGCCAGATGTTAGCTCAGGCTTTTCCCCGGGTGGTGTTGGCACTTAGCCCAGGTTGTGAGCTGGGGGAACAACTCACAGCCCAAGTGTCAACACCACCCGGGGAACGGCTGCCTGACCGGGTGTAAAGCATCCCATAATGTTTGTCTCCCCCGCCCAGGCCAAGACCCATCCGCAGTGACAGCTCCCACCACTGCCTGGAGAAGTCCATGGTGGTGGTGGGAGCTATCATGTTTGTTTTCACCCCGAGTGACTTGTCTGAGGCCCTCCAGCGAGTTTTGTGGCTGAGATGGGATTTGTATCCTGATCTCTTAGGTCCGAGTACAGCATGAAACTTGCTTTTGTGACTAGATGAGTGCTGAGGTTGTCAGCTCGATGCCCAAAGTACCTGGCTTTGGCGGGAAACGCCAAACATCTGGAGCATACAAGTTGACAGCAGTGGATGATGCATCATCTTATGTGAGCATTGTCAATCCAGTGGCTTCTTGGCGTGCCCACTGCTTGTTGTTGTCTTGTTAATAACTGAATGACTGCTTGAGAATTGCATGGTCCAGGGAACATGCTTAAAGCCCATTGGTGTTGGGCTTCAGTGAGATTTAAACCCGTGCTTGACTTCTAGATCTGGTCTTCTGTGCACAATAGGACAAATTACAAAATCTCTGTAGTCTCGGGAAAAACATCATGGCTTGTTAGCTTGCACCTAACTACCCATGCAAGGTGGTGTAAGTTACAGGACAGTAACCAGAATTATTTGGCTACTGTCCACAAACTCACTACCTGGGAAGTAAATGTGAATTCAGCAGGGGGGGAGGAATACACCTCTTACCAAGAGCTGTAAGCAGGTATTTTATTTTGAATAAGCACTGACTGATGCTGTTGGCCATGTCTGATTTTTGCCATGCTATAACTTTGCACCATTGCTTAAGTGGAGGGCTAATAAAGGTAGGTCCTTAGGGTCAAAGCAGTATGTTGGAAATCAGGAAATAATAGTAAAAATAATCATTTTATTTATATAGCACCCTTCCCACCAAATGGCACTCGTAGTGCGTTATATCTTAGATTAAAAATACAATAAAAACCTGAAAGCCGTTTAAAATCCAATTAAAACAATTTAAAAGGAGAAGGGTTAAAAGGGAAAGGAAAAAAAAATACTTGGGGGAAACCAGGAGAAGATTCTCTGAGGCCCTTTTCAAAGGGGCTGTGGTGGGTGGAGGAATGGGTGTGCGCCTGTGGTGGGTGGAGGTGGGTGTGTTCCCGTTCCCATGGGTGCACACGCATGGAGCAACTGGCATTGGAGCCCGTGGGTGATGGGTGACGTACGGGAGCGCGCACGCCCCCCACTACATACGTGTGCGGGGGGTGGGGGTCCCCATGTGAAAAGTGCCTAAGAAAGTCTTCGGGAAGGAGGAACTGAGATGAACATCAGGGGCAGGAGGGACCTGCCACAGCAAAGACTCAATCACTCACTGACTTAAGGTGCGATCCCCAAACAGCAGGTGGTTACTGAGCACAGATAGCCATTGGGACAAAGTTCTCAAATATAGCCAGGGCCTAAACTGTTCAGGGTCTTGGAAAACCAGCAGCACAATCTTCAGTTCCGTTCAGATGTGGGTTTGAATCTTGGTTTCAACACAAATGCATTTGTGCGAGTGACACTGGGCAAAGTCGCATGAGCCAAGATGTTTCCCCAAATTTTTTTTTGAATGCCTCAATCCCCAACCTGGGTTGCCTTCCGAAAGGCCTGATGGTTGGTTTGTGGAAATTGGGCTCCTTACACCATCTCCTAGATGGATTTTGGTGGCTGAATGATGAAGGAACTCAGCTTCATCCCTGACGGTTGTGGGTTCAAGTTCTGCTTGATCTCATGCTTGTTGGCCACCTCCAATGCCCCCTAGCTGTGAATGTGTACCTGACCCATTGGGTTGGGGAAGTCAAAGGTGGCTGGACATAGCGCTGGCTATATCACCGCTTCGTGTACTGTAGGTCACAGTGATTGGTGTGTCGTCTTAATCATGTTTGCCTGAGGAGCCAACGTGGCCAAGTTCTAGGGCTCAGGGGCAGTTCTTTGATGTAATGGTGCTCATATGAGGCTTTTAGAGAATAATGGAAGGGTGGTGTGATCCTCTGAAAAGACAGTGCACATGCTAGCAGACAGTCTCATTTATTTCAATGGGGCTTGTGCTGGTACTAATTGGTAGACTTTGTACTCTCCAGCTAGAGAATCTCACCCTCTCTCTCTCCTTCCCCCCTCCTCCCCCCAGCTTGTGTGTTTAGGCCAGAGGTGGGGAGCCTTTTTGGGCCTCTTTGAAAATTAGTCCAAGCGCTGCAAGCCGCATAGGGGTTGGCTTGGGAGTGCTTAAAGGGGTGTTGCTAAGGATGGGGGAAGAAGAGGAGGGCCCAAATCATGGATCTACTCCAAGGATTTATCCTAGAGCCCTGCTCAGGCTGAAAAATCAAGCCCAAGCCCGGTTGTGTCAAGGCCGTCCTGTCCTGGACCCGGTCTCAATGCAGCTGGGTTCTTCCGAGACTGGGCCTGACGTAGCAGAGGTGGCCCTGACCCCACGGAGTGATGTGACATCACAGCACTTCATGGGGGCGGGGACATGTCAGGAAAAGGGTGGGGTTAAGGCATCCTCCTGCACCTTTTCTGATGTGGCCACGAGGAGCCTTGCCTGGCACGAGTCCAAGGGACGTAGCTCAGGCAAGCTGCCCGACCAAGTCAGACGAGACCAATCCGGTCCCGTCGGGTTTTGGCTTGGTCTGCAGGGATCTCACCCATCTCCTGTCCTTGAGTACTTGCCCCATCTCCACTCCCTTCCCCCGAGCTCACACTCTCGGTGCTTGAGGGTAGGGACTGGATCCCTGGGCCAGATCCTGGAATTGGAAAGAGGCCAAATATAAAGGGGAGGGTTTGGCCCATGGGACCAGAAGTTCCTCGTCCCTGGCATAAGCTCTTTTAGGGCAGCAGGGAATGTCGTTCAGTGCGTCTGGCATGAGGAGCTCCTGATCTCAGTTGTGGTCCTCAAGATGTTCTTCTGCCACTTGCACAACTGTAGATGCTCCTCTCATGCTCCTTGCTTGTGACGGTTCCATCAACCGATTTTCTTATATCCCCTTGCTGAAACAGCGCCTTCCTTTCTCCTTTGGTGCCGATTCCATTCTCAGACCAGGTAACTAGACAGGAGTGATCAGTCATTTTCCTGTCTGGCAGGACAGTTTTACCTCCCCTGTAATATGGGGAGGAACACAAGACTCATCGAATCCTAGACACTTGTGTTCGTGGCTGGTGATAGCCGCTCAGTGTCAAACAGTTCAAAGGAGCTGAGGCAAAGCAGTGACCTGCATCACAGATGTTCTTTGGTTTTCCTGTTGCCTCATCGGTTTTGAACTGAATTAACAACCCAGAGGCAAATATCTGAAACCTGTTGGGATGATGTGGGTGGGACGCTAGCGATTCTACCTTAAATTGACTCCCAGCTCTCTCCTGATTCACCCTCTGGCCCTTTATAAGGGCTTGTGTCAACTGGTTTCTCCAATGCTCTGGCAAGGGGATAGTTCAGAACTTGGGGGAAAATTCCAGATGAAACTGGGGTGGGTGGGTCCAAAGCAGCCCCACCGGCGGTGGGTTCCCCATCCCTGCTCTTAGCATCAAGCAAATGATCAGAGGCTGTTTTTAAACCACACATTTAGAACGTTCTGTTTTTTTTTATATCCTTCTGAAAGCAATTGTTTTTTTATATCATTCTGAAGGCATTCTGAAGACAATTGTCTAGGGAGTTGGAATGTTAAAAATGTTGACGCTTCCGGCTTGCTTCTGGGTTTTAGAATGTTTTTGTAAAACACCTTTTTCAAGGTTGTATCAAAACGTTCTACATGAAGAACGTTCTACAATGGTCATTTTTACCATCTGCACAGGTAGAATGTTCTATCGCTACCAGGGGCAACTCTAGAACAACTAGTTTGGGGGGGAGCAATGGGGTGTCAAACACCATTATTAGGGGAGCAAGGATTTTGCTATACATTAAATAATACTTTATAGAATGGGGGTTAAATAGTGTTGTTAATAATTTATTTGCCTTTACAATTACCGTGTTTTGACAGTTTGCTGTAAAGTTCCAGTCATTTGGATGGGGGGGTGAAAGAGGGAGCGGGATATATTTTTGGGGAGCTTGTGCTACCCCTTGGGGTCATCCTGATCCCTGAGCGCTACAGTACAGTGGCGGCTTGTACTCCTCTCTGTCTATGGTCACTATGCATCATGATGCAAAGCAGGAGTAGCCCCTGCATTTTCCCCCCGTCGGTCTTTGCTTGTCACACCCATTTTCAAACCTGAGGAAAAGTTCAGTTTCCTTCCACACCCCACACTAGATATGTGCAGTCCTCCAGCAGGATGCTAGAACGTTATCATCCTTTAGAGTCTAGACAACCGGGAATGGAATACCCTAACAGAACGTCACAACAGCGGCGGCCTAGCTGCAGAAACCAGCCTGATTAGGACAATGACGTCATTCCGACAAGTCTGGTAAGAATTAGTTTGGGAACAGTATAGTGGGGTCATTTTTAATTAAAGACAACCAGGGTGCAATTGCAGTTTCTAGTGGAGCTGCTAAGGGTTTAGTTTTGGTTTCCTAAGGGGAAAGTTATGCAAACATCATAATTTTTGTGTTGGTTCTACTGAAATGGAAATATATTTGATTTCTTTAAATTACTCATTTTTTTTTTTAAATTATCCAATAAATAATCTTCCTTCCACCAGTTTTGTTTTCCTGTACCAAACCCGGGGGGGATGCCTGTTTTGGTAAAATTTCAATAAAATGGGGTGGAGTTGCTACAATTTCACTTAAGGTTGGCTACTGAGAAAAAAGTTAAAACCAGGGTGGAGCTAGAAGAGGGACAGGAGGGGCAGCTGCACTGGGATCTGGGGTTGGGGAGCTCCCACACTCCCTGGTGCAGCTACATCACCCTGCCACTGGGAGTGGAGCCAAGGGGGCCCATCTCTGCCCCAGAGCCCTTCCAGCCTAGCTACATCGCTGAGACAAAAGCTTGTTTTATTGGGGTGATTTTAAAAATCCCACCCCCTCCCCTCAGATTTGAATACATGCTAACTATCCCTGTTTGTGTTTTGGGTGTGTGTGTGGGTGAGGTGGGGCAGTAATATGTAGCAATAATAATGGACCGGAAGTTTCCCTGCCATGAGGTTACAATTTCAGTCTGCACATCAGAACGGCTGCATCTGGCTGTCTGGGCTCTCAGGGTGGGGAGTCATTCTGATTGTGTTTGCTTCTTGACCATGTTCCTTCAAAGATACGTAGTGACTGGGAGCAAGGTGTTTCCTCTGTTTGGACTCTTGATTGAGTTGTTTTCCAGACACAACTGCGACTCTCGGCCCTCCTGAGAATGGTCGAAGGCAAGGACAGGGCTCTTATATCCCTGACTTGGCATCTTTGCTCTCCCCTCTTGGGGCAATGCTGTTGGAGCCTGGTGTTGGAAGGAAGCAATGGGTAGGGGCTGTGTGAAACAGCTGCCATGCTAGTGGTAGAGGGAAAGCGCCCTTGTGGTTAATGTAAATAGAGATTCAGGAGATGTGTGTTCCGTTCCTGGTCCTGTTTTGGGCAAAATACTTGGTGTCTCCTTGTCTCAGTTTTTTCATCTGTAAAATGGGGATAATAGCACTTTCCTCTAGTCCTGGGCAGCAGGATTAAAGGATCTGTGGGTTCCATGCTAACTCAGTGTCCCCTGCAACCCTGGCTACCTACATACCTACTGCTCCAGGGCACAGCAGCCCCAAACACTGATCCACAGCCCTCATTCCACGGTTTCCACCCCACTGGCTCCACCACATCCTCCAGGTGGAGAGAGACTTTTCCACCCTGTCCCAACTTTGACATGGAGGCTGCATTCTCACAAGATGTTAAATTCACAAAAGTCTCTTTTCCCCGTGGGTTTTTTGTTTGTTTGTTTTGTTTTTAATTGTGTGAAGAGGCAAAGTTGCAGGAGGCTGTGGGAGTGTAATGCTCAATATGGATGGTAATTTTTAAAATGAGAGAGGAAGGTGGGAAAAGTTAAAATGTGCACTTCCAATCGCACTCGGGGAGTTGAAGAAGTGGGAGAAGTGTAGCCTAATTGGAAAAGATGCTGGACTTGGACTTGGGAGACCAGAGTTCAAATCCTATCTTAGCCATGAGCTCACTGGATGACCTTGGGCAAGTCATGGTGTCTCAGTCTTAGTTCCCCATCTGTAAATGTATGTATTCCTGTCTCTGCCTTGTCTTCCCTTCCTTATCCACTCTAAACTGTAAGCCCCTTGGAGTAGGGACCTTCCTCTAATTACAACTGTTCAGTGCCAAGTACATTGCTGATGCTATAAGAAGTAATTCATTAATAATAATGATGATCGGTGGTGTCAAATGGCTGAATGGGGTCAGGGCAAGGAGCCAGCCAGCAGGAGAGCTAGGGCAGACAGGCAAGAGAAGCTTGTCTACACCCAGGCTAAGCAGATGCACTGGCTTATGCATGCAAGCATCCGGCCTCATCCCCTGGAGTGGCTTCAGGCAGTGTGAAATGTGGCTAGGACCTCAGGTGATATGTCGCTTGGCTACAGGCACAAATTAAGTCACGTTGGTCCTGACCTAGTGACCACAAGCCAGGGTTCAGCCCAGTGCTGCAGTAGCCAGTACCCTGCCCCCCTCCAACCCCAGTGCCCCTTCCAAGGTGCCAGGGAAACAGCATTGGTACATCCGCCTCAGACCAGGAGCCAGGGAGGGCTTATTGGACAGACCCAAGTTTCCAACTTTGCAGCTCCTGGAAGGAAAAGCAGAAAAATAACCCAGGGTCCAGCCCTGCATGGAGGCATCTGCCCTTTTTGCACCAGTCCTGTTCAGCAAAGGCATAATAGGGGCAGATGGACCAAATGCACCAGAGACCGCAAGCCTGGGAGCCCATGTAGTAGGGTCTCCTGCTACTACATGGAGGGATGGGGGGGCATTCCGACCTAGCAAAGCCAAAAACTCCCTCTCTCATTGACAGAACTTCTATTTTCCTCAGCCAAGGACTGAAAATGAAAACCAGCTAGCACAAGAGCATGCTGGGAAATGCAGCTGTTAGCATGATGGGATTATCCAGCAGCTTAGAAGCTTTTCACCAATACGAATAGCCTCTATCAGCTAACGCGATGCAGACTGGCTTGAAAGTCTTCCCTCAGCTCCGTGACTGGGGGTGGGGGTGCAGAGAGTCCCAGATCAGTCTCTGGCAGCCTCTCTGGGCCTGCAGAAGCCACGACACCTCTCTGCTCTGTTTCTCCGTTTGCAAACTGGCAACAGAACGTACCACCTCGTGATGGGGGATGGGGCTTTCCTCTTCAGGGAACGATGTCTTGGGCCGTGAAAGGGTTAAAATCCCTTGGCGGTTTCCCCCCCATGATCCCTGCGGACAATAAGCCCATTCGGATGTGCCTTGACCTACTCCCTGGGGCTCTCATTGCCTTCTGAGGGCAGCAGCCCTGGCCTCAAAGGAACTGAGGAATTTTGTTCTTTTTGTGCTGCATTTTCCCATGCGAAGGGGGCCGCCGTGCAGCGTATTTCCCTTCATCGCTCCACTGTGCATTTCCTGCCACTTCTTGTATCCTCTGGAAAACGTTATCCTCTGAGGGGAAGCTTTGCTGGCAGTTGTTCATTCGAGCTTCTAACGCCACTTGGGGAATTGACAGTGGGATTTTAATAATATTCGACTGCATCGAATGCCATAAGTTGCCCCCAAGTGGAATTAAATAATTGTATAATTGGGACCTGAGTGGCATTAGGTTGTCTGTACGCTGAAGTTGGGGAGCGGAGGGTGACACCGGGATCGTAAGGCCACGGCAGGCTCAGTCTTCAGGTTCAGTCTCCCTCATTCCCTTTGCCTCGAAGCTTCTGGAACGTGTCGTCTACTCCCACTGCCTGGACCTCCTCTCTGCCAACTCCTCCCTGGACCCGCTCCAATCCGGCTTCTGCTCCCTCCACTCTACTGAAACTGCCCTGGCCAAGATCACCAATGATCTACTTGTCGCTAAATCTAAGCGCCACTACTCCATTCTTGTCCTCCTTGATATCTCTGCTTCCTTTGACACTGTCGACCACTTGCTCCTATTGGACTTGCTTTACTCTTTGGGCTTCCATGGCTCTGTCCTTGACTGGTTCTCCTCCTACCTCTCTGACCGCTCCTTTACAGTCTCGCTCCCTAGGTCGACCTCCTCCTCCCTCCCTCCCTCCCCCTTTCGGTTGAGGTCCCCCAAGGTTCTGTCCTTGGCCCTCTCTTCTCTATTTACATCCTGTCCCATGACAAAATTATTGCTTCCCATGGATTCCAATATCATATCTATGCTGATGACACCCAACTCTATCTTTCTACCCCCTCTCTCCTCTTCTGTCCATTCACGCCTC
>QEPC01009365.1:380529-396051 GCA_003113815.1 Sphenodon punctatus | reverse complement strand
GATAGGATATAAATTTAAATAATTTAAATTTACTGTTATAAGATATACATTTAAATAATTAAATAAGTCACAGGGTGCATGTTGACTGGGTCTGTAAGCTATTGCGCAGGAGCATAGTAACCAGTTCCTTTCCGAAGCTTGTTTTGATGGTTTCCTGCCAAACAAACAGCTAGGGTTGTGGGTTCTGGAGAGGGCAGGGCCAGGTTGGAGGGGGAATGGGAGTACCTCACGGCTGTTGTGAGGCTGAACTAGATAAGGATTTTAAGGCACTTTGAACACTGAAAGTACTCAATTTGATAAATAATAATGAATTTACACCAGGTTGTGGCAATCTCTAGCAGGTTCACGAGAAACTCTATGAGGAGATGGGAGTCCGTTAACCTAAATAATTTGGGAACCATTGGTTTAAAGAATCTGCGCCTCTAAAACCACCCTAGCTTGCAGCTTTCCCATCCTCTTGCAGGTGGCAAGTGGTACAAGCGTCACCTGACCTACCAGATTGTGAACTGGCCTTGGTACCTCCCGCAGCAGCAAGTGCAGCTGGCAGTGAAAGTGGCATTTGAGCTGTGGAGCAACGTTTCCTCTTTGGTTTTCTGGGAGGCGCCTGGAGGCCCCGCTGATATCCGTCTGACCTTCTTCCATGGCGATCACAACGACGGGCTCAACAACGCCTTCGACGGGCCAGGTGCTGATTGCTCCCTCCTTGTAAGCTTCTCTTTTACATGGTGCACTCTTTCTAGGAGGGTGGGAAAGAGTAGAGTTTGGGGAACAAAAAAGTAACACCCCTCAAAGAGAAAAGGGGAGACACCTCCACTAAGAGATAGTATAGCCTAGTGGATAAGGTGTTGGACTTGGTCCCGGGAAACCACGGTTCAAGTTGCCTCTTTGCCATGAATTCACCGGGTGGCCTTGGGCAAGTTGTTCACTCTCGGCCTCAGTTCCCCATCTGTAAAATGGGAATAATACTGACCTACCTGACAGGGTTGTTGTGAGGTGAGCTAGATAAGGATTGTAAAGCACTTGAACATGGAAAGTGTTATAGTAACGATTAGCTACTAAAATAATGAACTAGAGCAGATAAAACACTTGAATCAGGACTATGGCTTCTTAAGTCAAAGTGCCCTTTAAATCCTATACAAGTTTTCAGTAAAATAAATTAGTGTGTATTCACCCCACAGCCCTCCAGATTCCCATAACCGTCCCAAAGCCCCCAGATTCTGCAGCTCTTCCCCTTCAGAAGAAGGAAGTTTCTGCGGCCCACCTCTTCTGTCACGGCTGTGCCATGCTCCCCCTGGAATTCCTAATTATCCAGGTTAGCCATGAGCATCCCTGGATGGCCCAGAGAAATCAGAGCTTCTTCCCCTGAAGCCCTGAGACTGGGATCTCCGGAAAAGGTGGCAACTCCACTGGTGAGCCTGACAGAATGCTCTGAGGGAGAGCGGCCCTGTCCCTCCTTGGCCCCCAGAGTGCTTGTAGCAGGCTGAAGAAGAGGAAGAGCAGTGGGGCCAGTAAGTCCCCTCTCTGTGGGTCCCCTCCTGCCACTACTGCTGTCAAATCTGTGAGGAGCAGTGCTGCCTCCGATGCATCGCCGGGGGTGGCAGAGGCCTATTGCTTTTGAAATGACAGCTACACACATGCCACCCTTTCTGTGCTTGGGATTTCATTCCCAGTGACCAGTCTCTCAGGAATGTGCAAGGTCTATAACGAATTGGCAGTGCCTGTTGTTAACCCGCAGTTGGGCCTTGGATGCCAAGCCCTGATCGCGGGCTTCTTAAAACAATGTCTAGTTGCTCTGAGTCCTGTTGTCAGGAGAGCTTGAAAAGCCTCCGACGCCTTGAGCCGGCAGACCGCAATGACTCCTCCTGAGTCACCATGACATGTATAGGCCTAGGCTGCCCAGGAAACAGACTCTCAAAGGGATAACTCAGCTCATTTGGGTTTTGCTAAAGGGCCCAGGCTGCAATAGCCTAAGATCCTACCCGTCTTTTTATTCTTTTTTTTTTTTTTTTTTTAAAGGGCCATTTAAAAGGTTCAGAAAAGTGGGTGTGTCCATAGACACTTTCCTGTCTCCTTTTGAACCTGCCCCTGCCCCTGTGGAGTACCACAATGTCATAGTGGTTTGGAAAGGTGGGTTACATCAGAAAGAGGCATGAAAGCCCCTTAACTCCACCCCCTTTCGGTTGTAGCCTCGCCTCCTGTGGAGCATCGTAACATAGCAATGGTCTGTAAGGGGGGAGGCTGCGTCAGAAAGAGGTGGGCATGGGAGTCCTTTTGCCCCGCCCCCTTTTCTGACATGGTCCCGTTCCTCCTGGAGGGAGGTGGCAACGTTAGTCCTAGATGGTTGCCGTGCCAACTCTACCTTAACACTGGTCCAGGACAGAGGAGAATCCGCTCCCTGCCTGAACTCTTTGCCCCAACTGGGAATTGTGTGAGGGCGTTCAGAAAAGTGGGTGTGTCCATAGACACTTTCCTGTCTCCTTTTGAACCTGCCCCTGCCCCTGTGGAGTACCACAATGTCATAGTGGTTTGGAAAGGTGGGTTACATCAGAAAGAGGCATGAAAGCCCCTTAACTCCACCCCCTTTTGGTTGTAGCCTCGCCTCCTGTGGAGCATCGTAACATAACAATGGTCTGTAAGGGGTGAGGCTGCGTCAGAAAGAGGTGGGCATGGGAGTCCTTTTGCCCCGCCCCCTTTTCTGACATGGTCCCGTTCCTCCTGGAGGGAGGTGGCAACGTTAGTCCTAGATGGTTGCCGTGCCAACTCTACCTTAACACTGGTCCAGGACAGAGGAGAATCCGCTCCCTGCCTGAACTCTTTGCCCCAACTGGGAATTGTGTGAGGGCCTTTCCTCTCAGTCTCTCATTGCCAAGCTGCTGCCTGACTTTTTGCCCCATTGAGCCCAGCTATCCCCTCTTCCTTTGTACAGTCGGTCCAGCCCTCGGCTCCAAGTTAACCACCTTTCCTTCTCTCCTTCCACCAGGGGGAGCCCTAGCACACGCATTCTTCCCCCGCCGTGGGGAGGCCCATTTTGATAACGACGAGCGGTGGTCTCTGCAGAGCGGCAAAGGCCGCAACCTCTTCATCGTGGTGGCTCACGAGGTGGGGCACACCCTGGGGCTGGAGCACTCGCCTGTCCGCAGCGCCCTGATGTCCCCCTACTATAAAAAACTGGGCAAGGACTTTGTGCTGAGCTGGGACGACATCCTGGCCATCCAGAACCTGTATGGTACGCGCAGCTCTCGCCAATCCTACTGAGCTTCAGTCCGCCAGCCATTCCCTCCAAGAGACACTCAGCCAGCCTCTGACGCCAGCCTGCCCTGTACAAAACATGGAGGGTGTCTGCTGCCCGTCGTTGGCACCGAGATGTCCACATGACCTGATGGCTTCAAGTTCTTAGAGTCGTGCTGCCCCCTCGGTATCTAGGGTTACCACCCCTCTGGACCTGGCTTGGAGTCTCCAGGTTTTAACCCATTAGCCCCAGGTGAAGCCCCAATTTCTCTGAGTTATCTAGGTTACCCAGATAACCTGGAGATATTGAGGCTTCAGGCAGGAGAAGGGGGGGTGGGGGCATGTGAGAAAGGGGCAAAGCAAAAAGGTTCTCCCGCTCCCTTTTCTGATGTGGTCACACCCCCTGTGGGGCATTGTGACATCACAATGCTCTAAGGGAGTGCAGCCATATCAAAAAGTGGGTGGAAGAGTCCATCTGACATGCCCTGCCCCCTTCAGAACATTGTGACATCGTGATGCTCCAATAGGGCGTGGCCATGTCAGGAAGTAGATGGGAGAGTCCCTTGTCCCGGCCTCCTTTCTGATCTAGCCCCACCCCTTTCGGGACTTTGTGATGCCATGATGCTCCGAAAGGACATGGCCACATCGTAGCGGCAGGAGAGTCCCTTTGTCCTGCCCCTTCTGGCGTGATCTGAAGGGCATCCATCCCTTCAAGATCAAATCTTGGAGAAGAGGGCAACCCTATCGGTGCCACCCTTGGAAGGCTAGGCACTATCCCCAGGACTCCTGCTCCCTGTGGCTCTTCCTGGGGTGGAGGGCAGAAAAATCCCTAGGGCCAGCCTTGCTGTTAGAAGGGGGGAATGTCCTGGAAGTAGGCTATAAGCAAGGATGCAATGGGGAAAATGCAGTTCTTGACTCTATGTGTATATCACAGCAAAATACCTGTTGTGTTACTGTAATATCTCACTCAAAATGTTAGCTGCTTTTAGGTGCAGGGCAGCTTCATTCCCTTGTCTGTAGACTCCTTGACTCCAACCCTTTGGTCTTAGCTTGTGTGTTTCTCCTTAGCAGAGGCTGGGGAAGGCGGGGGACAATCTCTTGATGTGGGGGTGGCAAGCCCTATTCTTCTTTCTCACCCAGCTCTAGTAGTTCTATCCACCCCACCCCACCCCAGGAGAGAGAAGGTTTCTTTCAAAGCGAGGCTGTCTCCACCCCTGTCCTGGCATTACCTAGTTGGGGTGGAGCTGCCTTCTGGGCACCTGCTCCACGTCCGGTGCTTTCTCTTCCTTTGGCAGGGAAGCCTTCCCGAGGTTCTGCGGTTCAGCTTCCTGGGAACCTATTCACTCGCTTCCAGGCCTGGAGCCCTGGCATTCCAGGCAGCGACCATCAGCAGGAGACATTCGGCTCCCATTACTGCCAGTCTTCCTTTGATGCCATCGCCCTAGGTAAGGGGTGTGTATGTGTGTCCTTTACCCATTAACGTCTTGTGCTGGTGAAGCCATTGGGCCAAATTCCATCCACCTGTCCACAGCCTGAAGCTGAGGGAGATGGAGTGGCCACTGAATGTTCTAGAAGCACAGGGTGAGGAGTCATTGGGCAGGGCACAGGCAGGAAGCCTAGGGTCATTGGCTTGGGGGGTGGGGGTGGGGGTGGAGTGCACTTGGATGCAAGGGAGTAGAGGTGAAAGGCCTACTTGAGCAGAAGGGGCAAGGGAGTGCCAGGATGTAAGAGAGCAGGTGTGCCTGAGCGCTCTGCAAGTGGACGGGGCAGGACCTCTCCTCTGATAAACCTTTTGGGTGGGCCTGCCTGCTGGGCCCTACCTCCCCAACATGCTCTCTCCCTCCCTCCACACACCACTCCCAGATCGCTTTGTGAGCTGGACCAAACGCCGGTGGCCTGGAGATGGGTCAGGAATCCCCACTCCTGCCGCTCTAACATGACTCCCTCTCCTACCTGCAGACACAGATCGCAGCCTTTACATCTTCAAAGGCAGCCACTTCTGGGTTGTGTCAAGAGGAGGCAACACCACCGGGCCCCAACCCCTCCAGGCCAAATGGCCACGGCTCCCGGCTGCCATCGACGCAGTGACCCTGTCAGAAGCAGATGGGAAATTCTACTTTTTCAAAGGTAAAAAAAAAACCAAATCTTTATTTTTACATAGCACCTCCCTGCCATGGTACTCGGAGTGCTTTACATATAACATACAAGCACAACTTTGAATCCTCACAACAACCCTGTGAGGTAGGTTAGGCTGAGAGAATATACTGTGACTGACCCAAGGTCACCCAGTGAGTTTCTGGCTAAGGCGAGACTTGAACCTTGTACTTGGGTGCCGTGCTGGTGGCATAGGAACATATAGGGCATGGTTCAAAGTCAAAGTTCCGAAAGATCTGGCATGAGTGTACTGTGCTTCACTGAGCATGGGGGATGGGCCCTTTGTTGTTCATAACTGAAACCACTGGAATGCTTTTCAGGATTGGGGGGACTTTGTTGCTACAGCTGGACAGAGGCCCTCTCCACCCTCCTTCATCCCCATAGATCATGCACAGCCTGTGAGCTGTGCAAGGGTCTCTGCGAGTCTTTGAAAGGGGCATTGTTTGCTGTACATGCCAACAACCTTGGGTGTCAGCAAGCAGCCACCTCTGGAACTCAAGCCTGGAAGCGGTACCCTCCAGCTGAAGCCCTGGGTTGCTGGGGGTGGGGAGCGGGGCAGCTGCTCTTTTTGGTTTTGCCACAGGCATTAGCATTGAAGATCGGGGCAGGGCCTCATTGTGCTGGGCTCTGTACGACTGGCCACTAGGGTTGCCATCTTTCTCAGCTTGACCTTAAGACACCCATAGGCCACGATGGGAATATTGGCAGGGCCGGCCTCAGGTTCTGCAGGGCCTAGGGCAAAGATAAAATGTGGGGCCCCTGGTGGCCCTTTCCCCTTGGAGGCAACCTCGGCGGTGCCCTGAAGGTGGTTATGTTTGGGGCTACTGCTGGGAAGGAGTGGTGCCCCCACAACCTGCCCTGGTGTAAATAGAAGCCACTGCAGGGCCCTCAAAGAGCGGGGCCCAGGGTGGCTTCTCTGGGGTAAGGCCGGCCCGTTGTCTTGGGGTCCAACTGCAAAAGGTGGCGACCCTGATGACCGCATACTAAAAAGATAGTCCCAACGAGCTTACAGAGAGAGATGCAGCAGATGAATCCCTCAAACCAATAGGGGAGGAGGAGGTGGCGGTGGCGGTAGCGGTAGCGTAGCAACCAAATATTCATGTGTAGGGTCTGCCCTTAAGCCTCTTGTGCTAAACCCAGCTCCGCAAGCAGCAGTTGGCTGTCTGTCCAGCCCTCTTGTGCTCAGTAGGCATCGCAGCCCAAGTGTGTTCTCAGGGGACAGGGTGTGGCACTGGAGGCCGGGAAGGTGGTTTGGTAAAGGGATTTTTGGCAGGGAGGTTTATCATGCAGATCTCCGTTTCTCAGGCCAAACTCTTGCTGGGCAAATCCCCCTATGACCTCTGCACAGAATTGTTCTTGCTCTCCTTGGGATGCAAAGCACAGGATGGTTTATTCAGCTGAGGAAAGGGAAATGCAGCAACGGATTGTTTGCAAATGTTCGCCCAATACGGCAAGGTTCTGTGCAGTAGCGGCCCCTTCTGGCAGCAGGGAGGATAGCAGGTGTCCAGTTCCTTGGAAAATCAAGCATTCTGTCTGGACTCTGGAGCAATGAAGTCACACAGTCCACTTTCAAAGTTCAAGATTTATGTTGAGTCACTCTGGCCAGAGCTCCAGAACTGGCAAATGGCACAGCAGTGCACCTGTGGCAGTATGCAGGCGCACCCAGGTTCATTTTAACCTTTTCCTTGCCAGTTTCAAGATTCATACATTCATTCACACACACCCCACCCTTTCTTCCTCTTGATATATTGAATATATATTGGGACCCCTGGTCTAGAGCAAAATTGGCAGAAAACTTTTGGTGTCTAGTGCCCAACTGATTTGCTCCCCTCCCCTGCCTCCAAATCCTTCCTAAAAACCTACTTTTCCTATCAAGCTTTCCCTAGCTCCTCATCCCCAAGACTGCTCGCTGATGCTCCCTCCACTGTCCTATCATTTGGGGTCTCCTTCTCCCCTTTAAGCACCTGCAGCTGTTTCTCAACTTTGTAGATATTTTCCTGTCTATGTGCTCCCTCTCCCTTGTCCATCCTAGACTGTAAGTCTGTTGGGGCAGGAACCTGTCTCTAATTAATGATTATTCAGTGCCAAGCACATTGCTGGTGCTATATAAAGTTAATAATTAATACATTTAATAATGAAATCATTGCAGAGTAAAACAATGCTAACACTACACACTCAAGTAATCCTGTAGCTGTGCTAGTGTTGCACGGGAGTGTTCGTTATTTCCATTCAAGGAGGGCTGCATGCATTGAGACTTCATACCAGTGTGAAATAATACTTAAATAATGGAAAGCTCATAGCCTGTTCATGGTTCCAACCCATATCTCTGTCGTTGCCAAATGTGCCGCTAGTGCGGACAGTTCGCCATCACTGATCCTAGAGTGTGGTACCCACGATAGTCCCAAATATATGAGAGAGTGATTAAGATGCTACTTTCTATTAGACTAAATACTGATGGTGAGAGATTACAAGATTTCAAGCTACATGCTAGTCAGCATCAGGTGTTGGATCTGGGAGATCAGGGTTCAAATTTGAACTCACTAGGGGGTCCTTGAACTTGAACAAGTCCCTCAAACTCGGCCTCAGTTCCCCATCTGTAAAGTGGGGATAATAATGACCTACCTCACAGGGGTGTTGGGAGGGGGAACTAGATAAGGATTGTAAAGAACCTTGAACACTGAAATCAGTAGAGAAATGAAAAAGGATTAGATGAATTGAATTCATGGAGGCTACAATAGGCCATTAATGGCTATGGGCCAAGATATTGGGTGAGACTCTCTCATGTAAACCCGCCCCTTACAGAGTGCCGTAATGTCAATGTTTCATAGGGGTGGAGCCACATCAGAAAGTCTCTAAGGCCCGCCCCCTTTCTGACATAGCCACCTTTTGCTGCCTTCAAAAGCCCTGTTTTCTCCAGGTTACCAAGAGCACCCCTGGCTGACCCAGAGAAATTGGGACATCTCCCAGAGTCTCGAGACTCTGGCTCAAAACCCAAAGTCTCTGGGCAAAACCCAGAGAGGGGGCAACCCTATCTCTGAGCCGTCTGCAAAGGTGTCCTGGCACATGCATTTTGCTGCTTATTCCACCTCTCCCTAACAGAAATCCTCACCTGCTCTTTCTCTGGCTCCCCCTGCAGGCGGCCGATACTGGCGGTACAAAGGCTCTGCCCTGGAGGCAGGATTCCCCCGCAAATGCATCGCTAGCAGCCTGCCCCGCCACCCCGATGCCTCCCTCTACTACCAGCCTCTCCGTCGGCTGGTGCTCTTCAAAGGGCCCAAGTACTATGTAGTGAGTGAAGAGTCCTTGCAGTTGGAGCCCTACTACCCCAGGAGCCTGAAGGACTGGAGCGGGGTCCCCAGCAGGGTGAACGGGGCCCTCACATACCAGGATGGTTTTGTTTACTTCTTCAGGGATGAGCAGTACTGGAAGTTCGACCCAGCGGAGCTCCAGGTAGTGGCAACCGGGAAATGGGCCATGGAGCTACCATGGCTTGGCTGCCTTGACAGGAATACAGGCCAGACTCTGTCCTGACCGATCTCGAACTGAACCCGGGACCTTCTGTTACACCCAGGCACTGGTTGCCATGGGGATGGACAAGTGTAACTTGAGGGCATGAATGACCTGTGGGCAAAACGATGACTCATCCCGCTGTTTAGGGAGGGCTTTTGTTTCGGTGGTTGGCCCATTAGCTGGATACCTCCGACTGTCTACTTGAAAACGCACCTCTGGATCCCCATCTCTGAGCCATCTACAGAGGTGAAAACTGGGATGGATGCCTTCTGGGTAATGGCGGGCAGGCTCCCCTCTCCCCAAATGTGGCTGAGTGAGTTAGACCAATGGCTCCCAAACTGGGGAGCCACAAGCCACAGGTAAGGCTTCATGGGCCAAGAAATCAGCCATGGATTGGCTACTACCAAGCTGGCTTCGGTGCCTGCTGTTGCTGGGCAAATGGGATATCACAGTGTTCTGTATCAGAAGGGAGAGTGCCTTTCTCCCACCCCCTTTTGGAGTTGGCCTCGTCCCTTACAGAGCACCATGGCGGCATTTGGTATGGAGTGGGGCCATCCCAGTCACATCAGGCCTAGCGTGGATTGGGTCTAGGGTTGCCACCTCTCTGAGTTTCACCCAGGGACTCTGGAACTCCAACCTGAGCGCACCCCTTAAGCACCCCTGTCCACAGCTCTTATTTGCCCTACGGAGCTTATACAAATTTTCAAAGTGGCCCGAAAGAGGAAAAAGCTTCCCCACTCCTGCTCTCTAGCGCTTGTGTGCCACACTTCTGAACTCACCCCCACCCCAGTGTCTCACCTAATTAGGTTCTTCTTGAAACTTCACCCTCGCTCTCCAGTTCCTCCCATCCCTTTCCAGTTTCTTCTCCTAAAAAGAACCAGCGACCCATTAGTTGGGGGCGGGTGGGTCATCTCCAAACAGCTCTGAGAAGGGAAGGCCTCCTCCACATGTATTGGAGAAGATCTGCTTGCCGCTTTGTTCTATCCTTCTCTGGGTCAAATTCAGGGGTGAGTCTAAAGTATCTGCTGGGGGCTGTCTGGAGGGAGGTGTAAATTCACCTTCTTGCTGCTGTGTAGCTTGCATCTCATTCCATAACCTGCAACCACGCAAGACCGATGGGAGACTGTGCCCCAGTGGGGAAGCTCTGCGGAAGACTTGTCTAGCAGTGAGATTTTACCGTACTGTAAACGCAAAACACATCAACACAATGATTAAAATAACACTTTGTATCAAATTTGAATGAATTCTATTATTAACATGTCAGCATATGCCATCATGATTACAGATCAAATTCAAAGAAGACATAATACAGAATATGAAAACCATTTCCTGTAACAATAAAAATGACCAAATCCACCCCCAAATAAAACTTCCTAAAAAAAGCCTAAAAGCATAAGGCAAACTATAATTCTGTCTTCAATCTTCTTTCTCACTTTATCAGCTATCTTGCATAAATAGCCACAGAGAGCAAAGTCGGAGGGTTATTACTCTTCTATTCAGTAACAACGCCAGGTTTTGTGCTGTTGGCTAAAAGAAATTTCTATGATAGTATTGGGAAAAATCCGTGTCTCTCTCTCTGACGCCTAAAGACTATAATGCTAGTAAATAATGCGGTCAATTTTCAGTTCCACCAGCCCACAAGGGCACATACCTTGGAACCGATCAATTCCCTTATAACACCCTTCCAGTACTGCTGCTAGAAACAACTGCAAACACAACACAGTAAAATATTTCCTGAGATTGACACATTTTAAACGCACAAACTATTCTTCAAAATTGTGTTCAGTTTAAAAAAAAAAAAAAAAAAAAAAGAATACCAAGGAGACACTTTATTTGCATCTACTATTGCCAAATCTAATTGTTGGCTAAGATCAAATATTCTCTGCTTAATTTGGGATAAAACACTTTTGGGGGGGATCTGAGAGTCCAAGTCTTCTAATAAGAGCTGCCATACTGGGGTGTTTTACAAACTGCATGGCATCTTGCACTTGTACATATGCCCTGAGTCCTAAAGCTGGCAGGTGAAACAGGGAGGCAGGAGTGATAAGGAGGCTCCCAGATCGGATCAAACTGGAATCCCCCTGCTCTCTACGCCACACTGACAAAATAAAGCCACTGATAAAAGTAAAAACCCCTGATCTGCACCTCTTTTATGAATATCTGTTGATGAACTTATCCTTTTTTTGATCCCACTCGTGCCACTGGCCTTCCCGCCACTCTGTCTGATTTTTCTCTGGCCTAGTTTTTCTTCCCAGGTTAACTGCTGGCAGTGAGGCAGAGAAAGGAGGTGGGTTGGTTCGCTGAGGTTTCTCTTGTTGGACTCGGGATCAAGATAGAATCACTGAGCTTTAGTAACCCTCCTTGTGCCTGAGGTGTCTGCCCCTCCAGCTCCCCCCCCAGCCATGGCAATGGGGCTACCCTTCCAGCCCAGAGGCAAAGCTAGGCTGGAATGGGGCCCCAACCCCAGCAGCAGAGGACACAGTTGCACCAGGAAGCATATCCCCTCCCCACCCCAGGCTCAATTGCTCCATTTTATTCCCCCACCCATGCTGCCCAATGCCCTTTGCCCTGCATACAGCACATTCCAGGGCTGGCCACGTGGTCACTTCTCGCCCTCCCTCTCCTGTACAGAGGCCGACAGCAGAGGTATTTATTTACTCCTCTTGGGTTTTCTTCATGCTGGAACATGCTGCTGTTGATCCCTCTATTGAAGAGTTGCTTAACAGTCTGCTTTTCAGGTGCCAAGCAAAGGCACAAGAGCAGAACAATGTGGTCAAGGTGTTGCAATAAGCCGCGATGGGCCTGAGTTCATTCTGGCTGTGAGTCAGTAAATCCGTCTAGCCCGCCCACCTGTCTTGCGGTTTCCATTTGCAATGGAATGACAGAGAGGGGAGGAAGGGTTTGCAGCAACTTCAGAACATCTGAGCATCTCTCAGGGACTGTGTAGGTACGGATCCTGCCTAATGGCAGGGGTTCAGACTAAATAACCCTTTGTGTTCTTCCAGGGGGGCATGGGGGCACTGCCTCCCCTGTAAATACCCCCCCCCCCCAACCCCTGCTTTCCCCCCTTAGTTTGTTCGTCTGAAGACTCAGCTGAGTGACTGAAGGTCTAAGGTTGGAGAGTAACAATCACAGTTCTGGTAAGAAAATGTCTGCATAGTCTATGAACATCTGAAAGAAAGCATGATTGACCCCCACCCCCTTTTCACGCAGCCTTCTCTCCACTGTTCTAGATATGGGTCTGCTTCTAGGTCTAGGATTCTCTGATCGCTTGCGCGGTGAAGGAAATGCTCAAGCAGATTTAGAGAGGCTGAGAAGAAAAGGTCGAGCCTCGCCTGTTAATCACACAACTGAGCAGGGCAGCCACCCCAGCTTGGGTTGGGGAGTTGAATGTGAAGTCACAAGTTATTCAAGGTAGTTAAAACACGAGCAGACTGCGAAGAACTGCAACAGGATGTTACGCCACTGGGTGCCTGAGCATCTAAATGGCGGATGAGATTTAATGTGGACAAGTGCAAAGTGATGCACGTAGGGAAAAATAACTTAAACTATGAGTACACAATGCTGGGTACTAAGCTAGGAGTTACCACTCAGGAAAAGGATCTGGGCGTGATTGTGGACAATACACTGAAATCCTCAGCCCAGTGTGCAGCAGCAGTCAAAAGAGCAAACAGAATGTTAGGAGTTATTCGCAAAGAGATAGAGAATAAAACGGAGGATGTCATAATGCCTCTATACAAATCAATGGTGCGACCGCACCTGGAATATTGTGTGCAGTTCTGGTCGCCCCATCTCAAAAAAGACCTAGCTGAACTAGAAGAGGTACAGAGAAGGGCAATGAGAATGATAAAGGGTATGGAACGGCTTCCATACAAAGAGAGGCTTGACAAGCTGGGTCTCTTCAGCTTAAAGAGAAGCCTGAGAGGGGATATGATAGAGGTTTATAAAATCTTGAGTGGTGTGGAACGAGTAGACAGGAAACAGTTATTTACCCTCTCAAATAGTACTAGAACTAGGAGACACTCCATGAAACTAGCTGCTGACAGATTTAAAACAAATAAAAGGAAGTACTTTTTCACTCAACACATAATTAACTTATGGAATTTGTTGCCAGAGGACGTTGTCAAGGCCAGTAGTATAGCTGGGTTTAAAAAAGGACTTGATAAGTTCTTGGAGAGTAGGTCTATTAATGTCTATTAGCCAAGTAGCTTACGGGATGAACTTCTTACTGTCGGGAGCCGGGAGTGAACAACGGGGAATGGATTGCCCATTGTGACTGTTGGTTCTTCTTCCATGCGATTTGAGATTGCCCACTGTCGAAGACAGGATGCTGGGCTTGATGGACCATTGGTCTGACTCAGTATGGCGCTACTTATATTCTTAATGAAAGTGTGTGTTGTCTAAAGCAGCATAGTTTGGCCTCTGTTTTAATGTCAGGCAAATAAGATCTGAGGCAGTGGTGGGATTAAGCCAAGGCTGAGCCACAGCTAGGCTCGCCACCTTGCCTGGTTTTGCCTGGAGATTCCAGATTTTGACCCAGAGTCTCCAGGCTCCAGGGGAAGTCTTTGGGGCACCCACGTCAGAAACAGGGTGAGCCATAGGGACTTCCCCATCCCCTTTTTGGCATGGATCTCCCTTTATGGAGTGCCATGAATCATGGTGCTCTGTATGGGTGGGTGTGGCAGTACCCTTGTCCTGTCCCCACAGATCTGGCTCTGCCCCTCCCCCCCCGGGAGAAAGCACAGAGGAAGGTGGCAATTCTAGCCGCTGCAAATGATAATAGCATCGTCCCCCATCCCTGGCACCTTCTTGAAGAGTTGGTAAGTACAAACAGATTCATTCTACACCTCCCCCTGCTGGCAGGAGGAAGCATTACTATGGTCCATTCTGCAGATGGGGGTTGGATAAAGCAGGCACAGGAAGTTAGAGGGATGTGTGCCAGGACACACAGCAAGCTGGGAGTAGAGCGGAGGGGTGCTATGGAGCCCAGGGTCTGAAATAAGAGAGATCCATTACTTCCCATGTTCAGTCTCCTCTGTAAAGAAGGAATAACTCTGTTCTGTAGAGCTGTGGCCTGTGGGTCTCTGGATTAAGAGACGTTCCCTTAAAATAAGGGACGCTTGCCAAGCACAGCCCTGCTCATTGAACCTCTTTGCTCTAAGCACCAGGGGGGATGATTCCTCTCGGGAGATATTGGAAAGCTGTTTTCGTGACCGCCAGCTAAATGAGGGATCCGTTTAGGGCACTGATGCCAGCCCTGATTAGTGGCCAGCTTGCATCAAGTGATGCCTGCATCATTTAAGGATTCCGCTCACATTAATGGTCAGAGACTTCACCTCTGTGACTTAGGGCTGAAACCTGCAGAGTGATTCTCTAGCTCCGGAGCAGGGAACCTATTCCGTGCCACAGGCTTCTTTGAAAATGAGTGCAGGCTCCACAGGGGTGGTTGAGAGTTGGGGGACAAGGCTGCTTGGGGTGTGTGTGCTCAGAATGGGGGAAGGTTGAGGAGCGACCAGGATAATGGATTAATCCCTCTCACCTTGAGTGCATTCTCACATCTCTGCTCTCTTCCTCGGAGCTCAGTTCTTTCAGGGCTCGAGGGGAGGGACTGGAGCTACAGGCCAGTTCCAGGGAACTGAAAAGAGGCCAAATAAAAGCAGCCACAGGTTGGATTTGACTCATGGGCTGGAGATTCCTCACCTCTGTCTGTTTAGCTCTTAGCAACATCACGAGTCCCATTCATGTCAATGGGATGCGCGTTAATGTTAAGAGCTTTAGCATCGTCACTAAACAGCTGGAGGGCTGACCCTCTGTGAATGGGACTGTGATCGTAATTCGTATTTCACGGGATTACAGAACTGTAGGGTTGGAAGGGATCTCAGAGATCATCTAGTCTGACCCCCCTGCTCCAAGGCAGGAGATCTGTTGCCTTTAGCATCACAGACAGATGCTTGTCCTGCCAGGTTTGAAAACATCCGAGGAAGGAGATTCCACAGCCTCTCTGGGCAGCTTATTCCATCGCACAACAGTTCTTATAGTTGGGGGAGTTTTTCCTACTATTTAAACCCAAATCTCTTTTGCTGCAATTGAGGCTCATTCCCTCTTGTTCTGCCTCCTGTGATGGGGGAGAACAAATGTTCACCATCTTTCCTGGGGCATCCTTTTTATTTGAAAACTGCCAGCATGTCCTCCCTTTAGTCGTCTTTTCTCTCTGCTAAACATAGCCAATTCGTTCAGCCTAAGTATATTTTGGCAAAATAGATCTGATCTCCTTTGCATTGTCTTCATTGCTATCTGCACTCACAGGATTATACCGAGGTTGCCAATGGGGTGGATTTATCTTCTTCTCATCACGCCCCATGTCATGCTCCAGTGACCAAGCTGAAATTCCCCCAACCCTGCCCTGCAGTTTTGCTCCGTGTGCTTGGTGGGACAGAGCCCCTGTGGAGTACAGCAAGCTCTGGCCACTGAGCTCTCTGCCTGGCCTGTAGCAGGACAATGGCTCTTTTCTTCTCCCCGGCCGTGCGTCTTGGGGTATGTCAGACATGCAACATTCTTCGAGAGATTCTCTGCCCTGCAGAAATCGCTGAAATTCCTGCTGTGATCACACCTACCCCCCCCCCCCCCCCC
>QEPC01009365.1:362164-380173 GCA_003113815.1 Sphenodon punctatus | reverse complement strand
GGGTACTGGCCCTCATTTCAGTGCTCTGGCTCCCCAAATCACTCCGTTTCAGTGCTCAGTGGCCCCCAACCAAAAAAATCACTCTGTCCCTTGCTATGCATCCTACAGTAAGGCTTCTTCATTCCTGCATTAGCTGCACTAGTATTACACATGCCCTGTGTTTAGCTTAGCAAAGAGCAGACTAAGGGGAGAATTGATACCAGACTTCAATATCTACATTATTGTATATTAAGGCACCATTCCTTGCATCTGTAGTAATTTCCATTGACATTCTTTGCACCCCTCCTTTAATTGCCAACTCCAATGACAGATGTCATCTCTGCGGATATGGTATCTGTCCAGCTTCTGGGCAAGGTGTCAAGCAATAAGCAAATTACGTCCACCTCCAGTTCATTGTCGCTCTCTCTCTTCCTCCTCTGTTTCCCCAGGAGCAGCAGACAGGTTAATGGAATCTGGAATGAGAGGCAAGCATGTGTTGAGGGCAGGCGACCGCTCTCATGCATGCTAACCACCACATAGTTGGTCAAAGGGGAGCTGTGTCTGACTGACTATGCGGTGGTTAGCATGAAGGAGAGCTGTGGCCTAACTTCAATTCCCATTTTTAGCAGCCTCTCTTCTCCTCGGGTGTTAACAAATGTGACGGTAGAGCGCCGCCATCATGACTTGGCCTGAGTTGGGGAACCACCACTGACACGGTCTGGTCTGGGTGGGGACCACAGAACAAACAGTCATACGGCTGGGCCTGGTGTGTGTGGGGACACAGGAACATGCAGCTGCCGTGCCCCAACCACCACCATGATGGGCAGCCATGGAAGACCCAATCCAGGTCAGTGGGAACAGGTGTGTTCTGGCTCGCTTTGCCCCAGTTGGGTGGACCTTAGCTTGGCCTGTGACCCCAGGGGACTCGGGGACCACAGCCTGGACTAGATGCCAACATGGCCCAGGGGAGTCTTGGGTCAACATCTGGCAGCACCTCCACATATGTGCAGGCCAGGGCTGGGCCAAAGCATGACAGAGTTGGGCCAAGGTGGCCCGTCATGTTGTTACAGCCCTAGTGTCCCGCCTCATCGTGCCTAGTTGTCCGCCAGTGTGGCATCCCAGCTATCCATGGAAACTGGCCCAGTCTCCTCTTTTTGTGAGGAAGATGGCGGTGAAGTAAAGAGGTGGGAGGGAAGGTGGAAGGGAGCTGGGAAGACATGGGGACGTGCTTCGTTGTCTTGGGGATTAGAGGGAAGCCAAAGGGAACCCTCGTCTAGAGCTCTGGAGTGATGACTGTCCTTGAGAACGTCCCAACATGCTAGGGGTGTTTGGCCTCATGCATCTCTCACACCAACCTTATAGTTGACTAGGTCTCATCCCAACCCACCTGAGCTCAGCATGGGGCTTAGAATGCCTGGAGCCCTGGCCTGTGAGGCCTCTGTGCCATGGCCCAGGATGCTGTGCTCGATGAATCCCCGGTTGTAGTGCAGCTTCTCACACTTCCTGCAGAAAAGGACCTCGCACTCTGGACACATCTTGCCTGAGGGCCTCCTCCTCTCCAGGACACAGCGGGCTGGTTCCTGCTGAGATCTCTTCCTAGTAGGGAAAGGGGACGTAAGGGAAGGTAGGTTGCTCTCCATTTCTCCTGACAGGTGGTCAGTGGCCTTAAAATTGGTTGTGGTGTCAGGCAAGGTGAGGTTCATTTTATGGATGTCACCAGGCAACTGAAAGTCATTGCCCATCTCCAGGCTGTGGCCTGGTCTAAGGGGAAGTGAGCCAGGGCTGAGTTTTCTTTCTTTCTTACACACTATTGCCCCCCCTCACTCGCTTGCCACACACCCATCCCCCCCCCCACTCCATTGCCTCTGGCTACACCATTGACACACACACACTCAATTGCCACACAAACTCACACACACCATTGCTTCCCCACCCCTTTGGCACCCACAAAGGCCATTCCTCCACCTCACGAATTGCATTGCCCTTATACCTTTGCTGCACCCACCGACACCCACACTCTATTGCCTTAACACACATGCACACCACTGCTTACCCACTCCATTGCCACACACAAACATGACATTGTCTCCCCACACTCAGTTGCCTCCACACACCCTTGCTTCCCTACTCGCGCCACACACACATTTCCCTCCACACTATTGACACACATACACACACATTTCATTGCCACACAAACACACCATTGCTCTTCCACTCACTTGTCTCACGCACATCTATTGTCCCTAAACTCCACTGTCCCAGACACCATTGCTCCAACACACATACTCACCATTGCTCACCACTCCCTTGCTTCTCACAAACATCCACACACACACGCATGCACACACAAACCTGCTGTTCCGCCCCCACAAACACACTCTCCATTGCCACTCACACATGGTTTCTTCCCAATGGGTTCCCTCTCTTGAACAAGGAATGCTCCTGCTTTGCACCATGGGCCGGCCTCCCGAGCCCATACCTCTCCAACAGCAGGCCGAGCCCTGAGAACAGGCTAAGGGGAGACAGCCAGCCAGAGAGCCAGCTCTCCTCGGCTTTCTGTTCCTGCACTCGCTCTGTGTTTGATGATGGGGGGCACGACAGGGGGTAGAAGATTCCACTTCCTTGCTTTGACTCTTCCTCGACCACCGCCGCCTCTTGGCTCTGCTCTTCCTCTGCCTCTTCCTCCTCTTCCTCACTTCTCCACTGAGACATTGTGGGTGGTTTAAAGGCCGGGCAGATGAATGCGGAGATGAATCTCAAAGTGTATGTCTAGCTTCCCTGCGACTCGGAATACCGCTAGGCAGGGAGGGGTCTTTCTTCCCTGACAGTTGGACGTTCCGTGTTCTGTTCTATCTAGATTATTCTCTGGCCTTCACCATATCACATCTCAGCCCCTTCCGACACTGCATCCAGCAATGTGACCAATGTTTATCCCAGGGACGTTCGAGTTACATCATTGGGTAGGTCACAATGCTTGAATCAGTCACAATACCTGACCTGCACAACTGCCCCCATGACCTAGAAATTCCCTCCTCATGACAGCTTGTGCCACACACCACATCTCCCTTTGCTATCATTTTAGTATTTTTAAAAATCAAATAAATAACATTACCAATCAATTTAAGATTGTGCTGCTGGGTTTTAGGGGCCTGAATGGTCTAGGCTTTGGCTATATTTGAGACCTCATCCTTGGGCCTCATGCTGGTGGCTGTCTGTGCTTAGAAACCACCCACCGTTTGGGGATCCTGCCATCACACCTTAAGCTGGCGGGCCGCGGGCAATTGGGTCTTTGCTTTGGCGGGCCCCTCAGTGTGGAACTTGCTCTCTTCGGATGTCTATCTCCGTTCCTCCCTTCTCACCTTCAAAAAGCGCCTGAAGATTTATTTATTTTCCAGGTGCTTTTAGGATTCGCTGCTGGTTCCCCTTAATGTGCCTTTTCTCCCTCTTTACCTTTCCCCTTTTCATTTAAAAAAACCCAAACAGATTTCTATTGTAAATGGAATTTATATTGTTTTATCCTATTACATTGTGAAGCACACGGAGTGCCATTTGGCTGAGGCATCATAGAAATAAAATTATTATTATTATATTATCGCCACCCCAAGCTACCAATGTGCAGGAGGGTGTGGGATATAAATATTTGTAATAAATAAATAAATAATAAACAAATTAAAAGGGGTTTCTGGAAGATGGACAAGTTTTTGGACAAGTTTCTGGAAGATGGGTCCATTAGCAGCTATTAGCCAGACAGGATCAGGGAACATGACGGGAGCTGGGGGGAAATAGGGAATGGATCCCCCATTGTGACCTGTTGGGTGCTTCTCCCAAGCCACCGTGATTGGCCAGTCGGAAACAGGATGCTGGGCTAGATGGACCATTAGTCTGACCCAGTATGGCACGTCTTATGTTCTTATTATTTATTCTATCTATATCTATAGAGGCAACCTGTGTTCACTGCATTTTTCCCTATTGACAACAATGGAGAAAACATCATGAACCCAGGTCCCTGGCTCTATAATACAGATACATCTTATGAGGACCGATAGCATAGCTGGTTCAAAAAAGGGTTAGATAAATCCTTCAAGGGAGGATAGGTCTGTCAATGGCTGTTAATCATATTGGTTCATAGACAAGACCCTAGATTCTCAGAGGCTGAGAGTGAACAGCAAAAAGCATCACGACTACTTGTGCGCTTCTGTGAAGCAAATGAATCATCCACAGTAGGAGATGGGATGTTGGACTAGAAGGACCATTTAATGCCTGGCCCAGTGTAGCACTTCTTCTTAGGTTCTTATAAATGAATATAGAAAATCAATATAACACTAAACTTATATCGTAATCATTTTCTGTCAGTTTTGAGAAGGTCCTCTAACCCTTGTGGATCTTGCTAATGTCATTTGACCTGTGTCAGTCTCTGATGTATGGTATTATTACGATATGTAACATTCCCTTTGGGTAAAACCAGACATGACAGTGACCCACTTGAACCTGTGGGCCACTGTCACGTGTGGTTTAGGGCCGCCAGATGTATCTTGAGTCATGTTGGTGGCTAGCCTGAACTCTCATCTCAGCATATAGTTGAAGGAACGGCTAGGACACACCCGATGGGATAGAATGTGAGCTATAGCCTGTTTTCTCCCAGTCTGGCCATGGTTGGGTTGTCATGGCAGCTGCTGTTGGCTGCTATCGCTGCCCATCATGGTGGGGGTGGGGCACTGGGAGTGATATGGGGCTGGCTGCCAGCACGTCTGATGGGGTTGCTGCCCGGCCAACAGAACAGCTCTCCTGGCAACAGTCACATGTAACCAGTGGCCTGAGCTGTCCCCAGGTGTGTTAGCGGGCTGGGTCATGTCGGAACATTTGGTTTTACCCTTTGTGTTTGCCCAGACATGCACCTTGTGGATCTGAACTTTCCCCGCTTTCCTTTTACCAGGAACCCCCTGCGAATGTCGAGGCAGAAAATCTTCCTGGTAGTGTCATGGTGTTAGGCAAGGTCCAGCAAGTGCCATGGTGCCTTTCGTTCCTCTCTTGGAGAGGGACCGAATTTTGCCATATTCCCAGGAAAACTGTGATCCCAGGGTCATGGCCCGGAACCCCCTTTGGATGTCAATACAGAAAATCTTCCTGGTAGTGTCATGGTGTTAGGCAAGGTCCAACAAGAGCCATGGCGCCTTTCGTTCCTCTCTTGGAGAGTGACCGAATTTTGCTATATTCCCAGGAAAACTGTGACCCCGGGATCATGGCCCGGAACCCCCTTCAGATGTCGAGACAGAAAATCTTCCTGGTAGTATCGTGGTGTTAGGCAAGGTCCAACAAGTGCCACAGCACCTTTTGTTCCTCTCTTGGAGAGTGACCGAATTTTGCCATATTCCCAGGAAAACTGTGACCCTGGGATCATAACCCCCTTCAGATGTCGAGACAGAAATTCTTCCCGGTAGTATCGTGGTGTTAGGTAAGGTCCAACAAGTGCCATGGTGCATTTCATTCCTCTCTTGGAGAGTGACTGAATTTTGCTATCTCGGCAAGGGGTTGGGAGGAAAACTGTGAACCTGGGGTTATGGCCTGGAACCAACTTCAGATGTCGAGACAGAAAACCTTCCTGGTAGCGTCATGGTGTTAAGCATGGTCCAAGATGTGCTACAGCACATTTCGTTCCTCTCTTGGAGACTAACTGAATTTAGCCACCTTGGCCCGGGGGTTGGGGTGATAGGAAAATTTTGAACCTGGTTTCATGGTCTGGAACACCCTTCGGATTTCGGGACAGAAAATCTTCCCGCTAGTTTCATTGTGTTAGGCAAGGTCCAACAAGTGCCAAGGCATATTTCATTTCTCTCTTGGAGAGTGACCGAATTTTGCCATCTTGGCAAGGGAGAGTGGGGGCTGGAAAACTGTGAACTTGAGGTCATGGCCTGGAACCCCTTTCAGATGTTGAGACAGAAAATCTTCTCGGTAGTGTCATGGTGTTAGGCAAAGTCCAACAAGTGCCATGGCGTCTTTCGTTCCTCTCTTGGAGAGTGACCGAATTTTGCCATATTCCCAGGAAAACTGTGACCCCGGGATCATGGCCTGGATCCCCCTTTGGATGTTGAGACAGAAAGTCTTCCCGGTTGTGTCATGGTGTTAGGCAAGGTCCAACAAGTGCCATGGCACCTTTCGTTCCTCTCTTGGAGAGTGATCGAATTTTGCCATCTCGGGTTATGGCCCGGAAGCACCTTTGGATGTCGTGACAGAAAGTCATCCTGGTAGTGTCATGGTGTTAGGCAAGGTCGAACACGTGCCATGGTGCAGAATCTGAACAAATGGTCATGCTGTTCCCTGTTATGCTGCCTATGCCTTGTAAATTTCTCTCCCTCCCCCAACATGTCAATTCCTCTCTTTCCCCAACATGTCAATCTCCCTCCCCCCCCCAGTATTTCAAATGCAGCGTTTGCTGAGAACACCTCAGTATCCAGCATATTTAAAGAGCTCCTTTCTGTTCAGTGTCACATGCATCATGTGCATGTTAATTGTGCATCATGTTATCGGCTGCACTATGGGTTCCCCAGATATTTGTGGGTGGCAAATCCACGTTCATCCCATGGCAAAGCTTGTGTTTGAAGTGAATGTAATGGGGACCCTCATTTTTTTTTGGGGGGGGGGCAGTTAGAACGCTGACTAACAGAGAGACCCTGTGAATGATGATGGATCCGCCCCCTTCTTGAGTGGTCTGTCACCTTCCCGTTGGCCCAGTCTGGGCCGTCTTTTAAATATGAAATTACCCAGCTTTACCATCCAGACTCTGCTTCTTGTTCTACCAATTTACTCTCCAGATTGCCAAGTGCTTGGTGGTCTTTGCTGCACAGTCAAAGGCAGGGCTAGAAGGCCCAGATCCAGATCAGTCTTCTGAGCCCAGGCTGGCATGGGGAGATTCTCAAATCTGCCCCTCCTGCCCCCAGCCCCTGTCTGGGGCTGGTCACTAAGGAAGACGGGAGATTTGGTCTGTAGTGCAGAGGAAAGAAAGCCGCTTCCTAGAGGGTTAACAAGGAGTGTTTGTAGCAAGTGCCTGTCGCCAAGGAGAGGAGAGCTGCACTTTGGAAACAAAACACTGGGCTGCTCTAGACCAAGATTACTCCACTGAATTGGCCCTGAGAAGCACAGGGGTTTCCGAAACCCCTTTGGGGGTGTGCGGAGAAGCCTTAGCAGCAGCTTTTCATAAGGGGGCGGGAGGGGGGAGGGGAAGAGAAATCCCAGCCACTTGTTAAAGCAAAAAACCAGAGTGTCAGCTCCCTGCAAAGGAATGCATCCTCGCCCCAGCAATGGGAGACACTGTGGGCAGAAGGCTCTTTGGAGCTGAAGCAGCTCGAAGGCCCTGGCCGAGGGAGCAGGAATCCGGCATCGGGACAGCACCTTCCAGTGGAGAGCACAAGTTGGATCGTGTGACGCTGCATGAGATGGCTGCCACCTCGGAGAAAGTTGAACTCCATTCTCTGCTTGAATCGTGATGGGTAGGGGCCCAACTGGGTCTGTGCTCCCTATGACTTCTCTGGTTCTGTGAGAGCTGAAATTCTTCAGAAAGAGACGCTTGAAGTGTCTTTTCTTAGCTGCAGTTTGGGGGGGGGATGCAGCACCAGGGATGGGCTGACCAGAACCAGCTCTGGGGACAACATGGGAATTTAAGAGAGCTTGGGAACCAAACCCAAGGCTCCTTGGTTAACTTTCTCCAGGGAACTGACCACTTTCTCTTGACTGCGCCTCTTGGAAAGGATGTCTGGGATCCAGGGAGCCTCCGTGCGCAGCATCCGCCCCTACAAGTCTAGCGAGCAGTATTTGTACGCCATGAAGGAGGACCTGGCCGAGTGGCTCCAGGAGCTCTATGACTTGGAGATCAACGTGGGCACCTTCCTGGAGGTGTTGGAGACGGGCTGCGTGCTGTGCCACCACGCCAACATCATCACCCAGGTGGCTGAAGGGTTCTCCCGGGATTACCCGGGGTTGGCTCAAAAGCTCCAGCTGCCCAGCTGTGAGGTGGCATGCAACGCCGCTGCGCAGCCGGGGACATTCCAGGCCAGGGATAATGTCTCCAACTTCATCCAGTGGTGCAGGAAGGAGATGGATATTAAAGGTAAGGTGGCCGAGGCAGAGTAAAGGATGTGGTGGCCTCATGCTAAATCAGACCCACCACCCACGCCACAGACAGAGCAGGAGATGACCTGGCCAGCATCACACCCAAGACAGATCTAGGGGGCCCATGAACCTGGAGGTCCACTCCATGCTCATTTGCAACGAGTGCTTACGCAAAGGGGTGATTAACATCCAGTGAGGACTCGCTAAGTGCCTCATAGCATGCTTAACGATCTTAGAAACACCAGTCAGTGTTTCCCTAATTGATTTAATTTGCAGAACAAAGGGAGTTGGGGAAGGGGGCTCTTAAACATTAGAGAAGAGGGGGGGGGAGGGGGAAATACCCTCTGGGCATATCTATCTAGGACCTAGGTTCTCAAAGGGGTGGGGGCTCCCCAGAGGGGACACGGAAGGTGTTCTGGGGATTCAGCCGGCAAACACCTAGCTCCACACACTCACTGAACAAGAGGGAATCTCCAAAATAATGGGGTGGCAAGAGGAAGAGAGAGTCAAAACAAGGGGGAGGGAGAGGAGAAGCAATAGGAGGGGGAGAAGGGGGGGGGAAGAGAGAAGACAAGATACATGTATGTGTGTGGGGTGTGGGAAGGGCCGAAATGTAGCCCAACGAGTGCCACCACTAAAAGGGGACACGTTTCCAGTCTCTGTGTGGTCCAGTGCCACTACTAGAGGGGGACAGAGCTCCACAGCCTCTTTGAGGCTCAGTGCCACTAGTAGAAGGGGACAGGGTGCCAGTCTTTGTGTGACTAGTATTACCACTGGAGTGAGACAGGAAGACGCCAGAGATGCTGTGAGGCCTGCTGCTACCCCTAGGTGAGTTCAGAGGGAGACACAATCTCTGTGTGACCTCTCAACAGATTGCTCTTATTTCAATTGAAGTAATGAGGAACTGAGGCACAGAGAATTTAAATGACCTGCCAAAGGTTAAACAGGGCACTTCTGATTTGGACCTGGGAGACCAGGGTTCAAATCCCATCTTAGCTATTAACTCACCAGGTGGCCTTGGACCAGTCCCTGTCTCCCAGCCTCAGTTCCCCATCTGTAAAATTGGACTAATAATGACCTGCCTTGTGGGGTTGTTGTGAGGGTGAGCTAGATAAGGATTATAAAGCATCTGAAATGAACACTGAAAACGCTAAACAATAATGAGTTCCAGAACGGAAGCAGCCGTTGAAGTCTGTATCCTGGCCTTGCCTCAGGGTAGTGACCTGCATGTTGCTAGCAGCCTTAAGGATGCTTGAACATTGTTCCTCTCTCTGCCCTCGTGGATACCATGTGAGGGAGGAGGCTGTGCTCACACAGCTATCCATCCTGCGGAGTCAGGCTTTAACGCCTCAGCCTGGCGGGCAGCATGTTCACCCGGTTACATGCGGGGTAACATGATTCTTGTTCCTTTCAGCCGGTATCAGCTCAAACTGCTGAGCTTAAAGGGGAGACCTCAAGCCGTGCTGAAGCCCTCCCCCTCCTATGCCACGGGCCACTTTGAAAATGAATACATGGTCCAAGGGCTGGATAGAAGTTAGGAGGTGTTTAACGGGGTGCTCAGGATGGAGGGGGACGGTCCAGATCATGGAGCTATGCAATGGATCCATCCAGGGCTGGTCTTAGAATTTGTGGGGCCCAGGGCAAAGATAAAATATGGGGGGCCTGGTTGGCCTCTGCTCCATCCCAATTGGGGGCACCCTACACAGGGTCCTAAAGGTAGGAAGGAGTGGGTCTGCCAAACCCTGCCCTTGGTGAAACAGGGCCAGTGTGTGGCACGGCAGGGAGTGGGGGGTCACCCCACCAACTATAAGCCCGATTTAGATAGTGAGCCCGGGCTTTCTCACCCCCTGTCCTAGACATACAAGGCAACAGGTGCTGTGGGCCCATCTGTTATTTTCCATATGTAGATCTTTACCCTTTATAATGAAAAACAAACTTTCCGAAACCCCCCTCTCTGCCTTTCTCAACAGCATGGCTCTCAGAATCATTAGTCTTTGCAATCTCACCCACGGGCAGGGAGATAATTGGCTGCAGAATCCTGGGCCAGCTTCCATCACTGGAGACCTTTGTGGCTGCCAAGCCCAAATATCCCGAGTCTAAGGAATCCTAAGAAGTGCCAGACGGGTCAGTGTCTGACCAACAGTCCATCTATCCCAGCACCCTGTCTTTGACAGCGGCCAGTAGCCTGTGGTTACGCCACAGATCATGGTGGAATTATGCACTCGCTGCTGTTCGCTCCTCACACCCTGGCAGTAAGAGGTCTCATCCCCTGACCAGCTCGGCAGAGATTTCTCTCTCCTTCTTTTACAAACTTCCAATGAAGGGGACTCCTCCATCATTCCCAAGAGTCTATTCATTTCGTAGTAGCTGTTCTAGATGACCCCTGAGGTGCCTTCCAACCCTACTATGCTATGGTTCTATGGCTGCTTTTAAACAAGACAAGAAACGCGGCTGATCCTTTGATCAGCCGCGCTTCTTTGCGCTCGTTTAAATTGAAAACGCACATTTAAGCCGGCTCTTCCCCGCGTCAGACCGGGCAGGCGATCCTGCCCCGTCCAATGCGGATCGCCGCTGTGCCGGCTTCACGGCACACTTCGGATATTTTGACGAGTGCGCATGCGCCGAAGGGCGCGCATGCGCCCTGAGTCTCTACGCCGGGTCTGATGCTCTTCTGAGCATCAGACCCGGCATAGAGAGAAAGGCAGGTGCCCGATCCCGCCTCTGAACGATCCCGCTTGTTAGCGGGATCGTCTAAAAGCGCCCTATGATTAGAAAGTGCCTCCGGATGTTTAGGGTACTAGAGAGACAGAGAACCAGACCGATCTTTCCTCCTGTGATTTTTTTTTTTTATACCTCCCAACAGCCTCTCCTTAGGAGGGACAGTACCTCTTTGGGCACGGAATCCCACGGTCCTTCTTTCAGGAGAGAGAGAGAGACAAAAAGCTCAGACTCCAGCACTTCTTTCCTGGTTGCTTCCCAGACAAAAGGCCTTGAGAGGAGAATGGGAAGGTGGTGGAATGGCAAGAAACTAGCAGAATGAGAAAGAGGAGAGCTACTGTCCCTCTTTATGCACTGGGAAGGTTGGGAGGTGCGGAAGCCCCAGTGAGATGGTGTGGGAGGGACAGAGCTTATTTGTTAAGGGGTGGATCTTATTGACCAAGAGGACAGGACTTGTTACTCCTTGGCCACTGGAAATGTTAGGATCTATGCAATTTGAGCCTCTTTACCCCTTGTCCTTCCCTAAGGAGTAATGGGGAACAACTGGTTTCCAGGAAATACGGAGCGGAATGAGTTACATACAAAAGTAGCTGGGATGAGACCCCTGGTCCCTCCGCCTTTCCTTTCCCCAGATCTACTTCCCAGTGTCTCCCTCCTTCCCCTCCCCCCCTGCTCTTCCTTCAGTCACCCTGTCCTTCTCTCCCTGTCCTGTACCAGAGGTACTGATGTTTGAGACAGAGGACCTTGTGCTACGGAAGAATGAGAAGAACTTTGTGCTCTGCCTGTTGGAGGTGGCGCGCCGAGCATCTCGGTTTGGGATGAGTGCCCCCACGCTCATCCAGATGGAGGAGGAGATTGAGGAGGAGATCCGTGAAGATATGGACCTGCCCCCAGAGGACACACCGCTCCCCAAGCCCCAGAGGAAGCCCTGCGACTTCAAGAATCTGGACCAGATGGTAAGGCGGGGGGGGGGGGCAGGGGGACCATGGAATATTGCACGCCATGGCCAATGTAGGGGGTCTGAATTCCTTGGGGTTGAGTGTGGATTTCAGGAGGGCTTGGCTGTTGGACCACCTCACTGACTTCCTCTCAATTCCACATCTGGACAACTAGACATCTGGTAGGCTCAGAACACTGCCTCCCAAGCTGGTGACCAGCATTGCCTTACTGTGTCCATGCTCTCCCCTAGTCTGTCCAGTGAATTCATTCCTCAGTGTTCACAACCAAAATAATTTCTGGAGAATTTGAATTTCATTCAAAAAATTTTGAAATTCTAATGTCAAATTTTGAAATTCCAAAAGTATCCCCCAACACCCGAAAAAGGATTTTTACTTTTTCAAAAAATCTGATTCCACCCCCCACCCCTTTTGGGTGAATTTTAGTTGTTTATAAATCCTGAAATCTTTAGATGAATTTTTGTTTGGGGTGAGGGTGGGTGGCAATAACATCACAAACTACATCTTTGGTGGCATGTTTTGCTTTTGTGGGGGGGAAAAATTCCACGGGGAAAAAATTGCTTGAACATTTCAACACTCTCTATGCAGACATGGGGCAATCTCCCAAGGAAGCTTTTCTTTGTTCACAAGAAGGAACCACAAAAATCTTTTCTTTTATGCTTTCCAATCAAATGTTACTAGTTCATGTAGTTGTGAGAAGGTTTGGACAAGCATCAACATCCCTTATTTCTGGCCGCTTACAGAGAAGAGGCTATGGGAGTTCATGCCCAGGATGGGTGTTTTTAGAAAGCACCTCCTTCCCCACCCATCATGCATGTTGCAGAGCAGTGTGTCCTCTGCAGCCCTGCAACATGCATGATTGGTGGGTAATGAGTGGGGAGACACTGATCTAAAAACACCCAAAGACTCCTAGAGATGGAAGGAATGAACACTACAGGTTAGAGTCCATCCCCTTGCCATTAAAGCAGAAACCAGTGTTACATTGACATCGACACCATTTCTGAGCGATGCCTGTCTAACCTATTTTTAAAGGCCTCCAATGATGGGGCCCCAACATCTTTCCTTGGCAAATTATTCTATTGCCCAATTTTGTCCTGGTAGTTAGAATTCTTTTTCCTAAAGTTTAGCCTAAATATTTTCTCTCTTAATTTACTCCTGTTACCTTCTATCTACAGTGACCAGAGAGAACAATTGGGCACCATTTTGCTTAGAACAGTCTTTTTCATATTTGAAAACTGTTTATTACTTTAATAATAATTAATTAATATATCCTGTCCCATCCCAGGACAGCTTGCAATATTTTTTAAAAAACAATCTTAATTAAAATAGGTATAAAAACGCACACCTCATTCCCATGTTCAACCACCCCAGCCTACCCACTCCTTCATCTCTTCACCTGGAGGAGTTCCCTCCCCCCGGCTCTAGCCACCACACAAGGAGTGGCCATGGCTAAACCCCAAACCTTCGCACCCACTCCCCCATCACCCTTTGTCTTCACATCTCTCCCCTTCCCCCCCCAGGACTAAACATTCCCAGTTCCTCCATCTCCTTGATCATCTTTGTTGCTCTCTTCTGAGCCCTCTTCATCTTCTCAGTATCCTTAAAGCGTGGTGCCCCAAACTGGATAAAATGCCTTAGGTGAGGCCTCTCCTTGACCTGGTCACAGCATCCTCTAGGATATGGAGAAGCCCGTAGGCCTATGGCTTTCCAAATTTTGGCCTGTGCAATCCCATTTTGAGACATAAATATAATCCTGTGATTCCTCAAGGCACTGAGGCACAAAGTTTATCACCTCATGCTGACCAGGTGTGTTTTCCTTCTTGGATTGTGGAGGTCCAGCACCTGGTGAGCCGCTGCACCTGCCCTGTCCAGTTCTCCATGATCAAGGTGTCGGAAGGGAAGTACCGCGTGGGTGATTCCAACACCCTCATTTTTGTTAGGGTAAGTCGGGCAGGGTATACTTATCAGCAAGGAAGGTGTGAGGGAGGGTTGTGCATCCCACACAATTATATGGGGGCCTGAGGCAGCGGGAGTCTCCCTCTGCCCATGCAGTCACCTGGCCCGAACCATTATGGGTGAGTCCATGGGGCTGGCAGATTCAGTGGGGGAGAAGGTGGAAGCAGGATCAAGGCTGTTCGTACAGGCTTGTCCCCTGCCCCCTTAACCCTCCTGGAGAGATGGCTGGGGCTGAGTTCCCACCTGTGGGGGCAGTGGGCGGGGCGAGGGAAGACGTGGCAGCACGGAGGAGCCGGCCGACGGGAAAAGAACCGGTGCGAATGGGGATCTGCCGTGGCTTCTCTCGCGCATATCAGGGCAGGATTTTTGGCTGTGGGGATGCCCACGTGTAGGGTGGCCAGATATGCAATTTTTAGAGGACACGTATAAGAAATACAGGTTGCAGGGCTGCACTGGAACAAATGCCTCCCTGCAACCTGTATTTCTCATATGTGTCCTCTAAAAAGTGCATATCTGGCCCCCACCCACATGACACATGTCAGCTGGCCACAGCTTGGGCAGTGGAGGCAATTGTGTGATCAGCATCCTCAGCTGGGATGCTCAGGGTAAGGCCATTACCCTTGCTATTGGACTGGTACTGAGAGGGGCAGGGCCCCACTGAGCAAAAGCCTCCATGTCTTCTCAGCTGCTATTGATGGAAGGAACTACCAGTCTCCTAGAGGCAGGAGGTGGCTTGGGCGGCTGCTTGCCTGCTGATGCCAGGCTGTAGCATCTTTATGGAGGGGTTCCCCAGTTAACCAAGCAGGGGCTTGCCCCCTCTCACTGCACCTCATCCCATCTTAAGAGGTGACACATGTTGATGCCAAGAGTGCAAAACTCGGAGGAAGTGTCCATCAGGACAGAACGTGCACACGCTGCTTTCAGACCAAACAGCAAAGAAAGGAATAATAGAGAAGAGGGGAAAGGCAGGAATAGCTCTAAGGAAGGGGAGGCTAAACTGTGGCTCTCCGACAATTGAGCTGTAGGTCTGGCCGCTACCAGGTTCTCACTGCCACAACTGGGCCGCACAAGAACTGCCCTCCCCTGCTGCCTTCACTGCCAGTGAGCATGTGGGAGTGTGTGAGATGGAGAGAGAGACAGAGACACTGTCTTACAACTGCAGAGTAAGGCAAGTTCAAGACGGAGGATGGGAGGTAATGGAATTAGTGTTCCCTCACCTTGAGCATAACAAGACAGTTCAGTATCAATCTAAGGTTATGGTAGCTGGTGATCTTAACAGACTCAGCATCCCAGTGCCTTGTGGGACATGTGCTCTGTCTCACAAACTGACCACTGCAATTGGGAGACTCTGCAGGGACAGGGAGGTTGCATGGGAGGCAACTGGGCCAAGGAGACTGAATTTTCTTCTCGTCCATGAACCACGGCCCTTAAAACATGGCTCTTGTCATGAAACATGGTTCAGAGATGGATGATGATAATGGGGCCACATGGGGAAGCTGGGCTGACTAGTGTCTGGAAAAATAGATGACTTGGTCTCCAATAACTGCTCAGCTTTGCAGCTGTACTAAATTTACTTGAGAGCTGAGATTATCCTATATAGGGATGTTCCCCTTTTGCTGAAATTAATGGCTCTTTTGGGTGTCTCAAAAGTTTTCATAGGCTCTTCTTAGCGTTCCTTGGACTTGGTACCCATTGGTTGCCACTGATTCATGTGACAGTCGTGTGATCTACCTGTCGTAATTGATCCAAAACAGGTTCTACAGATTTTCTTTCCTCTTCTGCTGTGGTAGCTCCAGTATTATTATTATTATTATTTTATTAGCATTTATATAGCACCAGCAATGTGCCTGGTGCTTACAAAAAATAAAATAGACACGGTCCCTGCCTGAGAGCTTACAATCTAAAGACAGGGGGAGGGGAGACATGGAAGGGGAAAACAGAGGGAGATACAAAGGATGCAACATTCATGAGGATGCGAGAACTCAGGTACACGTTCTTGGCTTGGTTACAGTAAATTGGGAGTTTACAGATAGCAGGTGGGGGATAATCCTGGGTGGGGACGCTTAGCAGGAGTTTGGAAGGGCGGAGCGGAACAGGTGGGTTTTGAGGAGGGACTTGAAGGCGTGGAGGGTGGGGGCAAGGCGGACGAGAGCAGGGAAGGAGTTCCAGGCGTGCGGAGCAGCGAGGGAGAAGGGACGAAGGCGGTTGGAGGAGCAGGGGAGGCGTGGGAGGATGAGGGAGGGGGTGTAGGAGGAGCGGAGTGCTAGAGCAGGGGTTCGGAGGGAGATCAGGGCAGAGAGGTTGGGAGGAGCGAGGTTGTGAAGGGCTTTGTAGGTGAAGACGAGGAGCTTGTGCAGAATACACTCAGTAAGAGGGAGCCAGTGGAGAGAGGAGAGGAGATGGGAGAGGCTGCATGTGGTCAAAGCGACGGGCTAGGTGGATGATCCTGGCAGCAGAGTTTTGAACAGAGATAAGGGGAGAAAGGGGAGAGTGGGGAAGGCCAGCAAGGAGGAGGTTACAATAGTCAAGGCGTGAGATGACTAGGGCGTGGATGGGAGTTTTGGCAGAGGAGACAGACAGAAAAGGGCGGATCTTGGCAAAGTTGTGGAGGGAGAAGCGGCAGGATTTGGCCATGGAGTCAATGGTAGGGTTTGAAGGTAAGGTGTGAGTCGAAGATGAAGCTCAAGCTGCGAGCTTGGGGGACAGGGAGGATGGAGACTCCGTCAATGGCAACTTGACAGGGAAGAGGGAGAGGAAGGACTGGGAGGGAAGATCAGGAGTTCAGTTTTCGCCATGTTGTTCAGTTTGAGTTGGCGTTGAGACATCCAGGTGGAGATACCGGATATTCCTGTATCCCCTTCAAGCCCCTCTGCTTCCTGCACATGCCACAGGATAACCCCACAAGTAATCAAAAAGTCAAGTTAAAGTCCATCCCAAGCTACGCAGCCCATCGGGCTGGTGCGGTTAAGACTCACCAGTTTCTGTGGCCTGTGGGGTACAGAAGGGAGTAATGTGACCAGCACCACATCCCCAAACCCAATAGGTCAGGTCCCCATTCACAGCTGGGTGGACTGAAGGTGGCCATCTGGTGTGGGACCAAACAGGACTTGAACCCATAGTCTTCAGGGATATCACTGAGTGTCTAAACCACACAGCCAGTGCATGGTTCACATACAGTCACTGGGACTGGTGCATTATCCCTTGGTTCTCAGAGAAATGTGTGTGGTGTGAAACACAAGCTGGTATTTGTGCTGTGGTGAGTATTTCCCACAGCAGGAGTTGCATTTGGGGGCAATGTCATCAAAACTGCAGGTTCTATTCAACTGAATCCTGAAATTATGTTGGCTAGAAATGAATGCCTCAGACTATAATTATAAATGGGAAAACAAGCTGAGGATTCTTACTGAGGAAATGGGTTTACCCCTTCCTTTCTTAACTATTTTTTCGACGGATCAAATCAAAAAGATGTGCAAGCAACGCCTGGAGGATCTTTACAGGCAAAAAGATTTAGAGGCCATTCGGCTGAATAAGGTGGCACCATGGTATAGATTTATAAAAGAATTCCATTTGCAAGAATATTATCTAAAATCCCTGACAAATTTTACACTAAGGAGAGCATTTACCCTCTTAAGGTTCCACCTGATGCCCTCAGCGGTTTTGGAGGGCAGATATACGAAGAGTCCCCAGAATTTGAAAGTTTGTTCATGTGGGGCCACAGTCCCAGAGGATTTACCCCATTATTTATTTTGTTGTCCCTTGTTGTCGGATCGGATGTAAGATCTCAGTTCTTGCAGCCACTAATATAAATGTGCCCTGCCCGGGACGTACGCATGAAAATAATATTTTTGTTAGCAAACCCCGATGAAAGGTTCATAAAGAAAGTGGCAAATATGGCCCATGCCTTTATGGTACAGAGGAGTAAAGTAAAGATAAAGTATTAAAATACTGACCTGTGGAAGCTGGTAGTGGGGGAAATAAATAATTGTTTAGGGAACTTTCGGGTATCATAAGCAAATTGGATGATCCCAATCTAGCATGTGCAGATTTATGATTCATTGATAGCCCTGAGGGGAAATTACCATGTTTTGGGGTAAATCTGGAAAGTTGTTTATTAGGGGCTAATATATTAAAAGGCCAAAATAACATTCATTGGGTAGAGGTGTCTGGCTGTAAGCAGGGTTTTGAAGCTTCTGTTTTATTGGTATGTTTTGCTGTGATTGTTTGGATCGTAAATTTTAGGGGATATAAGTCACTCGCGTTTAAGCTCTGAGGAAGAGTCAGGGTTTCCCGGGTTTCT
>QEPC01009365.1:316221-355671 GCA_003113815.1 Sphenodon punctatus | reverse complement strand
CCATCTGATTGGAATGGTTCCCAGACTATGCGCCATGGACCACTGGTGGTGTAGAAGGCCACAAAAGTGGTCTCTGAAACCAGCCATAGCAAAGCAGACTTTGGCCTCTGGTCTGGCTTCCTTGCAGTCAACACATTATTGTTGTACACGCCAGGAGGCCTGTACCTCCGCAGCAAGCCCCTTCACCATGTGCTCCTTGAATTGGGCAGTGCCTAGGGCCATTGAAGCCGACTGCTCCTCCTAAAATAAGGATACTCACCATCTTTCCTCAATCAAACTCAAAGCATTTAGCCCCTTAAGGAGCTACATCGCAGGAAATGACCCTGGGCGTGACCTTTGTGATTGGCATAAGCCAGACGTGTTAATCAATCTTACTAAAGTAAAATCTGAATCAGAACGTTGTGTCTGTTTGTGTTTACACCTTTGATTCAGGTTAAAAAAAAGTGTATGATCTTAAGTGTATAATAAGAATCTGAAGCTTGTATTCCTAGTCAGTCCTGCTTTATTTTGAACTGGGGACCTGACTTCTGTATGGACGACACTATATTCGGCCGATTTTGAGGGATGACATTGCCCATTGATCCAGAAGTTTCGGGAGCCCTTGCCCTAGACAACTGCCCCCCACCCCTCTGCCTGCCCCTCCATCTCTGTTGTGCTGGATGGAACGCAACTCTGCTTCCATAAATCTCTGAGATGCTGATGGCACCAGTTTCTTGTCAGTTTTCCGTCCTTGTATTCTCGTAGCAAGAAGCAAAAGGTTGATCCCAAGAAAAGGAGGTGGTTTTGTCTCCTGCAGTACCATTAGTGGTCATTAGAGGTCAGGCTACTACTGCAGCAGACAGGGAAACCGGCCCAGGGACCTGTGTTACAGGATGCCTCAGGGAACCACTTTTAGGGTCAAAGTATTGTGAGATCTGGGCTCACTGCATTTCAGGCTGTACATAAAGAGAGAAGGCCAGATCTCACCTACAGGGCCTGCAGTAACATGAGAAGCCTATGTAGAGAGGTCTCACAAGTAGGGTAGATGGTCAACAATCCAGAATAGCCCAGTTTTCCTGATGAGTAAGAATATGCACAGCCAAGTGGAGAGTGGGTACAGCAGGGGTCCGGCAAACCAGCGCAGTTACCCCAAAATGTTGACCTATTGCATATATGGGGCCAACACCTCCCTTTGCGCTTTTATTCAGAATGGACAGGGCCACGTCAGTGGGACTGACTGATTAAGGGGCTCTCGTCACTTTTTCTTACGTACTACGGTCCTCCGTGGAGAGCTGTGATGTTGTGGCTCTCCATAGAGGTGAGACCGACCAGAACATGGGTGAGATAGTCCCCATAGCCTGTCCGTTTTCTGATGTGGCTATGGAAGCCCCAAATTCTCTGAGTTGCTGGGGGCATTCCGTCCTGAGTGACCTGAAGAAGCCAGGGCTTCTGAGAGAATCCTGGACAGGTGACAATCCTAACAGTAGGCAGGTGAAAAGCAACAGGTCTCTGGTTTCCAAGCCCAACCCCCATCATGTGCAGGCCACTCAGCCACCAGGCCCCACAGAAGGGTCCCATCAGTAGCCAGTAGGCTGGTAGAGACTCCTGTAAGCCGGTAGTCTACCGCTAATGCCATAGCAGCAGTAGTCAGCCCAAGTACTGAGTTCCTACCTCCATGTCTTCCCAGCTCACAAGCAGGCTTTAAAGCTGGCAAGTCCTCAGAGGTTGCAGGAAATACAGGTCCAGCATGAGATCAAGGCCCGTCTAACGACCAGGATGGACAACCCCAACAAGCCCCAGCTGGCTCTGATTGTGAGCAGGTCCCAAAGCCCGCTGCCCCCAGTGGAGTGGAGGACCTACACGCCGCACAGCCTCAGCACCGGCTGGAAAGGCTCCTCATCCTCCTCGCCAGAGAGCGGTAGCAGGAAAACATCTGGCCTCAGGACCCCACGCGAGCAGTCGGAGCCCAGGACGGTCCCATCTGCCAGGTACTGGAAGTCAAGGTCTTGGACTTTAACTGGGAGGTGCTTTTTTTTTTTTTTAATTACACATAGGGCTAGTTTCAGGCTGATTTATGGAGTACCAAAGCCATCAATATTGCCTCAGGGGCATCTGAGTGAGCCATCCCGTTGCTAGTGGGGTTATCTTGCTGGTCCGGGGATGGGTTAAGGGGAGGTGTATTTTAACCATTTTTTTTTTTTTTTTTAAACTGTATGTCCTTGTTTTATATTATTGTAGCCCACCCAGAGCCTGCTGTTTGTTGACTGGGCAGGATAGAATATAAATAAAAATAAATTTTGAGTAAGGGTTGGAGACTGGATTAACCAAGGACAGCTGCAAATCAGGACTGGGGTGCATTGGCAGGAGCCCACAAATAGAAGAGCATTAAGGGTATGTGGGGTCCAACATAGGCGCTGCTTTGCAGGACTGAAGTAGGCTGGCAGAACTGTGCGGGGTCCCATGTTTAAAGAGAGGGTGTGCTATAAATTGGGAGACAGGTGCATTTTCTGATGGGCACTATTGGGTAGGGGTGGTCATTCAGTTTTGGATTTGATCTGTAATTGCTTGTAACGGGCTGTTACAGATCAATCTGTACCGAACTGAAATAGTCAACATACCTGTTGTGGTTCAGTTCTAACCTACCGAAATTCTTTTAAAAAATTAAAAATGACTGCTCATGCGTACAATGACTGCCAGCCCATTCTCCGCAGGCATGCCCTTTTCCATCCAAACCGAGAACGAAACCGATTTCCTCCAGTGGATCGATCGCCCCTACTATCAGGCTCTAGGCAGCACTGTCAGCCCTTCTTGTTCATGAGTGGAACTAAACCACTTCAGTCTGTGGCTATTGACAAATCTCCACTAATTGCAACGTGGCTTTCAGAGCAGCCGATAGTGGACCAACTCCATGTTCTGAGTGTTGTGTAAAATCCCCACCGCTTCCTGTGCTCCTTGATGAGTTCTTGTTCTCTCCCACTTGATGCAAAGGGTTTGCTTGCAAGGATCCGACTCAGTGGAGTAGCGGCCATATTGCATGAATGGACTCAACTGGAGCAAGCTTCCGTCCATGATACTTCATTTCCTGTTTGTCACTTTCCATCTCTGAGTGACCATAGAGTTGTGGCTGCTGGCCAGAGAGACCCAGAGCAGGGACTCCCTCCTCCCCTCTGTGCTCCATGCTACTTCCAGAACATTACATGCAGGGACAGAGACATAGGTCGGTTGGAATGGGCCCTGGTGCAGAAGGGCCCTCATGCTTACTTCTCTGAGCAGGAGGAGATGGAACTGCACTAGGGAGCATGGGTCCCACAGCCAGGCTTGTGGGCCCGATCATCTGTTGTTGTTATAGCTATGCCCTTGTGCAGGAATATCACAAGGGCATTCTTCCATGCCCTTTGCATTGTGGGAAATACCACAAGGAAGGAGTGGGGAGGGATCATTGAAATTCAGGGGAATCGGCTGTTGTGAGAATGCACAGATTAAGGGACACTGGGTGATGGTATTGTGTGAATGAGTTCTTAGGTTCTTTGTTCTTAGTATTGCACTTCTCATTACCCTCCGAGTTGTCCTGCACTTTCCAGGGCTACAGTCTTTCTTGATGCTGGATTGTCAATCCTGGCCTCTATGCACATGGTTATCGGATGGATCACAAAAGCAATGGTTCCAGCCTGGATTTATGATACTGTAATGGTGGGAACAGAGATCCTAGTGCTGACTGCCACTACAGTACTGACCTTGGGTATTTTCAGATGTGACGGTACCGCAGATGGCCATGCAAATGGCCCCAGACTTTCCGGCCTTCCGGAAGAACTGTAGAATATGACTGTTCCATCAGGCATATGGCGAGGGGTAGGATGGAGTGAGTGGGGGTGAGGGCTAGGGTTGGGGGTGAGGGTGTGTTTTTATGATGTTTTAAATTTATGGTTTTGTTAGCCGCTCTGAGCCACTGAGGTGGGGAGAGTGGGATAAAAATCTGTTAAATAAATAAAATAAATTAACCTCGGGCCAGATCAGAGGTTTCCCCGAGCTGTGGCAGTTTTTAGCCCGGACTGTTACTTGGGCCCATCGCCGAGTCATAACCCGGGCTAAGCCCTGCCGTGGCCCAGGGAACGCAGCTCTGGACCAGGGTAGAGCAGGCCATCACATTTCATGGCTTTGCTCTACCTGACCCTGGTCCGTGGCAGGGGCTGTTCTGGGTGGGCGCGGCAACCTCATAGGCAGCTGTAACCACCTATCGAGGAGAGTGGGCCACACTCAGCAGCAGCGTGGGGGGCAGGGCTGTGTGGACACACGTTTACACCCCAGGGCCCTCACCCCAGGCAGGATGAAAGTGTGACGGTGCAGTGCATGCCTGGAAATACCCCTTGTAGGCACGTAGGGATGCCCAAGCTTAAATCTATGGTGCAACCACACCTTGAAAATTGTGTGCAGTTCTGGTTGCCCCATTAAAAAAAAAATATACAGTAGAAATGGAAAACGGTGGGGAGAGAGGCAACAAAAATGATTGAATGTATTGCACGACCTTCTGTATGAGGAGAGGCTTGATAGGTTACACCCCTACATCTTGGAGAAGAGAGGACAGAGTGGATAGCAGAGAAATTTACAAAATCTTGAGCTGTGTGCTCTTCTCTAAAAAAATACTAGTACTAGGGGGACAGCATGGGAAATTAACTGGCAGCAGATTTAAAACAAACAAACAAAGTACTTTTTCACTCAGCATACAACTAACTTGTGGAACTCCTTGCCAGAGGGATGTTGTTACGGTCAATAAGTACAGCTGGGTTTTTAAAAAGAATTGAATACGTTCTAAGAGGATGGGTCCGTAAACAGCTGTTGGTTGATAACCTCTGACTTCCAGGAGCTGGGAGTCGATAGATCACACCATTATGACCTGTTGTTGGGCGTGTCCCAAAAGTGGCCATTGCCAGAGACAGGATGCTGGGTTGAATGGACCGTTGGTCTGACCGAATATGGCACTTCTCATGTTATGTTTTTAAGCCTTCACACGCTATAGACAATTGATGTTATTGTCTCTCTTTGCAGGGCCAGGGAGCGGTCGGCAACACCTTCACAGCGGCAACCGTTTGTTGAGGAGCGACTCAGTTCCCAGCTGAGCGCCGCCTCTGTCTGGGGAGGGAAGGATAAGCTTCGTGCTTTGCTGTCCTCCCAAGCCTCCCGGCCGAGTGGAAGTGAGGAGGACAGTCCCTGCACTACGGAAGCTCCCCCAAAGCCAGAGAGAGGGAGGCAGCCTGGGAGAGTTGCAGCCAACCAAAAGGAACTGGCGACGAGGCCGACGGCGTTCAGGGCACGGACGCCTGTGCCGAGGGACGCGGTGGCGCAGCTGCCAAAAAGCACCCAGCAGGGGGGGAAATGCTTTCAACAGGCTCAAGAATCAGGGAGCAGAAGCCTTCTTGGGATGATGCGTTCGCCCAGCCCAACCAAGCCCTTTCATCTCTCCTTGCAACAGACTGTCAGTGCCAAGGGACCTGGGCAGAGCTGTAAGGGTCAGCCGGAAAGGACTGCTGTGCGCAACTGGAGAACCCCAGTGGCTGTGCGGTCATCATCCCCACTTAAACAAATGGGCCAGGCTCATCAAGAGGAAAATGGCATCAAAGGCCCGTTCAAAGCTGACCTGGCGCTCAACAGGCCCCCAACTCCTAATAAACGCTACCCAGGGGAGCCGCCTTTTAGAAATGGATTTAAAGCCACAGCTAAAGGGCCCGCTCCCCCGAAGAGCAAAGCTGCGACTGTGGCCAGTTCTGGGGATCATAGAGGAGAGAGCAGCACGGCAGCCATGTCCGACGCTGCGGGTACCAAGCTTCTCGTGAGCTCGGTGGAAGAAATGGGACAGTCAGAGGAGAAAGGCAAGGGTATCCAAGGCATGTCGGTGCAGGAGGAAGAGCTGGAGAACATTAACAGCAGCGTCAGTGGAGAACCACAAGGCCACAGGATGGAGAAAGAACGTGTCTACACGCCTCTGCCCATCAACCCGGCTCAGGAGCAGGAGCTGTACAAGAGCCTGGAGGATGAGATCTTATCCAACATTAAAGTGCTGGAGGACAGTGCTGATGAAATCAACAACGCCGAGGGGAGCCGGCTGGGGGATTTTACGTCGGACTGCAGCATAGCAAGCAGCTCCAGGCTCTACAGCGTTTGTGGCCGGAGATGCTCCACGCCTTCTCTGCCTGCTTTCTTGGGTGACAGCAGGACCTTGGCTTACGGGGAGAGTGTACCTCGGAGCGGGGTCTACGTACCCAACACACAGGCAAAATGGCAGCCAGGTGGGTTTCACTACGACAGTGTCATTGATGAACTCTCCAAGGGGCCTAGGAAGCTCCACCAGGTGGATATGGAGAACTGGGTTACTAAGATACCATCCAAGGGGACTGTGGGAGTTTCTCCTCTGTCTAGCTCATCTGTGGTGAATGGAAACCAGAAGGAAAAGAAGCCGCCAGACGTAGAAGGGACATGTGACAAGAAGAGCATATCCATTGAAACCAAAGGCAGCAGGTCTAGGAAGCAGCCATCTCAGATCATCCCTGGAGGGTCTGCAACAATGCTTGAAGGATCTCCTCATTCTCCAACCTCTGGAGGAGCCAATGAGAAGTCCAGACTGCCTCAAGGCAAGCTGAAGAGGTCTCTGAAGAAACCAGAGCGCGTGCCATCTATCTACAAGCTAAAGCTGCGTCCCAAAATCCGCCCACGCAGGGACAACCGGCCTGAGAAGAGGCCTTCAAGGATTCCCACCCCAGTGACATACAGGCATGCCTCAAAAGCATCCAAAGGCCAGCAGAAGGCCCACAGCTCCAAGCGGCGGGCTCAGTCAAGCGTCACTAGTGCTAGGCAGAATAGCACAGGAAATGTTGGGTCTGAGGAAGAGGCCTGGCTTTCCGAACCCAGCTCCTCTCCAAAAGCAGGGAATTCTGGGAGGAAAACAGCTGTGGCAGAGAGCAAAGCGTGGCTCACAGATGATGAGGAATCCTGGGTTTGATATCCAATGGTGCCTGTTTAACCTCCTGGGAATCGGGGAGGGGAGTGGGGGGGAAGACAGTATTTTAAATCCTACAACAGGCAAGGCCTTCTGTTAAATCGGGCAACCTCAACAAACTCAGTGGGGCTGAAGAGGAGACAATAGCCCAACAGATGAGAAACCCATTAACAGCTAATGGGGAGGGCTGAAGCCATCAGTCAGCTAAAGTTCACCCCCATTTTTACTTGAGTGACTCCAAATGTGATCCATGCAATTGCTCCGTGCAACAGATTGACCTTCTGTTGGGAAACAAAGCACAAAATACCCCAACGCCACACACTATACCCCTGGTGCGCCTACACCATAAATCTTATGGGCATAGTTCTGGTTGCCCTGCCTCCAAAAGTACGTAATAGACCTGGAAATGGGGCAGAGATGATCAAGGAGATGGAACCACTTCCATATGAGGAGAGGTGCAATAGGTTGGGGCTCATCAGCTTAGAAAAAAGGCTACTGAGGAGTTTGTGACCAAGGTTTATAGAATCATGAGTGGTGCAGAGAAAGCGACTAGGGAATTATTATTTACCCTTCTTCCTAATATGAGAAGTAGAAGGTATCTGATGAAATGAACAGACAGCAGGTTCAAAGCAGGGCTGAAATGGGTCACAGGTTCATTATTTGCAGATACTATTCACAGTTTCGGGTATCTGACCAAAAGAAGTATTCACATCTCCTTTTGGGGGGCTATTCTGCTTTGAATATTTTGGCGGTTCGATCATTTTGGCATTTCAGTTATGCCATGTTTGGCAATGAAGCATGTTCAGTAGTGCTAGTGTTGCTGCAGTGACATAACCAAAATAACCCAACCAAAAAGCTGGAAAACCTGAAATGGAATAACCCAAATGGATACCCGATGGAGCGTAAACAGATATTGGTTACTACCTGAACTGCCATTTTGGTTTAGGTAGACATATCAATGAGTTTACCTGTTCTGTTCAGGTACACAATCATTTCATGCAACACCCTATTAAACTGTGGAACTTATTGCTAGAGGATATTGTGAAGGTCAATAGTATTACTAGATTGGATAAATTGATCAGATGGACAGGCCCATCAATGGCTATTGTTCATGTTCAAGGTGTCTCTAAACCTGTGACTGCTGGATGCCGGAAGGAAATAAGATAATAGATGTATATGGCTTGTTCTTGTATTCCTGAAGTATATGGTATTTGTAGGACTGCCAGCTCCCTTCGAGAGGAAACCCAGAGCACCCCCCCACCCCTGCTGCCTCCAGACGTGGAAGTCACACTTTGGAGAGAAATTTAATAACGGGTTAAAATGTATGCCCTCTTAGTGTAGGGTAAGAATGCTGTCAGGAGACAGATGTGCAGGTGAAATGCACAATCCTCTCCTCCTTACACACCCAATCCATCCCAGTGCTTTTCTTTTACAGATGTTGAATCACACTGGCACCTCCCCCAGCTGGGCAGCACATTGCAAATATTGGCCCACAATTGCAAATGTTAGATCATTTAGCCACCTTAGGCATTCAGAAAAAAGAAGGAACATTGTCTAGTAGCTACAGCAGGGCATGAAGATTCAAATGATTAAACTAAGCTGGCCAGATATGCACATTTTAGAGGACACTTATGAGAAATACAGGTTGCAGGGTTTCATTGGCTCCAATGCAACCCTGCAACCTGTATTTCTCATAAGTGTCCTCTAAAATGTGCATATCTGGCCACCCTAGCTTAAACCTCTTTTGGCATCGGTTTCCTCATCTTTAAAATGGACCTAGTAAAAGTAAAATATCTTTATTAGCTGTGACCCATCTAGGTCTTTGTATGTAATCCAAAAAATCATATTATACACAATTTACAATGTATAGATTAAAACAAAAAGAATTATTAACAATATTTAATCCCAAGGAGGCTGTATTAAACAAAAATCAATACCAATTAAGAACAAAAGCTTCTTACAATCCATTCCTAACTGGTAGCACTAGTCTTTTCCATCTTAAATTCATCAGTGGGCCAGATTTGCTACTTTCCTTATCAAACAGTCCTAGGAACTCGATAGTAAATATTTGAACTTGTTTTGAGTGGACCAGTGTATTTTCTCTTGTAATAATGGTGAGAGCATTGATTCTCTCACTTCAACTGTATACTGGCAACTAAATAAATAATGCTCCAGTTCCGCTACTTGTGCGAGGCCACAAGGCATAACTGTAATTCAAAAGGAATCTGCTCCTATCTACCTTCAGGCACTTTTGAAGGTATTGATTGTAAATGCAGCAATGTATATACTTTTTGAATGTCAAACTTTTCTAGTACTGAAAAATAATACTTTCTGCCAAAACTTAATCTAAGTTTGGAATATAAAGGCGTTATCTTATTTTGTCTAAGAGCTGCCATATCAATCTGTTTGGCTACATCTAACTGCCTAGTAACAACTAAACTTTCTTTTACTTGAGCACTAAAGACCAAATATGAAAAGCCCATATGATGCAGCAGAGTGTCCATATTTTCCTTCTACAAATATTTGGAATCATAAATCAAACTTTCTTGCCAGCGCAAGTATGGCAAAATAGCACAAGGCATATCCAATATTCTATACCAATATGGAATTACTCTCCTTTGAGCGTGGATTTCGACTGGGAAAATTCCCAACTCTGCATGCATCAGACAAACAGGGGTACCTTTTGGGACCCGCAAAAGAACTTTTAACAAAGTATTTTGAAAAACCTCCATATTGTTCTTAACCATACAGCCCCATATTTCTGCTCCATACAGAACTTGCAATATCAACTTATGATCCAACAGTTTGACTCAGGCATAAGCTGTTTCCCGCCTGCTGTATTCCAGAATCTTATTACTCCTCTCATTGATTGCACCAGTTTTAAATTAGTAGACCTAAAATGGTTCTGCCAGAAACATGTTGCAGAGAATAGAACCCCTAAATTTCTATACGATTCTACTTGCTCCAATGAAATGGAATCCAGTGACCAAGAATATTTAATTTCCCTTGGAAAATACAACTATTTTTGTTGGATCATAATTTACATTTAAGCCAATGGAGCTAGTACTGCTTACCTTGGACTGGCATGAATGTTCGTAAAGGGTCTCTTATGAAAAAACTGGGTAGAAAGGCAAGTTTATTATTATTGCTGGTGTAGATCTTGTGTTGCTACTAACATGAATTCCAGTTTGAGTTGTAAAGTAGCAAGGGTCTTGCATTTATAAACGTTCCTCAGGATTTCAGAATGATCTGCCTTTTCGAAGCAATGGCTGCATCTCGCACTCCTTCAGATCACAGAACTCGTACAGAACTCAAGGGGAATCTATTGCAGATGCAGGAGGACCCTATTTTCAAAGTTGATTGTGTCCTGACTGTTCCAGAAGTGACCGGGTCACACCCTCCGATTGACACCAGAACCAGATAGCCATCCATCCTTGCCTGTTAAATACCAAGTGTCATTGAAACACTCAGTTAGAAGCTGCAAGAGAAAGAGCGACAGGTGAAACCTGGCTAATTATAGCTAGCTTCAGCCCTTGCTTTTGTTTTTACCAACATGCCTCTGATGACAAGAGGAGGGGGAACTCCTCCCCTCCCCCCAAGTATTGTTGTCTCCATTCTTGGTTGCTCAGGTGGATGTGTGCAAATTGCCTTTAACTCTCGGAAATTGTGTTTAAGTTGATTGTTTATAATGATGATTAGTCACTGTGTTCTTAAAACCTGTCATCACTGTATAACTCTCAGTGATTATGCAATAGAGATCTTCCAATAACTAACTCTCTCCTTGTAATGCCTCCCATGTTTCTCTAAGGTTGCACAGAGATTAATTGAATTCATTGACAATAATGTTGCCTATCACGCTTGAATGCCATAGGTGACTATAGGGAACCCTTGTTCTGCCCTACAGAGGACTGGGCTAGGGGAGAATTTATTTTTTCAAATAACCAACTTTTCTCCTGGATCATCCAGAAACCAATCAGCTCCCTCCCAGCTTCTGCCTCTGTCACCATCTCCCTAGCACTGTGTCTTGCTCAGGCTATTAACCCAGGGTTGCCTCTGCTGCACCCAGCCTTAGCTGGCCCCTTCATTAGCCCTGGAGATACTCTTCTTTAAAGGGCCAGTTAACCCCAAGGACTCTACCCTGTTACAATTACGGTATCCGATTAGACTCAGTAACATCGGGTACTAACCGGTACCCGGTTAGTGCTGGATGGGCTACTCGATGTACTGATTTAGTGGCCTTCTGTGCCAATTTAGCCATTTTTCATTACCAAAAATCGGCCGGTAAAATGGAAAATCTAAAGAATGAATACATTTATTCTTTCAACCATTTGGTTATTAAGATATAGCAGTATACACTAGAAATAAAATTTACCAACAAATATTTAGATGTAACAAATATAAAATGAGATTAACATTAAAATAATTAAAATGACATGAAATATATAAAAATAAAGCCTCACCAGTCTCCAAAGAGATCAATTACTAACCAAAGTTCCATACAGCATATAACAAATTATGACATAATCCAATTACCTGTAAATACCCAGCGAGAGCGGAAACCCGAAAAATCTATTATATGTAATCATTTTCCATACCCCCAATAGGCCAAGGTCGGTAGACTCAGTTATACACTGACATCTGAGTCAAATCCACTTTCACTACATTTCCTATCCTCTTAAGACACTTTTAGGAGAAGCTGGCCTATAAAGCCTTAAAGCTTTTATGTCTCTGTATCATAAAGGCATGAGCCATTATTTGCTACTTTTTTAATAAACTCTTCCTTGGGGTTTGCAAACAGAAATATAATTTTCGCATGGGTATCCCATACTAAACTCTGTTGTAATAACGGAGAAAGATACTTATCTCTAGCATCAAGAGGGAGAGGACAGTCAAATAAATAACGGGGTAAGTGTTGTGGAGTATTAGCCCCACAAAAGCAAAACCTCAGATTACAGGGAATATTTGTATATCTGCCCTCAAGAACTGCTGGCGGCATCATCTGAACTCTCGTCAGAGTGCGGGCTTTTCTCAGGAGGAAGTTAGGTACTGCTGTTAAATAATAATCTTGTTCTGTCTTATAGCCTCTAAATCTTTGTGCCTATATAAATCATCCAGGCATTGTTTAGACATTCTTCGGACTTGATCAGTTGGATAAGAAGCTAGAAAAAGAAGCGACAGCCCCATTGCCTCAGTAAGAGATCTCAACTGCGTTACCCATTTATAGTTGCAAGCTGAAACCTCCATTTCAAGCCAGCACAATTTAGGCAATCTCTCATTTGACATTTGTACTAGGCGTTTCCAGTATATTACCAGTCTAATTTTTGCCTGTGGTTCGATGTGGAGTGTTCCTGTTTCGGTTCTCAATAGGCAGGCTGGAGTTCCAACCGGGACTCCAGGTTGGAGAAAAACTGATTTTGTACAGACTCTAGTTTACTCTCCACCTCGAAACCCCAGATTTCTGTCCCATATAAGGCCTGGGGTATTATTTTTTGCCTTAGTATACTTGACGCTGGGCTAAAAGCTTTCCCCCCTTATGTTCTCCAAAAACTAGTCACACCGGAAACAGTACTTGGCCAGTTTCAGTTTTAAAGAGTCAATGTGCTTGAACCAATTACCATTTGCATTGAACAGCAAGCCCAAGTATCTGTAGGACCTGACCTGTTCCAGAGGATAGTTGTCAATAAACCACTTCTTTCTTTCCCACCGTTTGGCAAACACCATTACTTTAGATTTAGCATAATTGACTTGCAGTTTGTTCCTTAAACAATAATTTCCCAGGGTAACAAGTGCCCTTCGGAAGCCTATTTCAGATGTAGAAACCAAAACCATATCATCTGCGTATATAAGTATGGTGAGCTGTCTCTGCTTAACGGAAGCTGGATGGTATTCTTTCCCCCCGTAAAGCTGTAACAATATCATTGATAAAAAAGTTAAATAGGAAGGGGGCCAGCATAGGAAGGGGGCCACCTTGCTTGACCCCCCTTGTCGTCAGAATGGGGTCTGTATAAACTCCCGCTGATGAAATCCTCACTCTTAGATGGGTATTGTTATACAACCTTTGCACTAATGTCGCCAGCCTTTTATCTATATTAGTTCTCCCCAATTTGTCCCCTAGGAGGTTCCTATCCACCATGTCGAACACCACCTTCAAATCTATAAAGGTTGTGTACAACTTATCATTCCTAATATGTACGTATTCGTTAATCAAAAATGACAATGTAAAACAATGATCTAATGTGGAATGACATGAGCGGAAGCCTGCCAGTGCCTGTTCTTCACGGAACAAATGGGTTTTAGATGTTCAGTCCTCCAATCTTTTAAAAAAGGGTTTTCACATACATCTTAGCTATAATACTGATTAAGCTGATAGGTCTATAATTAGCTGGTAAGCCTGTGTCACCCTTTTTATGAATTGGGATAATAATACTGGAATTCCAGTTGACCGGAATGTATCCACAGTAGTTAATATAATTAAAGAGCTGTGTAAGCATCAGAACCCACCATTCCATGTGTTCCCTCAGGATTTCTCCAGGGATCCCATCTTCACCGGGAGCTTTCCCTGTGGATAATTGGGCTATGAGATCCCTAACATCCTCCTTGGTTATTGGATCCCAGGCCGGATACGTCTTCAATTCAAGCCTCCCCAAGTCAGTGGGCAAGTCAACTCCTCCCTTCACATTAAAAATCTCTGAGAAGTGAACCTGCCAAGCTAAAGCCAGGATACTTGAGTCGAACCTACTGTGGTCCTCCCAATATCCCTTCCTAACTATAGACCAGAACTGGGAACTTTCTTTCTTCCTGATAGCTTCCTCCAGACTTACCCATTGGGAAGGTTGATGGTTAAGTTTTTTTGATCTTGTTAAATGTTTTTTATCTATCAAATCTACAGCAGCTTGATCCGTATTTAATCTCTTAGCCAGCCTACAGGCCTTATTCAGTTCCACTATCTTTTGTTTACATTCATAATCAAACCATGATGGTTGCCAGATCTTTTCTGTCCTCTGGGGCCTTCTTTAGTAAAGTCTCCTTAATATATTGAACTGTCATTTGATAATAGCTTGATGTATCAACTTTTGAAATATCTAGCTCTGAAGAGAAATCACAAATCTGAATCATATCACTATTCGTAAAGAAGCTCTGACCGTCCTTGGCCAATTTAGGACCCCATTTGATTATACCCTCAGTCTTCAATTCATAGTTAGTCCCCAGGGGATCTACATTGAACTGGGGTATCTGCTTGGAGTTAGCCTGGAATTCCACCATCACAGGTTGATGATCACTTGTACCCAGGGCCATTACTCTGAAGTTCTCAAACTGATTACAACAATTTACAGGAACACAAATCTAGTCAATCACGCTAAAGCCTCTCATGGAATAAAAAGTCATGTCCCCTTTGGGATCATGTTTACCTCTTCCATTTATTATAGTCCAATTATTCTTATATAAGAATTTTATCATCTGAGTGCCTTGTGCATTTAACATAGTATCTCTAGATTGTCTACAGGTTACAAAAAAAGGGGTCATCCGGATCTATCCCTGTCACTTGTGCCGTTTCATTTATGTCACTTCCTGTGCGGGCGTTAAAATCCCCCAACATTATCAGCGAAATTGAAGGATACTGATCTTCAAGCCTGTCTATTAAATTCTCCCGAGCCTTCCAGAAATCTGTACGTTCTAGGATTCCAAGGGAAGGAAGGAGATACAAAGCAATAATTATCAAGAGAGGCTTTTCTTTAATTTTAATACAGATTGCCAATGTGTTTTACAGGGGGTCTGGTATAAGAAAACGGTCCCATTTCAGTCTAGTAGAGACTAAAATAGCCAGTCCCCCTGTAGGTCTCCCATATAATTCTTTTTTCCTTGCTGGTATAACCCAAGGTTTGAACTCAGGGAGAAAAATTCTTCCCCCTTAGTTACCCAAGTTTCTTGCACACACAAAATATGTGCATTAGTTGAGACTGACACAATGTCCTGGAGTCTGGCTTTCCAGCCTGCCACATTCCACGAGACTATATTTATGTGGTTAAGAACAATGGGCGCTCCCTGATTAAGGCTAAGTCATGCAGTTGTACCTGGGGTGTGCTTGCCCGATTTATTGTTTTCCTTATAGAGCCTGATGTGGCATTGGATCTAATAGCTTCAATAGGTTCTGATATATGTACAATCTCACTGCACTTCTCTGGTGCAAGCCTCAAGTAATTGTTTTCCCCCCCTTTTCTGAGCTTGGGCCCTCTTTCTCAGGCGTCTAGTATCTCTCTAAGAAATCCGCTGAAGAGAAATAATGACGTTGAACCTTCTGTTTCGACTGTAGCTCTGGGGCTACGTAGTCAAGCTGTTTGGGGGCCAATTTCACCTGCAAACTTTTCAGGGCTTGCAGAACATTGTCCTGGTCTATTGAAGGCAAGGAATCAAAAAAAAGGTTTCCCATTTAAGTCTCCCAAGCATGAGTGGGAGCTTGGAGACAACGGATTGTTAAATCCTCTAGATTCTCTTTTCCTTGTCTAATAGGTGACTCTCTCCTAAGGTTAGAAGACACCTTTCCACTGGCTTTGTCTGGTGGAATTGTCTGGACTGGTCCTGATTTGAAGTCCATCAGCTGCTCCTCTCCTAGCCTCTGATCACTGCTACTCCCCAAGGGGTGGCCATCTATAACAGGGGCAAAAACTCTAGCCATATGGACTCCCCTTGTAAGCAGGAATTTTCGTGCCTGGAAGAACTTTTGGACTACCTTGTAGGAATTAAATTTAATTTCAATATTCTGAATACCCCTAATACAGTTCCCACGGGTTAAGCTAAGAATATTTGTAGCTGCTAGACTTACATTCACTAAATGAAATACATTCTTCGCCACTTGTTTTTTATTAGACCAATCAGGTAGGGAACCATTTGGAAAAGGAATTTTTTTTAGCACTATGGTATTATCAACTTGGGCCACTTTCATTCTACTAGGTCCTAAATACCCTCTAGGGTTTGAATTCCAATTCCTGTACGGAGCACTGTTAGCATTCTCCACACCATTTTTCAAAATACCTAACTTTCCTTGTATCCCTTTAAGATGGTGAACACCACCTTCCAATGAGGTACTCATATCAGAGACATTCATAAATAATAAAGAGATCGTCTTAGAAATCAAAGTACATTGAGTCAAAAAAATATCACCAATATCTTTCAGACATGAATTTTGTGGAGATCGAGGAGATAGTATTTCTTTCAGATTTTGTGCTGTCAGGGCATCAGATAGCAACTCAAGTCCGTTTAATTTAGCAACTCAAGTCTGTTTAATTTAGGGTCCTGATGAGATCCCAACTCAAAAGAGTTGTCAAACAAAAGGGTATCCTGGACTTTGGGCTCCAGCACAGAGTCACTTAGCCCCTTTTGGCTAGAAAGCCCTAATGATGGATCTGTTACTAGACCTGCCCCTTGGCTTTGAGCCAGGTCACTTGGGAGCAGATAATCCACAATTTTTGCCTGCTTAATCCTAGGGGAGTCAGGGGTTCCACAAGGAGAAGAGGCCTGTCTCCCCCTCTTTTTGTCCATCATAATAAAACCAGGGTCAAGGTTTAGCCGGAGAAGGTATACTAGTCTCTCTTTGTGATTAATAATCGGCTATATAGTAACAAGAAGTTTTACCTGACGTCGGAATGATCTTATGGCATCCCAGGAACCAACCTCTTTGATACAGCTGCTCAGGCCAGATTACAAAACGGCTTGTCCGAAGTAGAAATATTGGGGTGGGGGCCTCGCCCTGCTGGCACCTAAGGCCGCGCACAGCCCTTAGGTGCGCTGCCTGCAGTGCACGCACACCGCGGCATTGCCGTGGGTGAGTCGGTGCTTTAAGGGCTGCTCTGGGAAACTCGGAAGTCAGCAATTAATCAAGTTGCCGCTCGGGTCTCCTCCTGCCAGCTGTAGCCCCGTATCGGGCGCGTTGCCCTCTCGCGTCCTCCCTGTTACTTGCTTCTAGTACTTGGGGGGAGTCCCTCGCATCCACCACCAAAATCGGTAACAGTAAGACCCGGTATGTCACGTAATTGGTTGCCCAACTCGGTATTTGTACTGATCGGGCACCCGAAAGACTACCCAGAATTGTGGGTATTATTATCTGCGGACAGCAAACGTGCTACCTTGTTTCCTCTATCCTAACACACAATCCCACACATAAACCCGAACTAGCAACAGAGATGTAACATGCCAGCCTGTAAGGCAGGGTGGCAGCCATGGCCCTTGAAAGGGATGTTATGTTTCATTGGACATAAAAAAATGGACAGCACCACTTTCATTTTTCTAATGAATGAGTCAACGTGTGTCCATCAAGCATTTCTGTGTTTTTAGGGAACCAACCAACCATCCATCCATTTTGCACTGGGCCCCAATTTCCCTGAACCTGACACTGCTACCAACCAGCTAAAGTGGATGACGCAGGATCAATTCATGCCATGGCATGATGTCAAATCAAAGTTGGGTCAGCCCCTTGGCTACCTAGTTGACCTTTTAGAAAACTAAACATAGGCCCCCCACTTTTAATACTGAAGCCTAGGAGCAAGTTTAGGAGGTATCCTCTGTGTGGGTAACACAGCAATACCAATGCTTGTACTTATCATGGGTGCAACCCTCTGAGTAGATAGTACCACTGCTATCACTTAGCATGGGCATGAATCCCATGGAAGTGAATGTGCCCATGCTACGTGCCAGTACCAGTACGATCTGCTTAGAGGATCAGACTATCCATACAGGGCAAGCAAATGCAGCAGGTCATTGCTAGCAATTGTGTCTGCATATTGCAATGCTATATTTGTCTTCAGGATAGAGGCTGCATCAAGTCTATCCTGATCTCCCATGTAATACTGTATACCTGCTAGTAAATGAAATCAGACAAGATTTCCTCTATTGATCACAGTCTGCGGGAGTCATCCTAATTCACCTTGCCTCCAGCTGAGATTTATAATGAGAATGAGAAGTGTAAGTGGTGTGAATGTTACTCATCTTAGTGCAATCTTATACCGTCACGGGTGGTGAAGCTTGGCTCTCTGGCCACTCTTCTACATTCATGTTGTTGCTAATGGACTAAAACACAAGGCCCTGATTTTGTAATGACGCAGGTATGGCACGTCAAGCATTTTGACGAGGCCACCAGAGTCAATGGCCCAAGTCCCATTTGTCCATGTAAGTAATTATCCGCCATCCTTGCCTAGCACCACAGAATCTGAACCCTGTCATAGTCTTTAATGTATGCATCTTTAAATCACTGCTCTGGGGCACCACAGCACTTTATCCTCATTTTACAGATGCGGGACTCAGAACTGAAGCAGAGAGAGAAACGAAGACCTTCTTGGTTCAAGCACATTTGTTCATGCAAGCAGAGAGATTAAAATGAAGATAAATCCCAGCGGGGGAAAGGAGGGAGAATCAGTGCTTAGTTTGTAAAAAAAAACAAACAGCTCAAGTCTGCCCCCTTTGACACCAGAAGCAATCAATCAATCAAATTTTATTAAGCCAAGCCAAAGGCTATAGCACAAACATACAAATTCAAAAGACCACCAAATGGTCTTCCAACAATAAAGTGAATACAAACATATCCGCTACCCTAATACAAACGTATATACAAAGTTTCCAAATATCTAATAAACCACCCTAAATCATCCAAAACCTACTTAATTCGAAATTCGATAAATGACTGCCTCATAACAAATGCTTGTACAAAAAACTTAGCCACTGAGTATAAATGGGTAGAATTAGTGAGCGCATGAATCAGTAGGCCATGAGAAGACCTACCTGGATAATCTTTTAAGAGGGTACACAGATATTTTCCCCTCAAAACATCGTACAGATGACATTCAAACAATACATGCTGAGCAGTCTCCACACTTGTACCATCAAAAGGGCATAGCCTCTCTGCGAAAGGTAATCTTTCCAATCTTCCCTCATACACCCGAGTAGGGAGAGCATTGAATCTCGCACACACAATCAGATATTTGGCCCTCGGGGAGATAGTAGCTACCAGATATTCTGCCATGCACCCTACCTCTGGGCCCCAAAGCTGGTAATCGTGAAGTTGAAGAGTTGCATTTACTGCCGCGAAATCCTGCTGCCTAGCCACATCTTTAAGGCGAGACAGCACCTCTTGCAAAGCACACTCTGGATGTTTCCTTTGTATATACAGCAGGGAGAATCCCAACTTCCCCAGGAAATCTTCTATACTAACCGACCAGGCATTGCTAAAACCGTCTTTACTCAGGTAAGCATCCAGTCCCTTCCCACTCTGGCCAGCTTTACAGCTGGAGAACCAAAACTTCAAAACAAATTCCCATGCCACTGAGTCCCAGTCTTGCTGCCCTACCTCCAACCTGATGGCTGCAGCCGGTGTAGCCCTTGGGACTCTAAGCAGCCTTTGTAAGAATACAAACTGGATCCTACCCAAGGGATAGTTATTCAAGGGTTTCCATAGTTCAGCCCCATAAAAAAGGGCCGCCCTCACTTTAGCATTTAAGACTTGTATCGCAGGATTTATTACCGTTTTACGGAAATACCTGGTTAGTGTCAAAGCGGGTCCCTTGGTAGCACGTACTGCTCTTTTCACATGGTCCAACCACTTCCCCCTCTTCTGAAAGTAGAGCCCCAGATATTTGAAATTAGAAACTTGTTGAATCGGAACGTTTTCAATCTCCCACTTATAGACCTTTCTTTCATTAGTAAACACAACTATTTTAGATTTCCTGTGATTTATTTCCATGTTATTTAACCTACAGCATCCTCCCACTTTTTGCAGTTGCCTAGCCAGACCCACCTTTGTCTGCGACAAAACCACCAGGTCATCTGCATGTAGCAAGCAGCCCAAAGGCCTGTCTGCTAATTTTGGAGGAAAAAATTCAGGGCTGGCCCACCAGAAGCATTTTGAATACCCACATTCAGAGGGGCTGGAGGAACTGCCCTAGCAGCCTCCTCCCCCCCCACCTCAGCCTTTCCTTTACTAGCCATCGGGCCTCATGAAACTTGATGGTGCTACGTGACTTGTTCAAGGTCATGCAGAGAATCAGTGGCAGAACAGGTGTAGGGCCCTACAGCAAAGGCCAGCCGGAATGTTGGCTCCGGCCAATCAAGAGAGAGTATTTGATAAGGGCTTTGGAGAAAGGATCAGTTGAACAACAGATGGGGCTGAAGCTGGTAGCTGTGTGGAGAGGGACTTGTTGCTCCCCCGCCACCGAGTCCTGCCTCTCTTCCTATGGTTCTGGCTGGGACTTCCAGGAGGGAGGGCAGGGGTACTTCTGGGAGGGCGTGTAGCGCCATCATGTGCAGCTGCTTGTGCAAAGGCTCCACCCTCATCCCGGTCCTGTCTTCCCCATCCTAAGCCCTGTGTAGAGCTGGGCCTGTTCCATCCTATGTGACTCTGTTCTGAGATCCCAGATGGTACTCCCCCCACCCCCCCAATAGTGTGAAGGAAGTTGCAGGAGATGCAGGGAAGGGCACAATGAATTGATTGACTGCAGAACAGGATGACAGACTAATGGGGCAGTCCAGGCTAGTGATGGGGCAGTAGGGGAGCAATGAGGGTTCCATAGCGGAAGGCAGGAGGGAAGTGGTGTGCAGGGGGTGGTGTCAGTATTAGGGGAGTGTAGGTCACTGGGGAGAAGTGCAGAAGCTCTTGGATTCAGGAGATGGACTTCCATTGTGCAGAGCATCCCTCCTCTCCCCTCTGTCAGGGTCCTAGTTTAGATTCAACACTCCTCTCCAAAGCTCTGTTTAAAATGGTGACGCAGAACTCCCAAGATTTCACCTCCTTTGCTTCGCTGAGAAGGCAATCTGCCCAGGCAGAACAGTCTGAAATAGATAATCAAAATCAAAGATAAAAAAGAGCTGTTAATTCTTCTTATCCCCACCTGTGCAGAACGCATTAACAAGCCAAACTTTCTATTTATTTATATCCCCCCCCCCCATCCTCTAAGGCTCAGGGTGGCTCATATCATAAATATATCACTAAAAACCCATTTACTTATTTATAAACTAGCCTAATAATACACCCCACCCCGCTCTACCTCTGCCCATTAAATGCCTGGCCAAATAAATAGCCTCCAAGGGAAGGGAGTTCCAAAGCTGTGGAGCAGCCACCGAGACCGCCTCTCCATGTGCCCAGGGCTTACGGTCCTGGGCCAATGATGGAACTTGCAAGAGGGCGCTCCCGGTTGATCTTAGAGGCTGTGGTGGGACGTAAGAAGGAAAGCGGTCCTTTGGCTATGTAGCGCCCAGGTCGTTCAGGGCTTTATAGGTCAAAAAAGCAGCATGTTGAATTGTGCCCAGAATGCTACTGGCAGCCAGTGCAGACTCTGAACGTGCCAGTGTTATGTGCTCCCTGCGATTCACCTCTGTCGAAAGGCGGGCCACGGCGTTCTGCACAAGCTACAGCCCCCAAACCGTCTTCAAGGGCAGCCCCACGTAGCAGTAGTCTAGCCTCGAAGTAATGAAGATATAGATGACAGTAGCCAGATCCATATCTGAATGAAGGGGTCTGGGATGCAGCCTTCTCACCAGATGGGAGTTGATGAAAGGCACGCCTGTCCTGGACACCGCCATGACCTGAGGTTCCAGATGCAGTTCAGGATCCAGGAGCACCTCAACACTATGAACTTGAGTAACCAAGGGAGGCTGTACCCCATCAATGATGGAATGTCCCAATCCCATGTATTAGAAAGTTTCTTTTTCTTGCATGAGTTTCTTTTTCTTTATCACCCTGAAGAATTTCAACATTTCTCTTTCAGATTTGTGCATCCTAATGACTCCAGATCGTGATTGCTCTGTCTTTATGCCTGATTTTGGCCCCAAGACAGCTATGATTTCCCCCCCCCCCCTAACACAAAGCTCATCAGGTAGGAACTAAGGCAATCACCATCCTGGGATGTTCTAAAAGCAACAGTACAGAACAGGGCAATTTGGTAAATGGCTTCAATGAGTTAAACGAAGTTCCCTGCTCAGGTGAGCTAGAATCGTATGGACGTCAAGGTTCATCCAGTCCGATTCCCTGCGCCAAGCAGGATATCTGCTCCAATCACATACTTGGATGAGGGCTTTCTTAGGGGTGGGGGGGTCTTGCCAGATGGGTCATTTTGGAGAACAGCGGTGGGTGAAGGAAGGAGAAATGTACAGAGGAAGCATGGACTGGATAAAATATACACATTATTTAATTGAATATAATTTTAACACACTGGGCACAGTTTTAATTCCTTTCTTCCGAACTGCAAGCTTTTTCATAAACGAATGGAAAGATTGTATCTGATTTCTGTAATCATGTTGAAATATGGCTTTGGAACTTTTCATACAGTAATTCTACTTCATGACTCATCCCCAATTACTCTCCTCCTCCTCCAGCAAGAGTAAAGCAACCCCCTCTCGGTAGGGTACATTCTCCAGCAATAATTTCCCGATTGTTTCAAGTGAGGAGGAATAAGAATGAGGCAGTCACAGAGTTTGGGCTGTAACAAGGGGACTGTGAACTGAGTCAGAAGCAGATGTTCAGGGGAACGGCTTAGAGATCCGATGGGTAGCTTCTGTTGGGAGCCCATGTAGGTGCCTGAGAAAGAAGCCTTGACAACAGGTTTCCCGTGTGGGAGTGATTCTTCTTTGAGGCTGTCTGTCAGAAAGTCATTCATCTCTGAAGTTTAGATATGGCTCTTGCTAGTGGTGGAGATAAGCAGATTAGAAACAGCAAATTATCAGTTTCTACACTGTTTTAGATTTCATTCGAGTCCAAGGTCAGAAAACAAGGGCATAACTATAGTAACATACTTCCCAATGAACAGTCAGAGGGGCAAACCCTGCCCCCAGCCCTCATTGAATAAGCTCTGCCCCCTCATCCAAGTGCGTGCACACCTCCTCGTATTCCAAATGCAGAAAGAGGGACAGATGCTCTCCTGTTGATCCGTCCACTTAGTTTCTTGTCATTTCATCATCTCCTCCTTGTCCCCTCAAGTGCTTTTCCTGAAGCAGCCAGGAAAGGTGCCCAAGGCTTGAATATGGGTCTTTTTTGTTTCTTGTTCTCTCCTGAAAGGACTTTGACCCCCTGAAAGGAGGACAGTGGGATTCAGCACTCCAAGAGGGACTGTCCCTCCTTAAATAGGGGCTGTTGGACGGTATGTAGTAGAGCCCGGTGGGTGAGGGGGGGAGGCATGCCAGGACGTAAGAGGTGGGACCTGGCAGCCCACAGGAGCAGCACTCCTCAGACCCTGTTGGTTGGTGACCTCAGCCTCCCAACTCACTTCTGCCCTGATGAGCCTCTGCTCAGCAAGCCCTATATCCCAGTGATGCCTGCATTCTGGCAGAAGCACCCACCTCACATCCCCCCATACATAAGGTTGCTACTTTTGGTCATTTTTTCCCCCTGACACTTCAATTTTGGCCTATGGGAGTGTCAGGTAAAAAACCACCCTGGTGGCAACTCTAGCCACACACACACACTCCTGCCCCCCTGAACTGGCTCCTCCCCTTCTGCTCTCCTCTGCCCGGGGAGTAGGTAAGGGGACTCATTCCATGTTCTGCAGCATCAGGGTCCATCCCAACCTAGCTCCACCTCTGTCAGAAAAGACAAAATAAGCTAGTCTGCCCACTCCCCACCCCTCTTTGCATGAAAGGCTACCAGCTCCCACCCAAGCATCCCCCTAGAAAACTGCACACCTTAAATGTGATTTTAAAAAAACAACAATACAAGCCTCTAAATTAGAGTATGGCACAGGCTGCGAGCAGGAGGGAATAAGGGGCACCAATGTCAGAGAGTTACTTAGGTGAGATATACCCAGGTAACTCAAGCTTAGCACTCCATGCTGTAGCCTGGAGAGATCCTCGTCATCCTTTATTTTTAAAATGTTGATGTGGCAACCCTTGTGTCTCCTCTTATCCTTCTTTTTTGCTAGGTTAAACAGGCAGTTTTAACGTCTGCTTGCAAGCTGACCTCTCCATTCAATATCCCTATAAGTTTCAGTTGGTAGCTGTTGAGATGGTGGTAAGTTGGGCTGTTTTGTGATACAAAGACAACTAAGCCATACTCCGGAACCCACATTCACTGCATTTTCCCCATTGGTGGCAATAAGGAAAACACAGTGAATGCAGGTACTTAGTCATACTATGTCAAGCACATGGTGATCCAAGGGCACTGAAGCTCAAAATTGTTGATGGCCTGTGGTGACAGTTGTGCAACTGAAGCATCATCTATCTCCATTATCACATACCTTTTTAGGGAAGGTTACTGAACGGACAGTGGCCAAGGGCATCTGGACCGGATCGGTTTCCTTGATCCTCCGCAGTCAGGATTTCATCCAGGTTATGGTACAGAGACCGCACTTGTGGCTTTGGTAGACGATCTGCTCCGAGAGATGGCTCGAGGTAGGTCCACTCTCCTGATTTTGTTAGATTTTTCAGCAGTGTTTGATACGGTGGAACACGAGCTGTTGGTGACACGTCTGCAGGACTCGGCCGGGGTGGGGACTGTTCTTGGATGGGTCTGCTCATCCCTGGGCAGTAGAACTCAGCGTGTGGGCCTGGGAGAGAGTTCATCTTCCCCCTGGGATCTCACGTGTGGAGTCCCGCAGGGTTCGATTCGGTCCCCTCTCCTGTTCAATGTATATATGCAGCCATTGGGTGAGATCATGAGAGGATTTGGAGTGGGGTGTCATCAATACACGGATGACACCCAGCTATACCTCTCGTTTTAATCCGACCCCGACGCTGCAGTCTCAGTGCTTACCCGGTGCCAGGCTGTGGTGGGTGATTGGATGAGGACAAGTCGACTCAAGCGGAATCCCAACAAGATGGAGGCGATGCTGGTGGACAAGGGTGCATGTGTGGAGACTCCCATCATTGATGGGGTGCGTCCAACTCTGGTCCCTCAAGTCTGGGGGTTCTCCTTGACTCACAGTTCCGCCTGGATGTCCAGGTGGCTGCTGTAGTGAGGAGTGCCTAGTTGCGTCTGGTCCATCATCTTTGACCGTATATCTCAGGCCCTGACCTTGCCACCATCATCACGTTCTACATGGGGCTACCCCAGATAACAATCCGGAGACTTCAGATGGTGCAGAACGTGGCAGCCCGCATCCTGTCGGGGACGGGCCGCTGTGAGCACATTACACTGGTGCTCCACTCTCTGCACTGGCTGCCTATAGTCTTCCAGGTTTGCTTCAAGGCGTTGGTTTTAACCTTTAAAGCCCTACACGGCTTGGGCCCTGTCTATCTGCAGGAACCCCTCCCTGTGTTCTCGATCGGCCCCTGCAGTCTTCCGGGGGGTGCCCTGTTAGAGGGTTTCCCGGGGGGGTGGGCACATTTGAAGGGGCATTCTCGGTGGCTGCTCTGGAACTCCCTCCCGGCAGAGATTTGACTCTCCCGGGACCTCTCTCTGTTTCACAGTCAATGTAAGACCTGGCTTTTTCGCCAGGCATTCAGTGAAGGGGATGGGGGAGGGAGTTGGTTTTAATCCAAGTTTTTAGGGTTTGTTTTTACTTGGGTATTTTGATGTTTTGTGCTGGATGTACACCGCCCTGAGTCACTGTATAGCAAGTAGGGCGGTAGAGAAGTATTTAAAAATAAATAAATAAATACCTCCGATATGTGGCTGGGTGACTAAATGGGAATACTCACACATCTCTTTCTTATGGCAGATATTTATGGACTCTATAAGGAGGGGAAATAGAGCAACCTTTCTTTCTTTTTCTTCTTAGGCTGAGGTGACTCTGCATCAGTGCCCTGTTTGAGGCCATTAGATAAGGTATGGAGCTTGCACCCCCTCCACATTAAAGACAGAGCATGGAAAGGAAGGAGTTTCCAGGAACTTTACACCTGGAAGATGTAAAGACCATGGATCAGTCGGTCTGAGCCACGGCCACATCGCTGGTAAGTCTCTGCCAGTGGCCGCAGAGGCTGGAAAACAGCAAGCATCGCCGGGCACGTACTGTCAACTAGCAGGAGGTGGGAGAACACATTTGAAAATGGCCCTGGTGGGCTTTCAAGGTGGATGGTCCATGTGTGCCAGTGAGAGCGGGGCAGGAAGGGGTCGCTCTTCAGAATACTCTTGGCTTTTTGCCCGCAGCTCTGTGGCCCTGGAGGACCTGTGTGTGCGTGATGCTGCAGGCAAACTAATTGATGGGACGTGGACATGTGGGCGCACATTAGCCCACATGGCGGGCTCTGCATGCTCCGGGCCTCCCGCCATGAGTGAGGGCTGCATGTCCGGTGGGTGGTGGCCCCAAGGCCAGTGGGGGTGAAGATCTAACAAATGGGCAAGCGGACACCCACCTGTCTCATTTGTTAACACCCTTACAAATGCCTAAATGAGAGTAAGGAACACTGTTTCCTTTTCCAGCTCTGCTCTTCCCATTTCATCTTAAAGCCACCTGATTTCCCCTCCCACTTTCTCAAGAGTCTGTGCTTGTAAACCTCAAATACTCTCTTGATTCAACACTCCACTGAGTTCTGATCCTAAGGAAACCATCATCAATCCCCCTTAACAAGAAGCTAGGCTGGAGTCAGCACTGTCCAAAAGCCCTGATGGTGAAGGAGCTTACCATGTGTATGAGAGCAGGCAGAGAAGAGTGGGTTTCCCATGCCCTCCCTGAAGGAACCAGAATGAGGTATGTACTAGCAGAGAGATGCACAGGATTCCGTGACATTTGAACACATTTCCTGGGAGGTAAGGTGGCGGGGCTTCCAGCATTCTTGACATCTTGGTATCAGGCCCGGTAGGAAATTGCTTTCTTGGTCAGTAAGAAATTGCTGACATGGAAGAAGTGACGCAAAAGTGGGTTTTAAATCCTTGCTAGGATATGGTAAAATTTGGACATGGATGACAGTCCTGAGGCAATGATGAGGCGAGGCAAACAGACACTCGAAAATGACAAGACGCTGGGATACATTCCAAGGGGAAACATACCTGATTTTAATCAGATTTTAAATAACAGGACCCGTGTGTGTTACAGGTTTTACAGACGCCTCAGAAATCTCCAACTAGAAATCCAAGGGGAAGAGGAAACAAGGGTCCAAAAATACCTCCTGCGAAACTAAACAAATAAGAACAATGTGCTTTGCAAACAAAAAATACCCTAATTAGAGACCTGTATAAACGATCCGTCGCATTCTGAACAGTCTCTCCAAAGTGCAGGGAAGGGATGGGTACTCGTCTGGGAATGACTGTCACCGGGAAGGTGTGGGCTAATGGAAATCTTTCTAGCCTGGGTGTGGAAGGGGGAAATATTCCTCCCTAGCTAGCAAAACCTCATTTCAATAAAAAGAATGGTAACACTTTATATTAAGGGTACCTTTATAAATATTTTGTTAATCTGTAAATAATTGCTATTATTAAACCACTTATAAGAGCTATGTACCAAAGCTCTAGTCCCTGCCCCCCCTGGATTACACTTTCAGTGACACCTTGGAGGAGTTTTTATTAGAATGGGCTGAGCTCTGGAATTGGAAGCATCAAATTCCAGTTCTGCGATAGGCTGCCTCTATCACTTAGAACAAATCACTTACATCTTCTACCACTACATCCCCATCTGTAAAATGGGGCTAATTATACTTAGACCTTACAGGCCTGTTGTGAGGAATTATGTTTTCAAAGTTATGATTATGAATAATATACTTTCCTCAGTCTATAAATTATCAGAATATAACACCACTGTTATTTATTTATTTGTTCAGAATACTGAGTAAGTAATATAAAGACCTGTGTTATAAACTGCATGGTTCTAATATGCTATCAGACTGGTTTAATGGGTGATTATGTTATAGAGCACACATTTTAAATGCTTTATTAGGAGCATTTACCAATGAATTCCCACACCCAACAAGCTGAAGGGGTAAAAGTTGGCCAGAGAACAACGATGTAACAATCAAATGTGCTAATGGTTAATCAATACCATGGGGAAAAAAATCTGTAGCAAAGCATGTTATACATTGTAGTACATGCAGTGTACAGGATTAACAAGTAACAATTAGCTTTAGGAACACAGTTCCAGGAAGAATTTTCAAAGATACTTAGTCAAACCTTCAAGTTTCTCAATACAAACATAAGCCTAGAATTTCAGTTAGCTACTTATACCATCATGCACTAGCTGCTGGGAAGATGCACTAGTGCATTATAACTGAGTGACATAGACCCTACACTGATAATAGAGATTCTCCTTATCCTAATAGACAAGGACTGCAGTTCCGAGTGGCTTTGGGATGCAGCAGAGTATCAAATATAAAGACCTTGGTTGCCAGAGATTTAGTCACATTCTTTCTTGCTCATTACATAATAGATTGTGTCCCGTGTAACTGTGGAGCTCTAATTAACAGCAATGGTAATTACACACCTAATTCACAGCCATCGGACTGCAGAAGGGACCTCGAGTTAGTTCATGCTCCGTCTAGTGATGCTGCTACCTGCTGACAGCAAAGTTTCCAGGATTTAGTCATAAAGCTGAAACCTGCAATGGTTTGTTTTTTAAAAAATAAATGTACCCTTAATAAAAAGGAAGTGTTACCGAGATAATAGCATCACTCTGAAAGAGGAAAACAATAGGTTTTGTACTTTTACTTCCCCTACTTTGCTATGGATAAAGAAAGGCTTGTAGGCATTTCCCTCCTTTCGGTTTATAACTCAGAATTATCAAGTCTGTTTTTAAAGAGGAACTCGGAGGGTTTCGGATTTGGAGTGGGAGCTCTCTCAGAGCTTAATGGAATCTTTTACAAAGACACCTTTTTCTCCCTTTTTTTTCTCCAAGCGTTGGAGCTAAAGAAGGTTAGAAAAAAAAACAACCCCACAAAAAAACAAAAAGACAACTCCCCCCCCCCCCCAAACAAAAAAGCAATGGCTTTAACAGTTTCAATCAAACTTCACCCCCCTCTCAATCAGGTTTCACTGTCAGGTCATAATCGAACCAGTTCTCCACTCAGCCACAGTGTCTTCTGGGGAGAAAACCGGTGTTCACAAGCCTTGTTTTTCTCTTGCGAGAAATAGTCAGAAAACAACACACAAAGGCAAGTGCTTCATTCATTTTTTTAAAAAAAGGTTCCAGATGCCATTTCCCATGGCTCTGCAGGTCACCATTTAAGTAAACTGGTTGCCTTGACATATTGCGGCAGACTGGAATCTAGGGTGTGTCCTTAGGGACAAAGGTGGAGACAAAGTAGGTTGAACGATATCTTTTCTGACTCCTACTTGCCCGAGAAAGGACGCTGTGAGGTTTGGATGCTTGCACATTTCCACCAACAATAGCTGGTCCAATAAAAGATATTCAAACTACTTTGTCTCCACCTCTGTCACTCAGGACCAGCACAGCAACCACTCGCTCTCTGGATTTCTTAGGGACAAAGTAATACTAACAGAAGAGTCCAGACATCCAAAGAGTGCTATTTACAGCATCTTCTAGCAAAGCCAAGACCTCGCCCTCCCTCGAAGATCACATTGGTTCCATTACATGTGCATGTGTTTGCAAACTTAAGATGATTTTTTCAGTGGGTAGAACCGGAGCTGAAATCCACGGCAGCCACCAGATCAGCCCTTTAATAACAGTTCAAGGAGACAGGCTTGCCTGTGAGGGAACTGTATATACTTGCATATAGCCCGAATCACTGGAGTTTGGAATGCCAAGGTTGCCCTCTTTGCAGGGTAGCCTTCTTTTTGAGGCTGGCATTAGTGGGTTAATTATGATAAAGCAACTGCAGAGCAGATGGATCCCTAGTCTACCTGAACTGTATTATAGATGGGGTACGGGGGAGAGCATGAGCTGAAAATAAAGGGACCACAGTAGATGGGTTCTGCAGAAAATCTGAGCGGGGAGCAAATGCCATTCTTTATTCCCCAAGTCCCAAATGATAGGGTTACCACCTTCCTCCAGGCTTACACCCAGGGAGGGGTGGTGCCAGGACAAAAGGGACTGCCATAAACCTTCATTCTGCCATAACCACTGTGACATCACAATGCCCTTAAGGAGCACGGTGATGTCACAGCCCTCTGAAGGGGGCAGGGTGCGGCACTCAAACACATTAGGCCCAGGCTCAGTGAAGCCTGGCAGTCTCAGGCCTCTGTTGGTTCTGGCCTGAGCAGGACTCTACTGCGTGGGTCTTGTGCCATCCTCTGACACCTCAGGTGCTGGCCCTGGTCAGTCAAGATACTGAGTTCGACGGACCACAGGCCATGTTCAGTCTAGTAATCCTTACATGTATAAAAAGGCTTTTGGGTGAGTAAAAATAAGGCCTACCTTGTAGCTTTATTAGTTGAAGATTTCTGTGGGTTATCTGTAGGGTAGCTTTAAAAGAGGATGCTGGAACCAGTGCAGCCCTGCAACATATTTTTTCATAAGCGTCCTCTTTTAAAGGGGAGATATGGCCACCCTAGTCAGCACATCAGCTCCTGCGTGAGGAGGATATACCTGTATATACAGTATTTTCTTTCTTTTTCCTTCAAGGAGGCCAGTGTCTAATTCTGCATCATTTCTAAAAATCTATCCAGAACTGACAGTGGCCAGCTCCGCTGGCAAGAGGTAGAAATCCAGTACCTTTCTAGCACGTCTGGGTACAGTCAAGAGAGGAGCGGTCGGTACTGAGGCTAGAATTTTTGCTTTTAACCTAGCGCCAAAATGCCACTAGGGGAGGTATAGGGACAAATGCCAAACCACGGTGTCATGTATGTTCAGCAGGAAAGCAGCGGGGATTGGCAGGGGAGGGCCTTTGTGCACACCTATTGGAGAGTGAATATGAAGATAAAACCAGGGTCCCCTTGGATATACACTGGCGAGATTATAAAAGGCTCTAGACTTGTAGAAATACAGCGCAAGGAGGAGCGAACAAAAAGGATCTGGTGTCTTCAGGTGGGTGGATGGGGCATCTTTTTTTGGTACCATCTGAAATTTCTGTCCGTAAATAAATAAATAAAACCCCATTTCAGTGGGGCCTCTTGCTGCACTGTCTTCTGATTGGAGGGACAGAGGAAGGCAGGGCTTGGCTTCTCTTCCAGAGCAAGGGCAGGAGGCCTGTCCATTTAAGGCTGGCTGGTAGGTTCCGTGCATCCCTGCCTGCAGCAAGGACATCTCTGAGGCGTGGGCATCACCACGTGTTTTTGTGGCAGGCAACTGGCAAAAGCAGAAATTGCAACAGCTGATGATGCAAGTCTGCTGTTTGTTCAGTCGGGGGGAGCTGGCAGAACAATGAAGGGCCCCAACCATTTTGCTCCTTTCCCCACTTGTGTCCTTGCTAAGGAGTGAAAGTTTGCAAGTGGCATGCAGAGAAAGGCCTGGGGATGAAGGAAGAGAGAGACAGAGAGAATTACGGTGGAGATGGAGCAGTCAGAGACATGTGGAAAGAGAGCTTCTTGGTTGGTGGGCTGGGAAACTAGAGATGTATGAAGGAAACCAATTAGAGAGCGGGAGAGAGACCTGTGGTAAGATGGAGAAAGTGAGGTTCAGGGTGGGTTAGAGATAGGGATGGGCGAACAGAACTGAGTTCGGAAATTCGGTTCGGTTTGAAAATTGGGTTCGGTTCGGTTGACCGAACTGGTCGAGTTCGGTTCAAACTCTGAACCGTGTTCGCACATCCCTAGTTAGAAACAGTGAAAAAGCAGCAGCAAAACGAGATAGGGGCAAGGAGAGGCATGGCACATAGTGAGGCCTAAGGGGACCAACTCAGGGAGTGAGTGGATTGGTGGATGGGGAAGCAGTCCAGTTGTAGGCTGGGGGGGCTAGGGCTGCCAAATTAAAATTTCAAAAATAAGGACACAACAGAGCTGAGGGATACTGAAATAAAGACCACCCATTATGTCCCATGGAACCGTAGTGTTCAGAATAAGGGATATCGGTTATGTAAAGAAGGGATGCCAGTTATGGTCTGTAGGGCTCTGAAAACAAGGGATACTTGGCAACCTGGGGGGAGAGGTAGCTGTGACAAAGGCAAACTCATGGCAGGCAGATGTAGGGAACGGGCGTAGAAAGGCAGGCATTGGAAATTAGATGGATGAGGGGATCGGGGAATGTACAAGGTGTAGGAGAGCAGCATGTTCCTGGCCAAAAGAAAGCTGGACGCAAGCTCGCAACTAGAATGCAGAAGGAGAAAAGCCAAGGGGAAGAAAAGGCTGGGAATGAAGTGGTGAATGGGCTGATGGTTGGCTTCAAAAAGAAGGGAAACTAGGGAGCTTTGGGACTGTCTGCTCTATGGGGCTGTGAGAGGTGTTGGGGTCTGTTCGATGGGGCTCTATGGAGCTGTGCAGGTGTTTGTTCTATGGGGCTGTGAGCAGTCTATTCTGTTGGGCTCTACAGGGCAGTGCGGTGTCTCTTCTAAGAGTTTCTGAGTTGTGAAGATCTCTGTTCTCTCAAGTCATAGGGTGTGGAATGTCTGGGTTCCCTTGAGCTGGGGGTTGTCTGTTCTATGGGGCTCGGGTATTCTAAAATAAGTAATGTCCCTTAAATGAAGGAAGTCTGCCAGCCCTATCTACCAGTTGTGACAAGGACAGAGAGATTTGGTGACACCAGGACTAGAAAACATTCTCTTGGGTTGATGCACATAGGACCAAAACCGGAGGCTAGAGTGCCTCTGGTGGCATGCCCTTATCACAGGGGATCAGTAACTGGGTCGTGAGACCAGTGCCCAGGGAGGAACTCTAATGCTGAGATCACACTTTCTGCCTTCGCTCCCGTGGCAAAAAGTGACACGTCAGCTCTATGAAAGAAGGGCCTGAGCCATAAACTCTTGGCTCCAAATGCCCCACCCCAAATTTTGTGATGTTTAAATCCGGGATTTTGGTTTGGGCCTTTCCCCCCCTTATTTGATTTTTGCTCCTTGGAAGAACGTCTGCCTGTTGGACCTCTCATTTGTAACTAAGACACAAGTGGCGGCTTCCCAACCCAGCCTTCCTCTGTAGAGCAAGTGGCTCGCCGACTGGCTGTGAGATAACCAGAGACCCGTCCCCAGTCCCTACTCCCAGCACCTTCTCTCCTTCAATGGACAGGATACTGCCTGGTCCAATGTAGGAGCTTGTATCAGAGCGCCTCCTCCTTGGATCTACCAGCCACCCCATTGGTGAATCAAGGATCCACAGGAACAAGGGTGGGGTCACTCCAAGGCTTCATGGAGGAGACAAGGCGGCCTCGCCGGCATTGCTTTGTTTGAAAATAGTCACTGGGGGCCTCCTGCTCCCACCAGTCAGCTTGGAAGAGGGCTCTAGTCTCTGTGGGAGCAGAAACATAGCTCACATGACGGTGCATCGGTTCCTACGCAGCGCACCCTGGAAGCGGATGGCGGTATGGACGTGCTTGCAGCGAGCACAACCCAAGCTCTTCAGGAGCTCGCTGAAGAGAAGCAGGATGTGCCAGTTGTACTTGGCCGAGCACTCAATATAGCCACACTTCCACGTCTTCTTCACCAGGTTGGAGACGTTCCAGCGTGGGATCACGCGGCCCTTCTGCAGGTCCCGCTTGTTCCCGACGATGATGATGGGGGCCTCTGTGGTGCCAATGACCCTGTTGGGAGAAAGCAGGGGTGGGGGGGGGGGAAAAGAGGGGAAAATTGAGAGAATTCAGTGTCCGTTCAGTTTCTTTCATTCCACTATCAAGGTCACAGTCCAAATCAATTCTTGTCCAGTCTCCTTCTAGCTTCTCCTTTCTCTTCATCCAACCCTCGGCTAGCTCTTCCCAACCGTCCCATCATTCCCAACCAATCCCATTTAGCTTCTCCCTGCTAGTCCACTGTCCAGCCGCCTTCTAGCTCTTCTCTTTTCCCTGTCCAAGCTCCTGCTAGCTCACATGATACAATCCCTCACTAGCTCTTCCCAAATCCTCCATCGTACTTGTCCAATCCCCTGCTAGTTGTTCTCTGCTCCTCCACTGTCCCTGTCCCATCTCTTCTCCTGTCCCCCAACCAATCATTTGCAAGCTCTTCCCCTCTCATCCCCACCCAGTCCCCTGCTCTCTCCTACTTACTCTCCCTTGCCCTGCCCAAACTCCTATTAGTTCCTCCCTTCTCCCCTTTATTATCCCCATCCAATCCCCAGCTAGCACTTCCCTGCTCCTCCACTGTCCCTGGCCAATTGCTGCCCCATCATCCCCATCCAATCCCCTGCTAGCATCTCTTTGCTCCCACTTTGACCTGTCCAATCCTGTGTTAGCTTTTACTTCCTCCCCTATTGCCCTGTCCGAACTCCTGCTAGCTCTGCCCTATTCCCCTATTGACTTGTCCAATCCCGTTCACTTCTTCCTGCTCCCCTCATCGCCCCTGTCCAATGCGGTGGCCATACCTCCCCTTTTTGCTTATGAAAAACTCATGGAGCAGGGCTGCACTGGACCCACTGCAGCCCCGTACCATGTATTTATCATAAGTGTCCTCTTTTAAAGGGGCGGTATGGCCACCCTACTGTCCACCCACTCACAATAGGTCTTCTCCTTGCCACTGGTCCAACATCCCGCAGAAACCGATCGCTCCTTTGGCCCAGTAGGATCCCAATGCCTCCGTGGCAACTTAGAGAGCGTCCTTCTGACCTATGCGTTACCCTTGGCTTTTGCAAGTGAAATCGGTGTCGGTGAGAGTTGGCAAGCTGCAGCCTGTGCCTTTCAGAAGACTGGAGCGATGAGCCTAGAGAACGGGGGAGTCCTGGACAGGTAACCCCCGCCCCCCCACTCTGCCTGTAACGAGGTCCACTTGCCAGCTCAACTGGAACCAAGTAAGGGGTTAGGAGAGCAGGGACTTACCTCGTCTCTAGGATCTGTTGCCGAATCGTCTTGACATACTCAAAGCTGTCAAAACAACAGATGTCATAGACCAAGATGTAGGCGTGAACGCTCCGCAGCCCCCGGCAGCACACGTCCGCCCACTCCTGCAAGACACCGGCAGGGATCAGAGACACCATTTGGAAACTCCCTTCTGCCATTACCTAGGAGAAGGCACCACTGAGACAATGGCATGTCTGTGCCCTAGCTGTGGAGGGCAGGGGTGCTGTTACCGAGGCACTATTCCACACAAACCCCTAAGTGGCGCAAAAGCCCATCAGCGGTGGACTTTTCTGTTTCTGCTATTCCTGGGGACAGTTGCTCAGAATCTACTGTCTGTGCAGGACTTTGGGATGGATAAAAATGCAAGCACGCCTGGAATAGGAAGTGGGTTCCTTCCCAGTCACAGTGAGGCAGATCTAAGAATGATGAGATAAGCAAAGAAGGAGCACGGTCTAGTGGTTAAAGCATAAGCCTTGGTTCTGAAACTCTGGAGTTTATTCTGGGCACTGACTCACTGTACGATAGGAAGAATTTCACCTGATCTGTGTGACACGCTTTCTACCTATCACCCTCGGCTTCATTTTTCCCTTTGCCGCCAAGGGGGAAAATACAGTGAATATGGTTCTTTGCCCTCAGCATTGTCCCGTCCTGTCTACTAGCCCACTAAAATCATCCACTTGTAACCAATTGCTTTCTTCCGGCTTGCTCTCTTCCACATGCAGACATGCCCTAGTCTCCCCCATTCTCTCTCCTTGCTATGGTTTTAAATGCAGGAAAGTGGGTTTGGATTAAATATTAGGGAAAATGTCCTAACTTTTAGAGCAATCCAGCAGTAGAATAAGCTGCCTGGGGAGGTTGTAGAATCTCCTTCCCCGGCAGTTTTTGAGAAAAGACTGGAGAGGCATTTGCCAGGGATGCTTTAGGTCTAAGGGATCCTGCCTCAGGGCAGGCGGCTGGACCAGATGTCCAGTAAGAATCCATCCAGCTCTACAGCTCTCTCCGATTCTCTTCTCTGCATTAATTGTAGCCAGTTATACAAAGGTCAGCAAAGCATAAAACAGCAGATTCCATTAAAGGTGAGTGCAACCCCCCGAATGAGGTGCAGCCAGACACCATCTTTAAGGAATGACCTGTGTTTGCTGCTTGCCGCAGCCCATTCCTTATTCGGTCTGCGTAACATAACATGATGCTACTTCTGCCATCTCCCTCCTCTCTCCCAGGATCAAGCCCCAATGTCACACATTGTTTTTTTTAATGTCCGTTCTTGTCTAGTCCCTGAGAGTTTGAGGAAATACCTTCCTGGCACTGCCTCCTCTTGGGGATGTTGGAGCAGAAAGTAGCTAGCGTCTGTTTCGGTTTCTCCTCTATCATGCTGGTTTGCACAACTTCTACACCCTGCTCCGACGTGCGTTTTGCGCCTTCCAATTTCCACCTCTCTTTTGCCATCTCCGAGTCTCTGCTACGAGTCTGACGTAGGTCTGCACATTTCATTGTGGGGAGGCAGCCTGGAGGGCACTAGTTCTGGGCAGGGATTATTCTGTAGCATTCCAGTGTGTTGCTAGTTTGTCCCCCCCCCCCCCCCCCCAATGCTGCCCATGTTGCTGGTCAAGCAGTTTGAGCATCTTTTGATTTTTTGCTCTGCTGATCATGGCACTGTCCAGTCTGGGCAGCAATAATGTCTATGTGAGTAAACTGCATTTCCCTTTTAGTTTTGGTTTCGAGCTTGTAGCCCTTTGTGGCAAAGGAGAATTGTTGGCTGCTTTGGCAGAAGGGTCACGTAGCGGGTTGCCGCCATGTGAATGAGTCCTTGCAGGCTTCAGCCAAATTGCACACCACTGTTTTCAGAGTACCTTTATTTCCAGGTTCCATAACACATCAGCACTCTGCCCAGCCACATCCCACTGTCCCCCCTGAGCCAGCACTCTGGCTAGCTCCCTCACTCTGGAACCAAGCTCCTTCTAGGGTCCTGGTTTCCCTTCCCACAGACTAACTTGGGGCCACAGCATGCTGTTTTTATAGTCCCCAAAGGGGCATGGCCAAGGGGAGCAGGCCTTCTTAAAGGGCTACCAATTGCTCTGTCGCAGGTCACCAGAAACTGCCCTTTTCTGTGTGTCGAGTAGCACAGGCAGTGTCTCAGTACTGCTCTGCAGCCAGTTCCTGTGCACATGGAGAACTTGTCTGCAGAGCTGCAAGCTAAGTGGAGTCATTTGTTAGGACTGGGGCCCAGATTTCACTCCCTTAAAGCGAGTTGGGTAATGCTGCTAAAATGTTTTAGTAGCTGTTCTGTCAGAGGATTTTGTCTAGTTAGCGATTTCATTATTGCATGTGCCTCAGTAGCCAATTGGATACTTCCTGGTACAACTAAAGTTGTGTTTAGGCCTCCTTTCTCCATAACAAAGTTTTGCTCTGGTTTGGATCCTTCAGGCCTTCTTTTGGAAGACAAAGACTTTTGCTGTGTTCCCAAGTTGCTCTGTAGGGCCTCTGTGCTATCAGTTCCTGGAAGTTACCGCCCCTCTTTTACAGTTGGGAGCATGTGTACGTCAGCAGCACACAGTAAGCCTTTTATTTTTGCTCGGAAACACCATCCTTCACCCCATCTGCCTCTCAAATGTCTGCCCAATCTAGTTCTTTCTTTCTTCCCTAAAGCTGCTAAAAGTGCCATTGACAGCTGTTCCCTTGCATCCCTATCCTCCTACTGCATCCTGGCGGGGAGTGGCGGCTGTCTAACTTGGCCTCTCCACTCCACTGGAGAAACTGTCATTGATCATTTCCTGCTTTAACTCCAGATCTGGGTTAAATTCACTCTTTTACCTCTACGGCAGCATGTGCCACTGGGTCACACTGTGTTTTATCACAGAATTTCATAGAATTTTAGGGTTAGAAGGGACTTCAAGGGTAATCTAGTCCAACCCCTTTTGGATACTCTCTGCGTACCTTTTTGAACAGCTATTTTGGGGCATTAAATCCCTCCTTTAGCTGGAACTTCAGTCCCTGCTTTGGGCCTTCTCTCCAGGACAGCTCCCAGGACAAGTCTGCCTTGATAAAGTTCCTGCTCCCACAGCAGACTGACTTGGTTCCTCTGTCTTCTACGCTTACAGCCCCTGAAAGGGGCAGGGCCAAAGGGATATGCAGGCAACCCTGAAAGGGCCAGTGCCTGCTCAATCACAAGGAGATGCTCCCATGACACACTTGGCGGTCACGATGCAAAATGGGGCCATGCTATTTACCAGGGGGCAGAGAGGTTCACAGTCCTGATTGATATTAGATGCACTTTGCCTTTGCTGCTGACTGGCATTGTGGGATTCTATTTAAGTCTCAAAATGAGGTCACATAGGCAAAAACTGTGGGAACCACGGTTTTAAGGTGTGGCTCTGAATATGGAGAAGATTGATGGTGACCAAAGTTACAGTTCGCTGAGGCCTGCTTGATGGCCTGTATGTCAGGAATGGGGAACCACTTTTGTCCTAGGGACCACAAGCTCCAAGGGCTGCATAGAAGTTGGGGTGCTTAAGAGGGGTGCACTAAGGAAGAAGAGGGGGTCACTTTGGCAATTTTAAAAATGGGTTACACCATTTTACACAAGGGACACAGACACAAGGTGGTGCCAAGGGCTCTGGTGCTCTCCACCAATCAGCTGTTCAACAAGCAATCCCTTCCCTGTCTGCCTGCTCAAGCTCCAACCTCTTCCTAGCCAGGGGGGAAGAGTACAGGTGAGGCGAGAGCAACTGTTCCCGTACCATCAGGAAATACCTACCTTTCAGAAGCACTTGCAACCGTCCGTCAGAATTTCCTCACTATTCATTGATTGTGAGATCGGTGCCTGTGTTTTCTGGCATTTCCGTCAATTTCCAGCATTTTTGTCAACTTTTGGTATTTTCATCTATTTCCAGTATTTTCCGTCAATTTCCAGCATTTTTGTCAACTTTTGGAATTTTAATCTATTTCCAGTATTTTCCATCAATTTACAGTACTTTCCATCAATTTTCGGCTTTTAAAAGTGCCATAAAATGGCACATTTTAAGGCAGGCAGCTAGGCAAGGCAGCTCGGGCAAGCGACTTGAAGTGCCGTAAATAGTAACAAAATAGCAAAAAGTCGGTAAGTTTCCTCACCACACAAATGAAGGCAAATGACCTGTTTCCAATGGAAACAGCATTCACTGCGATTGCTCGTTTCAGGCCTAGTGGGGATCCTGGAGTTTGCATGCTAGTAGGAAGTAGTGAAGACCTCTTCACCCCCTGCTCCAGTGTCCTGAGCCAGCAGACTGCTATCATGAGCAGCCATGGTAGGCCAGATACAAAGGGGCATGAGTTAGAGTCCTGCTTGGCCTGAAACATCAAGCCCAGTCTGAGCGCAGCTGCATGGGCACTGACTTGAGCCTGCTCCAGATGCATAAGAACATAAGAAGTTAAGAAGTGCCATACAGGATTAGACCAATGGTCCATCAAGCCCAGCAACTGTCTTTGACAGTGGTCAAACCTGGTCACTTGGAAGAAATACCCAGAAGAAGGGGCGGCTGGTGGGTTTTGAGTTTGGAGGGGCCGGCGAGCTGGTGGGTGGAGCCAGGGGGCCGGTAGGCGGAGCCAGGGGGCCGGTAGGTCAGTGGCATGGCATAACGCAGCAGCAAGGAAAGTTCCCATGGTTAACAACATCGAATGGAAGAAAACACAATCTACATGCACATCAAGCTTAAAATAAATAATGTATAAACCCCAAACACAGGGAAACACTGGCAAAACACTGACAAAACACAGCAGCAAGGAGTTCCCAGGGTTAACATC
>QEPC01009365.1:290776-303642 GCA_003113815.1 Sphenodon punctatus | reverse complement strand
GATTTTAATCCCCCGCCCATTTATTTATTTATTTTCTAGCCCTGTTTTATGTAATATGTTTAGATGACGTTTTTATATTTGTATTTTAAGTGGTTTTAATATTTTATTGTGTTGTTAGCCGCCCCGAGCTGCATTGCAGGAGGGGGCGGGATATAAATTTGTAAAATAAATAAAATAAATAAATAAGATCAGGACCTTATGTGGCGATCGAATCTGATAACATGGTTCATATCACTTTGCCAGGCCACTGACACGGTACTACCAAAACCGCCTCCACAATGCTCGCTGGGATAGGATGTTCCCTGGCTGCAGGAGACTGGAGGAATGTGGCATTTGGGTTTGATTGGGTCAAGCAGCCACTGTGTGAGACAAGGTGCCTGCCCAAAAGGCTGGGACTCTCACGAGAACACTCTCTCATCACGGCATCTCCAGGACTCAAGTCAAGCCAGCCAAGGAACAGCCTTCAGGTGCAATCCACAAACCACTTTCTCCGGGAGTAGTCTGTGGGCTTCAATGGGACTACTCCCTGAGTAAGTGATTTATGGATCTTGGGTCCCATGTCTAGAATAATAGAATTGTAGGGTTGGAAGTGACCTCAAGGGTGATCTAGTCCAAACCCCTGTTCCAGCATCCCTGTCCTCCCCACAGCCACACACCGCCGATCCAGAGCTTCAGGAGGTAGGTGGGTATGGGGGATTGGGGTGCCTAGGGCAGCAAGTTCAAGGGGGGTGAGTCTGCCACCAAGCTCTGCAGCTGGATCAGGGTGGGAGAGAGCTCCCCCCTTGAACTTGTCACCCTGGGTGACCCTGCTTCTCCTGTTGCACCACTCCTTAATCCAGTGGCGCTTGGCGGTGGCTGATCAGGGCAGGACTGCCTACGGTAAGAAGTTCCAGGGGGTGGTGACTGCCTCAAGCCACCTAGAGCAGCAAATATCCTTGTGCTGCTCCTGCTCAGACTCATCTCAGTATGACAGACAGTGGCTTGAGTCACTCAAAACACCAGCTACAGTGACCCTGAGGGTGTCTATCCCTGAAGCAACAGGTACAGTTTCTGGTTGTTGCTGGCCCTTGGTGATGATAATAATAATAATACAAAGATGATCAAGAATCTGGAATACAAGTTGGCACTGGGCAGGTTTCCCAGAGGGGAAAGAATATTGGTGCGGGGGTCTGTTGACAGTTTTCAAATATTTAAAAAGATGCGGTAGAAAAGATGGAGAACATTTGTTTTCTGTTGCCACTGAAGACAGGACCAAAAACAATGGGTTTCAATTATAGGGCGGGAGGGTTAGGTTGACTATTTGAAAAAATTTCCTAGCTGTTAGAACAGTTCGTCAGTGCCTAGCGAGGTTGTGGAACTGGTTTCCCCGGAGGATGTCAAGAAAAGACGGACTGGGCATCTCTTGGGGGGTGCTTTCAGTCTAGGGTATCCTGCCTCAGGGCAGGGGGTTGGACTAGATGATCCACAAGTTCCTTTCCAATTCAACGGTTCTGGGATTCTACCCCAGGGCTCCTGCCCATCCAGAGTTTCCTCTTGGGAATGGAAGCGGCCTGCGGAAAACCTCGGATTCTCTACCTACCATCTCATAATCAAGCGGGGTGGCAAAACCCGGGCCCAGGGGACAAACACAGTCATTGGCTTTTTGTTATGGCCCCTTTCCAATCCATGAATATGGTCCATGGATCAACAACTCATCTTTCAAATGTGATCTCACGGCTCCAGCTTTTCCTGAGTACATGCCTCATCCTCATCTCTGCTTCTTTGCCCCCAACTCTTCCCCTGCCTTGAGCGTGCCCCCTGATCCCCTGTCTGGGGGCTACCTGTATTTACTACATTCAGAATTGGCCTGTAGAGGGAAAAACCTGTCCCTAATCTGAAGTTAAACCAGAGTCTGCTCCAGGTGCCTCAAGCCTGGCCTGGAAGACCCTAAAGGGGGGAAATCAGCCTCTCTACCAGACGGGGAAGACTTCACGGGGAACCAGAGCAATGCTGACATCCCAGCTCCCATCCTCCAATGCTGTGCACCCCAAAGCACCCGGCTTGGCCGTTTACATTGGCGCAAAGTTTCGAGAATCAGACTTCTATAGAGCTCAGACCCTGAGGCGCATTTCTAACCGACAGCCGTCCCGCAGAGAGGGGCCGTTCAGAGGGGGAGCATGTGCATTTCCTGAGCCACCCTGCAGTTGATGTCGACTCCCACCAATCCTCCTCTGCTATTTCTCCCTGTAGCTCAGCTGCGGTAGGGCTGCCTCTCTCCTCAGCCGTCCCTTCAGTGTCTTCAGCGAGCATCTCTCCCTTCCCTGGAAATCTACATCTGTTCCCACCCTCTGCCTCCTCTCATGCACGCCGAGGAGTTAATTGAGTATGATCGCCTTGTCCGCCTCTGTCAATAAATTGCCCTCTGCTATTTCTGTCTGTCTCGCTGGCTGACCTTTTGTTCCCTGCACCCGTAGAGCTTGATTTTCATCTTCCCTCCTTTCTTGTGCAGCCTTCGCTCTTGCCCTTCCTTCTGCTTTGAGTGGAATCCTCCTATTTTAACTCTTTCTGCCCACTACAGCCCCCACAGGGAGTCGCCTGCCAGCAAGGTGTAGCTAGGTGGAAACGGGCCCTGTGCGGAAGATGGAAGGTCCTCCCAGTGGCAGGCAGGGGACGTAGCTGCACCAGGGAATATGGGCACCCCAGACTTCTGGACCCCAGTGACTGCCAAGGAGAGCTGGGTGAGGCTTCCCCGAGGATGGCACTTTGCATGCAGGTCAGAGAGGACCGATTTAGAGCAAGGTGCCCCCAATGTGGACAGCAAGGCCTGTTTTCCTAGCCTGAGAAAGCTTTGAGAATCGCAGATCTCCTTTTCATTCACACAACACTCTGTTAAGCGTGGGCAACATTCCGAGGGTTGTGTGAAGCCCTGACTACTTCTTGTGCTCCCTTGCCTCTCTGATGCAAGTAGTGGGTCATTGAAACGCAGGGGGAAATCAGCAGCTTTGTGAATATGTTGCTATGAGACTAGGCAAACACAGGGTGAGGAACCAGGGATGAGATTTCAAGGGAGGAGTGTGCAGTGTGAATGAGGCCTAAGTTCCTAGACCTTAACAGTGTGTAGAACAGCTAAAAGATGTAGCCGGAGGCCGAAACCATAAACCATCACTCAGAAACCAGCCAGCAAATCCAGAGCGCCTAATTTCATTCACTTTTTTTAGAAATCTCATGATTTTATAGCAAATCTCAGTATTTTTAATAGGGAAGCCAAACTCCTAACTTTTGACCATTTGGCATAAGCAACTCCAGGGCTCTTGGTCACCTCAGGTAGCAGGGGCACAGTGACTGGAACCCATCTCAGACACAGAGAGCCTTCTCCTTCCTCTCTTCCCCCCAGTGCTTGGACGTAAGTGACCACTGCAGGTCGCAGCTTTGGCTGAAAAGAGGAATCCACTGCTGAATTCATCAAACATTTGTATTTGTATTTTTAGTATTTGCATTTGTGTTTTTACCCATGTTCTCTGCATTTCCCCCATTGTTGCTAATGTGCAGGGAGCACAGCCCCCTGCGTATGGGTTATTTTGACACAGACATTGCTGGCTTGGGGATGGGGGGGGATGGGTTGCTGGCTTGGGGAACGGGACATGGGGCTGGCTCAGGGAGTGGGTTGCTGGCTGGGGGATGGGGGGGGATGGGGCATGGGGATAGGCTCAGGGGAGAATGCTGGGTTGGGAAGTGGGAATGGGACATGGGNGAGTTCTGGCTTGGGAGGGAGTCGTTTCTGGCTCAGAGGGGGGAGTCATTGGATTGTGGAAAATGGGATTCTTAAGTGTGAATGGGGCACAGGGCTGGCTTGGGTGGAGGAGCCACTGGCTTGTGGGAGGGGTCGTGGCGTGGAGATGAATGGAATGAGGCTGCCAAGGACTCACCATTTCTCCCTGTCAGGACTTTGCTGGGCCTGGTTGCAGAGCTGGAGACTGCAGTTCTGAGACAGCCCATGCAGGTAGGGAAGAGCTCACTACAGGCTCCAGCTGAGAGTCAGAAAGTAGCTTAGAACCAATTTTGAGGGTCCAGTTCAAGACCTCAGTTGTTTTTTTTTCCTGGAAATGTTGGGTTCACTAGAAACCTGAATATACAGACCTAGTACTTGTGTTTTGAATATAGACGCCAAGAAGGGCCTTTTCTGGTTTATTTGGGTTTTATCAAAACCCAAACGTACCAAGGTGGTTGTAACAGGGACAGTGCCTTGCAGGACCAGAACCCTGAGAGAGAGGGCTTTTGAGTGTCTGGATGTTGGCCCTTTAAGAGCTTGAGCAGTGAGGCTAACAAAGCACCTGACGCACACCTGGGTAGGGACACTGTGTTTTTAACCGAGATGCATCCACATATGCCCACCCCCCCCAATCCACATGTCCAACTGCTTATTGAAGGCAGTGAGTGGGGAAGTGCACTCCTGTGACCCACGCAGTGTGTGGGCCAGGGTGGCCGCCTCCATGGATGCTGGGAGCCACTTGTTTGAAGCTCTCCCCATGCACTTGCATGTGCATGCGGGTCCTGCTGCTGCACCACATCCCAATCAAAGGACAAGCCTTGCTCGTTTAAAAACACCCACAGTTGAAAGCCCAGAAGCCAGAGAGCACAGGGAGAGTAGTCAGAGTTGTGTGGAGAACAGTGCAGACAGAGCAAGCTGAAGAGAAACTTGAAGGCAGGACTGAATGGCAGTACTGAGAGACAGAGAAGCAGCTTTACCAGCAAACCCAACCAGGAGAGGGACCTCTGGAACTCAGGTAGGAGCCAAGCAGGCTACTGTGTTAAGAGGGAGGGCTTGGTTTGGCTGGGCAAGAACTGCTTTGGGGAGGAAACTCCTGGGGACTCACCTGTTTGTGGAAGAAGCCTCTAACTTGAATGGACCAGGACTGGCTATAAGGGGTGTTGGGAGGCCAGTTACTAAAACAGCCACCCCCAAGCCAAATAGAGTTGAGGCTACAGAGAGCACAGTGTGGTAGTGGGCCAGCTAATTTCCCATAACAAGGGCATTGTTAGGCCTCGGGGAGGACTGTGCTCTGCCCACTACTACAATGGTGCCTTATGGTCATTACATACACACACACACCCACACACACCCTGTGAGCTCCTTAGAGCAGCACTGTTGAGTGTGGTTTTCAGGGTAATGGGTATCCCTAGCTGTGGTCCAGTGTTACCGGTAAAATGCATCAGTGGTCCATCTCATAACCAAGTTGTACACCTCTAATCTAGAGCAAGGTTGGGTGCCAGTAGAGGAGAGCGTTACCGCCTCCTTTCAGGCCTTCAGACGGAGTGGATGGGGCCATATTGGCAGAGGCGGAGCAAAGAGGCTGTTGATTCCCTTGCTGAAATAACCTCGCTCCTTATGGAGTGCCATGGTGCTCCATAGGGGCAGGACCACACTGAAAAGGGGGCAGGAAAGTCCCGATGGCCCACCTGCTTTCTGTTATGGCCACCCCCAATTCTATGGGACAACGCCTCTCTTGGTATGGGAGAAAAATAAGATTATAGGCCAAAATAGGAGCATCAGGCTCAGGCAATCAGGCACCCCTGGCTGAGGTCAAGAAACTGAAACCTCCCCTAGAACCTAGAGAGAGTCTGGGTCAAAACCTTGGAGAGGTGGCAACCCTGGCAAGGGGTCTGAAGGTGGCTTCGATGGCTCCCAGGCCTTGCTCTGTCATGGGGTGAGTCACACTCAGGGGTGCCACCTCTAGCCATTTGACCCTGAGACTTCCATAGGCCAAAGTAACTCCCTAGTCACCCTGATTGTACGTTGTGATGTGCTTCTCGGCCTCACTGGCATTTAGGCTTCGCGCAATTCCCTTCTCACCAAAGAGGGAAGTAGAGTTGTTCAGAGGGGAGTCAGTTCCTTACGGTTTAGGCATAAGTGGTTTATTTTTATCCTGATCTAACAAGTTAATAGACACTGTGCTCCCAGGGACAGAGAGAAGTTTTCCTGAGCTGGAACCTGGTTGAACTGATTTGGGAAAAGGGGCTGTTCCCTCTGGTCCTGACCTGATCCATTAGCAAATACTGCAAAGGAAGAGAACTAGCCTGGGAGTTCCCTGGGCAAGCCCTTTTGGGTGCAATTCCCCATCTGTTAAAGTCAATGGCTCAGCTCTCATTGACTTTAATGATGGAGATGTGATCAAGAGTAGGGAAACAACATACATAACACACATGAAACATACATGTATATGATGTGAGCACTGTCCGTTAATATTTTATGGTCATGTTTGGTGTCATACCACTCAGAATGAAGAGAAGAATGTAAACATGGTGAAATATTGAATGGAAACTTTGTATGCAAGAGATATGAACCGAGAATACATTGAGTTAGGTAACTAAAGGGAAATTCAAAAACAGACTGTGAGCCCCAAAAGACAGCCACTCTGTCCAAGAGGGACAGATTGACTCCACAAAACTGATTAACAGCTCAATAGGGGGTATCTCCCTCAAAGCCATTGACTATGTGATCCAAGACACCAAATCCAGGAAAACTCTGGAAGAACTGAGAAAGGTATTTAAGGGTCATCAACAGAAAGAAGGGACTTATTTCTCCGAATTCCATAACATCAAAATTACTATACTGTATGTTTGTCAATTAGTTATTGAAAGCCACCAACTCATCATGTCACCATCAGAATTAATGCACTGCCTTAACTCTGTCCTTTTACGAAGGATGATGGAATAATGAAGGTTTGAGCATGAATGCCCAAATTAAAATGTAAAGTCTATTAATTTATTAATACAGCTGGTTTTAAATTGTAAACTAGTTGTATAATCTGCACTTCTAAGATGTGCGTAAAAGGACAGAGTTAAGGTGGTGTATTAATTTATTTATTTTTTAGCACGAGTTTATTATTTGAGTCAAAGCATATACAATAGTGTTACAAGGAAAGCGTTACCCCTTGACAGAGATCGGGGAGCAGATAATACAAGAACTTGCCCTGTCCTCATTGACCAGAAATACAGATATGTCCCCGTCCCTCCTGCCCATCCCATTCCCTCCCATTACTCTCTTACAAACTACTGAAGAGGTAAATTAACACTACCACCATCAAATGACCCATAGAAGCCGCTACAAACAAATAAAATAATAGGGGGGGAAAGGGGGTGGTGGTGGTGTATTAATTTCGATGGGGATGTGAAGAGTTGGTGACTTTCAGTAACTAATTAACAGACATATGGTACAGTAATTTTGATGTTATATTATGGAATTCAGAGAAGTCAGTCATTCATTTCCATGTTTTGGGGTGTTTAAGTTTTGTTATAATGTATGTTGTTCAATGCGTTTTGAAATGCAATTGTATTCATTTTCATGTTTTTTGGCATTTAAGTAAGCTTGAGGCTAGACTACTGCAATGCATTCTATGTGGGGGCTGCCCTTGGACTGTTCAGAAGTTGCTGCTGGTTCAAAACGTGGCAACTGGGCTCCTTTCGGGGGGGGGGGGGATGACTTTTCTTTTGGGTCAAGCATTTGGAAGGAGGAGATAGGGGTGGCGGTGGGAGTCTCTAGAAGATTTTAATATATTTTTATGTACTTCTACTTTTATATGGTTTTTATGCTGTAACCTGTCCTGAGCCTAATTAAAAATAAACCAATCAATAGCAGCTTGCCCTGCTTTCAATCTGCCCTGCTTCTCCTAATCCAGGATGGCCACGAGCACGGAAGCAACCTGATACCATAGCATTAACTCCTTGTGTGCAACAGCCCCCTACAAATTCAGTAGTCCCCTTCGTTCACTGACTCAGATCTCCGAGCAAAGCGGACTGGCCTCCTCCGGATAGGAGGCATCAAATAATTATCTTAGCAAGCAGCTCAGATGGTGGCACCAGCTTTAACGTTCCTCTCTGCTGAGAGATTGAAGCAGACCAGGGCAGCGGATGGGCCCTAAGATCTCAAAACGTCTACCTCTCCCATTGTGTCCTCAGCTTGCCAGCCTGCAGGACAGCATGCCCCACAATACAGAGTTTTAGTTTACATTTGAAGGGCCTAATAGCCCTACTGGGGAGCCATTTTTTATAGGGCTGCCTCTTTCCATTACTGCAGCAAAACTGTCCTCGAAAGGCCCTGGATTTGCTTTGCCTGAAGGAGAGAGAAAAGCGCTCTGTCATATGGATCAAATACACACAACACGCTAGGGAAGACAGAAGGGGCAGCAAAACATTAGAGACGCAGAAGGCTCCTACTCCGTGGCAGCCTGTGGCAGAGGACTGGGGTTAGATCCTTTCAGGATCAGGCCCAGAGCTAGCCAGCATCCTGCCACTGGTCACTGCTGAAGCCCATTAAGGGGGTAATAAGTCCTACTGGGGACAACTAAGGGTCAGATGGCGCATCCTGTCTCCAACAGTGGCCAGCTTTCATTGCCTCTGAGAAGCACACACCAGGTCATACTGGAATGATCCATTCCCCGCTGTTCACGCCACTAGGGATGGGCGAACAGAACAGAGTTCAGAAAATTCGGTTCGGTTTGAAATTTGAATTCGGAAATTCGGTTAGGTTCGAAATTCGAGTTCGCTTCGGAAGTTCGGTTCGGTCGACCGAACAGACCAAGTTCGGTCGAATTCCAAACTTCCGAACCAAGGTCGGTCATTCAAAACCAGGTTTTTTGGTGCGTGTTGCCACTAGGGATGGGTGAACAGAACAGAGTTCGGAAATTCAGTTTGGTTTGAAATTCGGGTTCGGTTCGGTTGACCGAACAGACCGAGTTTGGTCCGAACTCCCGAACCGCATTCGCCCATCCCTACACGCCAAGCCCCCAGCAGTCAGAGGTCTCATCCCCTGACTAATGCAGGCATTGAGCAGAGGCATAAAGAGATGAAGTGACTTGTCAAAGCCGTACTACTATCCAGGTAATAGTATCTCCGTCCTTTGGCTCAGAGCACTAGTGTGAACCTCTCTCAGGCGGCAGGCCCCCTTGTTAAACCAGTCACATTCTGCCCTGCACTCCCACAATGTTAATTACCCTTGCCCAAATACGTATTGCCTGGCTGTGGTGGCTTTGAGAAATCTATTGGCACCTATTAAGAGCACAATCTTGCGCGGGACCGTAGTGTCTTCTCCTTACAAAGGTGACAAATGTGGAATCAACATGATGATCAGATGATTTATAACATGCTGTCTTTGAATTGTGGAAAACTGTCACTGTATATGCACCACCATGTCACACTCTAAAGAAATTGTGACACTTGTGAATTACCAAAACCAATTTTCCTACTTTTTATTTCGAGTGCAATCTTCCCCCAATAAAGCCAATGGGAATTTTGCTGTTGGTTTCAATGGGTTCAGGATAACAGCCTTCAATTGCATATATGTTAACATGAGTCATCATCTTACAAACAGGCACTTCTGCATCCAAGAGAGTCCTGGGAATGACGATGCAGTCAAAACTACATTACTGTGAGACGACAATCTTTCTATGGCTTTTTGTTTCCCCCTGCACCTGTGCCATGATGTTCAATAAAATTAAAGTGGCAAATTCGCTACAGCCCTAGCATAACTGAAGTGAACTCATTTGTACTAGGCACAGCAGGATGTTCTCAGTGGTTCCTTCTGAGCTCACCATCTCAGACACTATGAATCTGAGAACCAGAATGGCTTCCCATCTTTAGAAATGAATGGTCCAGCAGCTGAGCCATCCCATCTGCTTTTGGCTGGCTCATCACCTACCTGCAGGGTGTTAACTGGGAAAGATGTGATGGGCGGGAAGTCCATGATCTGTAGGTCGTGCACGTGGCCATTCATGACCACGGCGGGCAGGTAGATGCGACGCGCCTTGGTGGGCACGCAGACTTCGCTGAATTCGTTGTAGAGGAACTGGCGGACGATGGCGCTCTTTCCGACCCCTTGAGCACCAAGTACGGCAATCTTGAAAGTTGTCACCATGCCTCCTGGCCGTGGCCCCCGCGCACGACGTGGCAATCGGCTCCTTGGCGCAGTCCGTTGCGTTTGCGCTGCCAGGAAGGCCCCCGGGCTGCATATTCCAGCGGCTGCGGTTTCAGCCACATTCAGCAAGCATTTCCCCTGTGGCCTGTCCCGTCACTGTAAGACCAAGAGGAATTCCATCAAGCAAGGCCCCTTTCTCTAGAGATGACCGTCATGCCAAGTGAGTGAAACCACCTTCTAGCTTCCAGTTCCCTTTCTTGGATCACTCCTTTCCTTCCTCAGCTCCGGCAGCTTCCTCAACTCACCACACCCTTCCCACCCCAGCTTGACAGTGGTTGGCTAACAGGCCCACTCTGAGTGACTAGGCCTCACTGCTACTCTTTTTTCACAGAACACACACATGGCAGGTGGTTCTCTCCTAGGACACTAGCTTGACTACCCCTTGGAGGTGACCCACAAGACACCTGGTTTCTCTTTCAGGTAGAAAGTCATCCCTTGTTTCTCCCTCTGTTCCCCCTTCTCTGTCTCCCCTCCTGTGTAAGCTCTTGGGCAGGGACCGTGTCTATCTTATTTTTTGTAAAGCACCAGGTACATCGCTTGCGCTATATAAATGCTTATACTAAATAATAATATTATTATTATTATTAACAAACATTTATATAGCGCCAGCACTGTACCTGGCACTTTACAAAGTAATAAAATAGACACGGTCCCTGCCCCTAGGGCTTACAATCTGAGAGAAGTCCCATTCTCCTCCTCTCCTGGGGACAGAGCTGAACATGACCCTCTTCACACCTCAGCTGTCTGGTTTCTCCCACATGCTCGTGGCATACCTGTGTACAGATAAATTCAAGGGCATCTGGATAACCCGGGATTTTTTTTCCAGAGGGGGGCAGGGGGTGGGCCACATCAGAGAAGGATGGGACAAAGAGGCTCTGCTGCCCCCTTCAGATGAGGTTCCGCCCTCCCGGTGTGTCACAACACCACAATTCTTATGAATGAGGTGTTGTCATGTCAGAAAGGAGCAAGAGATGTTATTTGCTCGACCCACTTTTAGGGCTGTGGAGATTTGCACTATGCAAATAAAATACACGATGCCAATGCGATTGTCTGTATTTAGTTGGCTGGATCCTGCAAAGGCTTGCCAGAGCAGGCTGTACATCTACACCCTGCTAATATGAACAACATGGCGCTGGCTGGTGTCTCAGTTCAGCCCCTCAGATAAGATTATAGCCTAAGCCCAATCCAGCCAGCCACCTCCCTACTCCTTCCTAACATTTTAAACAGGGAGCTAGACTCCTCAAGCCCGGAGTTAAAATTCTGACCTGCCACTGCCTTGCAGCCTCAGTTCCTCAGTCTGTAAAATGGAACTGTGATGATGGGCCTGGCCAGCCAGGTAGTGCCTGTCCGGAGCTCTGGGCATGACTGACCCATGATGAGTTTTTCCCGCTTTCTCTCCCTAACCTCCTCCTTCGATCTCCTTTGATCTGGACTGATTCCCCCACCCACACCGACGGTCGCTCTCTTGATCTCATCTTCTCCAGAAACTGTCCTGTTGCTGACCTTTCCTTTGACCTTTGCCCCCTGTATCACCTTGCTTCCTTCAACCTCTCCCACCAACCCCCATCTTCTTCCCCAGCTCCACGCCCCTTCCATGATCTGCAGGCTATTACCCCTTTAGACTTTGCTTCCTCCCTCTCCCCTCTCCTTCCTCCTGTCTTCTCCTCCTCTTCCCGACACTGCCATCTCTTCCCTTAACACCTCTCTCGCCACGCCCCTCGACTCCCTTGCCCCCCTCTCCTCCCACCCTGTTCGACCCCCAAACACCTGTCCCTGGCTCACCCCTACTATCCGCTACCTCCACTCCTGCACCCAGGCCACTGAACGCCTCTGGTGCAAATCCCGCTCCCATCCTGACTTCCTCCACTTTAAATTCTCCCTCTCCTCCCTCTCTTCCGCTATCTCCCTAACACTACTATGCCTCCCGGGTTGAATCCTACTCTCTTGATCCTCGTCGCCTCTTCTCCACCTTTGACTCCCTTCTCAAGCCCCCCCTCTTCCCTCTCTGCTCAGGATCTCGTGTCATTCTTCACCTCAAAGATTGACAAGCTCTGCCAGGACATTGCTTCCCACCTGTCTCCTCTCCCTGCTCCCTCTTCACCCCCTCACCCCCTCCCGCGAGGAAATCTCCTCCCTGTTCTCTTCTTCCAACCCCTCCACCTGCCCTCTCGACCCAATCCCCTCCCGCCTCCTCACCTCCAGTGCTCCCACTGTTGCCCTTCCCTTCTACATGTCATTAATCTCTCCCTCTCCACTGGCTCCTTCCCCTCCGCCTTCAAGCATGCCACTGTCTCTCCCATCCTCAAAAAGTCCACCCTAGACCCCTCTAGTTACTGGCTGGTCTCCCTCCTACCCTTTGCCTCTAAGCTTCTGGAACATGTTGTCTACTCCCGCTGTCTGGAACTCCTCTCTGCCAACTCCTCCCTGGACCCCCTCCAATCTGGCTTCTGCACCCTTCGCTCCACAGAAACGGCCCTTGCCAAGATTATCAATGATCTGCTTGTTGCTAAATCTAAGCATCTCTACTCCATTCTTGTCCTCCTTGACTTCTCCGCTGCCTTTGACACTGTCGACCACTCACTCCTACTGAACTCTCTTCGCTCCCTGGGCTTCTGCGGCTCTGTCCTTGACTGGTTCTCCTCCTACCTCTCTAAGCGCTCCTTTAATGTGTCTCTTCCCAATTCCAACTCCTCCTCCCTCCCCCTCTCGGTTGGGGTTCCCCAAGGCTCTGTCCTGGACCCTCTCCCTTGGCAAACTCATTCCCTCCCACGCGTTCCAATATCACCTTTACACTGACGACACTCAACTCTCTCTCTCCACCCCCTTTCCCCTTCTGTCCAAGCTCGCCTCATCAACTGTCTCTCTGATATCTCCGCCTGGATGTCCCAACGTCAGCTCAAGCTCAACATGGCTAAGA
>QEPC01009365.1:279536-290170 GCA_003113815.1 Sphenodon punctatus | reverse complement strand
GTATTTACTTACAAAGCCCTTCACAGCCTGGCTCCCCCTTACCTCTCAGCTCTTATCTCCTTACACACTCCTGCACGCACTCTCCGCTCCTCCTCTATCCCCTCCCTTGCTCTCCCTCGTCTCCCCTGCTCCCCTAACCGCCTTCGCCCCTTCTCCCTTGCTGCCCCCTATGCCTGGAACTCCCTCCCTGCCCAAATCCGCCTTGCCCCCTCCCTCTTTCAAATCCCTCCTCAAAACCCACCTCTTCCTCGACACCTTTCCCGACGCTTGCTAGAACTTTCCTCTCAACATTTAGTCTGCCCTCCCCGACTGCAACCAGCCCAAGCACGTGCAACTGAGACATTGCATCCACTTGAATGTTTTGTCCCTTGTCTCTCCCGCTATGTCCCCTCTCCTTGTCTCCCCACTCCGAGTCTATTAGATTGTAAGTCGTAGGCAGGGATTGCATCCATCTCAATGTTCTGTAAAGTGCCAGGTACACAGCCGGCGCTATACAAGTGCTTATAATAAAATAATAATAATAATAATAAGTGGAGATCAGGGGTGGTGGGCACACATGCACCCTAAACCCCCTCCTCTCTTCCTCTGGAAGATGGGTGAGCCACAGCCACTCCAAGCTCCTGGTGCCGATTCACTTACCTGGACCAAAGGGCAGGTGGGCTTCTCTGTGAAGAGGGGCCTGCTGCTGCATGTCTCCAGAGCCACCTGCTATGAACACTAGTGGTGGCACCACAAAGACAAAAGAGGCCCCAGGCGCACCCTGTGCTCAGTGCCATTCCTAGCAGGCGGTGTGCTGGCTGCTTTCCCTTCTGGAGTTCCGTGGTCATGGCCTGTGACAGGACCCCACCAGTCCCACTGGGTTCAGGCACACTGGGCCACTTGAGCTCCCCAACCTTGAAGACCTGCCCCTTATAAGCCATCATAGCATGTCGCAAGGGGTTGGAGCCCCTCGCTTCATCGGCTCCAGATGCATTGGATTTGTTCAGAATTTCCAGCCTGCATTGGCTGTACTACCCTGCCAGGACCTGGTCTGGGTGCAATTTTCACCCGACCCATTCAGATTGCCGTCTGGCTGGGCCTGAGCAGCCGGCAGGGCCCTCCCCACACACCCCCAACGCAGTATGCTGCGACATGTCACTCGCTCCACAAGGGAAGCGGTGACATGTTCCAACAGGACTTTCTTGGGAACTAAGAGAGGGGCCAAGAAGGAAAGGAGCGTAGAGCAGACTGGCTTTCTCTTGTGGGAAAGGCAGGGGGGCAGCTCAGGTTGGGATGGAGTTCCACTGACAATGTCAAACAGGATGCCCAAGTGGAGAACAGGATGCCCGGTCTGCAGACTAGGAAAGCAGGGTGGAAAGGATGAAGATACACAATTCACCAACCACTTGGCACCGTCTGAATCCTGTCACTGCCACAAGAGTCAGGGAAGGAAAGCTGCGGAATGGCTCCAACTTCCTCAGCTCTGCAAGCGGTTAAACGCGGAGCCTCCACTGCTTTTCCAGCCCCCAAACATCACAAAGGATAACATCGCAGGAGGCCCGCAAGGCACTCTCCCACTGCTGCTTTGCAAAGAACAGTCCAAATACCAGCGCATTGGCATCACAGCAAGGAGAATGGAGCTGAGCTGGGTTGGACAGAAAGGTGTGTGGTTGATTTCTCCATGCCAGGAGAGAGCTAGGAACAGACTCCAGGAGCCCTGATGAGGGGGGGACAGACAGCACTTTGGCTCCTTAAAGCACTGCCTCCTGGTCCTTGCAACTGAAGCCCTGCATATGCTTTCCAGTGTAGCCTAGTGGCTAATGTCCTGGACCTGGGAGTCCACGGCTCATATTCCACCTTAGCCATGAACTCATTGGACGGCCTTGGGCAAGTCATGATTTGTCTCGGCCTCAGGTCCCCCTCTGTAAAATGGAACAATAATGATCTACCACACAGGGTTGTTGCAAGAGGGAACTAGCTACAGATTATAATGCTGTAAATAATCACACACACATACACACCTAACCATACAGATGTGCAAGTACAGACATATCCTCCATGCAGGCTCATGCCATCATGCACTTGGCCACAGACCTAGGGTTACCACATCTCCAGGCTCGGCCACAGAGTCTCCAGGCTCAGAGGGAAGCTCTGATTTCTCCAGGCCAGCCAGGAGCACCCCTCCTGGTAACCCTGAGAAACTGGGGAAGCAAGGAGTGGCTACCTCAGAAAGGGAGTGCACCATAAAGACTTTCCTGCCCCCTTCCCAATGTGGCCTATGGTGCATCATGATGCCCTCGAAGGGTGGGGATACTTCAGAAAGGGATGCAAGATCCCCTTTGGCACACCCCCACGGCCCCACCTCCTCTGGGTGAAAGCCCCGAGGGAGGTGGTAATCCTGACCCACACCTGGAAATGCTGCTGCTACTGCCACCACCAAGAAGGAAAGCACCATTGTGCTTCCTGTATTTGAAACTGCCCGGCAGCTGGGGGGAAACAGCGGTAGCTCCCCGGAAACTCAAAGACTACAGGGAGTGGAGGGGAAGCGCCCACCTTAACTTGGTACCAGGACAGCACGGCAGCCATTTTGTTGCCCTCATAGTGGAGGGGAAGGAAATGACCTCATACCGGGCTGCAGTATTGCCCCCTGCTTTTACACCTATGCCTGATGCCCTATCTCACATGTTTTTGGTCCCATTTGTCCTGTCCTAAGGTCAGCACTAGACCATTCCTCCCTCTTGCTGCATTAGCTCTGGCCAAGGTAACAAAGCCAGGAAGCCTGATGTCCCATTGGTTCCTTCACAGCAAGCTGCCTTCCCTGCATTTCACAATCAAAGCAGTCCTGGGGCATTTTCTTCCCGCCCCCTCTCTTGACTCTATTACACCTTGTGATTGGTGGGGTTTTTTAAACCACTACAAGCCTCGCTGGAGTTAATTAGACTCTCCATTAGATCATCTGCGTGCGAGAGAGAGAGTGTGTGTGTGTGTGTCTAATCTAATTTGCCTGCATATGGTTCCCTGATCTAATCAAGAGCACCAGGAGTTAAGGGAGGCATTTGTGTCGCCTTCCTTCTCCATCCAGGCAGGTCCCAAATAACCAGCTGAAAGCACTTGAAGAGGTACCTCTCCCTGAGCCTTATTCCCAGATACCGCTCTTAACCATCAACCTGTGGGATGACCCTGCTCAGACACATGCCAGGAGCTAAAGCCTTCGCTGCTCTCTTGATCCTCGCTGTCCCCTTCTACTCCCCACCTCTCCTCCTTAGCTGCCCCATTTCCAGTCACTATTTCTAACCCTTTAGAAGGGCGTGTCCTTAAAGACACTTTGCGTTGATCTACATGGGATGCCTAGCATGCCTTGTGTGTGATGGAGGATATACTGTACATACGCATGGTGGAGGTAATGTATACATGTACACTGGAAGGGGTGTCTGACAGTGTCTTTCATAGAATCACAGTACTGGATGTCCCAGACTCTTTCACACTAACTTCATGAGCAACTTGGATTTTACCTCCAAGGGGTAGTTTAGCCGAGTCTGGGCAGGTTCATCTCCAATTTGGCAGAACTTTATCACACACCTTCCCTGTCATCTCTGCCAAATTACAGGACAATTTGATAAAGGGACCTAATTTTATAAACAATTAAAGTTGTCCCCTTGAAGACCATTATTCAGATAAATAGCAGCACATGCAGTGCCAGTCAGAAGCAGGCACCTGACATGGCAGGGGGAGGGAGGCTGTAGGAGGGAGGATAGGGAGCAACTCAACAGACTGACAGACACATTCACTGGCCAATTACTGCATGTTTCCAATCGGTAGTGGCTTTGAGGCGGGCATAGGAGGCAGCCCTGAGGCGGGCATGGAAGGGACAGAACTGGGACTTTGGGGATAGCATCCCAGCAATCAGGAGACATAGTTTACACATCCAGGCTGGCCAATTATCATCACAATCACATCCTGCAACACTGTGACAGAGGACATAAAGAATCTCTATTGGCTCTTTCCTAAACAGATGCTTCCGACTTCCCAGTAACAAGTGGGGGAGAGATGTTGGGATTGTCTCAGTACAGAATGAGGATATTTGGTTGACTTTTCTGCTGGCCAATTGGCATCACAAACCGATCTTATACCACAGTGACACGTAAGAGAATCCCTGGCATAGGCTCATTCTCTGCATATGCTGTGCAGGCATATCAAATTGGAAGCCTTTATCACATCTTTTTGATATTTGGCAGAGAAGATCCTGAAAGTGTGTGATACAGCACCATGATGTCATGGAGCTCCATGGGGGCAAGGCCACCCCATTACAGATCAGGCACCACAGGTGCAGAAGAGCCTGGCTGCATCGGGCTTTGGCTCTGCTCCAGGAGGCCACAATAAGTGGCCTTGTCTGTGGAAGCTGCCACGGCTACAACTAGCGTAACAGCTGGATGACCTCAAGGTGCAGGTGCTGCAGCTGGCCCCAGGCCTTTCCCCCTTGTTGATCGCTGCCATGTTGACGACAGAAATTGCCCCCTTTATGCAGCCATGGGCAGCCCACAGTAACCAAGCATGCACCAAGCCACAATCATCTCTGGCAGGTCTGATGGTGGCCTGTTGATCCAAAAAGCATGTGAGCCCTGTGCTAGCATGATCCCTCTGAGCCACATCCCACCAGAAAGAGAGATGCACATTACACAGTGAAGCAGGGGCGTAGCTAGGTTAGAATGGACCCTGATACAGAAGATGGAATAGGGCTCCACATCACCCCACCCCCAGGATGGGCCCTGCTACACCTGCACTACTTGTCCCTATTATAGCTAAGATCGTCTAGCAAGGATGGTGGGGACCTCACCAGAGTGGGCTCCACTGATAACTCCACTCTTCTTGCTGTGGGATTTCCTCTTAGGGAGTCACACACACATTTCCAGGATGGATGTTTGACACAGGAGTGCGTGAGAAGCAGAGCAGGGAGATGGATATATGGCAGCGCTGGTCCTCACCGTTTGCTTTGCAATATGAGTAGCCGCCCCTCATCAGGGTTTGTGACGGAGCCCCAGGTTGCTGGGAAGTAAGGGAATGAGAACAAGAGTGGGGTCCCCTTAGGGTCCCGCTAGTAGAGTGTGGGTGAAGGGGATCTACTGTTATTTATAATTTCTCTAGCACTTTCACTGTTCAAAAGTGTTTTACAACCTTTATCTAATTCACCATCACAACTTTCTGAGGTAGGCCATCAACAGTCCCATGTTTTACAGATGATGAAAGTGTGCGACTTGCCCAAGGCCACATAGTGAATTCTTGGCTAAAACAGGATTTGAACCCTGATCTCCTAAGGTTCAAGTCCAGCACCTTAACCACTAGGCCAGGGATGGGGAACCTTTTCCCTCCTGGGGGCCACTTTGAAAACTTGCACAAGCTCTGAGGGCCACACAAAAGTTGGAGTGGGGGTGCTTAAGGGATGCACTCAAGGAAAAGAGAGCAGAAATCATGGATCTGTACCATGGAACCTATCTCCTATCCTTGTTTCCATGCCCTCCTCTCTGCTCCCTTCCCTGGAGCTCAGTTTTTCAGTGATTGGAGGTAAGAACGGGATCCGAGGGCCAGATTCTGGAAGTGGAAAGGGGCCACATAAAAACTTGCTGCAGACCGCATTTGGCCCCCGGGCCTGAGATGCCCCACCCCTGCTCTAGACTGTGCTGGCTCAGGTGAGTCTCACGTGGATGGGGCTGGTTTCTTAGCCACAGACTCCCACAGTCCTGGCCCTTAGGATCCAAAGACTTCAGAACATTCCCCCTGCAATTCACCCCCTTTCACTGTGGCCAGAGGAATAAGTGCCCCCCTCTCCACGCAGCTCCCTCCCCAAGACCCTGCTTGACTTCCTAGCAGAGCAGCTGGATTAAAGTTGAGAAACAGGCCAGAAGGGAAACTGGAATTTTAGCAAATCAACCAAACTCTCTAAGACTCTGCACTTCTAGGGAGACTGTGAAATCTCCTTTCTGGGATGTTTTTAATAAGACAAGTATCTGTCTGCAATGCCATAGGTATGGAGTGACCTGTTCCGGAGCAGGGGTTGGACTAGATGATCCTTCCAACCCTATGGGTCCTTTGCATCAAGCCCCGTTTGATTGCTAGAGGCTCAAGTGGTCCAAGGTGACCCAAGCGGTCAATGGCAGAACTGGGGAAAGTATCCAGGCTCCTTGGTTGCCCTGTGCTTCAATCACTAGGTACAAGTCTCTCTCCATAGCAGTTACGCCTCTCCCTGGTCCCCTGGGCACAGGGGAGAGGGTCTGCCGGTCTATCACAAAAGCAGCACACTGCTTGGAAGCGATAGGGATGGCTCTCTCTACACTTTGATGAAGCCAGTGAGGAGGGGGAGGCACTGTGGGCTGCTGTACAAAAGGGGTAAGGAAACATTTTCCTCCCAGGAGCCACTTTGAAAATCAGCACAAACTCCACAGGCTGGCTAGGAGTTGGGGGGATGTGCAGCAAATGTATGTGCAGACCGCAAGCATAAGGGCATCAGTACACGTGTGTGCTTATGTGCATCCAATGTGTGTACAAGCAGCGAGCATGAGTATCAGTACAGGGGTTTGTAGAATGTAGGCATATTCAATGTGCATGCAAACAGTACGCTTGAGTGTGTTTGTGCAGTGTGGGCATATTCAGCGTGTGTGTTTGTGTGTGCAAGCATGAACATGTCCATCCATGCAGAGTGTAAGGGCACATGCAGCAAACTGTGTACGCACTGTGGACATATGCACTGAATTTGTGCAAGCAGCAGGGGCACGTGTGTCAGCACTTGTGCATGCAGTGAGTGTGTGAGCATAGGCAGCAAGCCCAGGGCTGCAAGCCAACACACATCAGTGGCCACACGCAGCACAAGTGTGTTGTGTGCCAGTGCCTTAGGCTCAGGCAGCAAGCGCACAAGCTGTGGCTGCAGAGGCAGGAAGTGCGTGCACATCTGTGTGTACACAGTGAGCACATGCAGAACACGCGAGGGTGCGCAACAAGTGAATGTGCACAGGCACAGGAGCTTGTGCGCTGATGCTGGAAGGAAATGAGCCGCTCCACCCTGCCCCCCAACACAATCTGCTGTCGGGAGAGGCAGGGGCACTCGGATGGAAGCTTAGCAACTAGCTGGGTGCAATCTGAGACCTGGATTGGGGGGATCCATGTGGGTTACACACAAGAAGACCCCCCCCCTCTGAAACTGACCAGCCCTGGCTCCTGCAGGATTCCAGAGATGCAGGCTCTGCTGTTGCACCACTGTCCCTTGCACGTGCCAATGGATACTGTGGCCAAAACTCCCATTGACTTTAATGAAGGAGGATGTCTTGCCTGACTGCAAAGGAGACTGCGGCGAGGGGGGAGGGAGGACGGGATGGGGCTATGCTTTCAAAGTGCTGCTTGTGCTTTGGGGAGCAAAGTGGGGACCCTCGGAGCCAAACCAGGGTTAAGCTTCTTTTGAGGAGCCAGAAAATCGCACACCTCCAACCTTTACTCCCCTTCCCCCTCCACCACTCAGACCTTGACTGCTCCTCCCCTCACCCCAGCTGGGCTCCCGGCCTGAAAAGGGGGAAACGGGTCATGCATCTCCTTGCACTAAACTGAACCCACCCTCATCAGCCCCTAGATCCACTTCCCCCGGGCCCACTCCTTAGTCCTCCCCCCCCCCGTCCGATCAGAGCAAGGTGATGGTGGGATGCGGTGTTTATATCCCTTGCATTTCTCCATCGGATCATACCTCCCGCCCCAGCACATGGAGGCGCCTGTAGCGCAAGATTTTAACTTTGATGCTCAAGGTTTCCTCCAGAAATAAACATTCCCCACCCCATGAACTTTAGTGCATCAAACCTGGAGGAACTGCATCCCGCCCCGGGGGGGACTCACCGGAGCTCCCTCCAGCAAGCAGCCTGGCGCCCTCCCCACCAGACCCCAGAGCAAAAGGTCCCTTACCTTGCAATCCCAAGGACAAGGTCTCCCCAAAGCAAAGCCCCAGACTCCCAGGAAAGGGGGGTGCCGGCAGGCTGCAGGGCACAGAGAATTTTCCATTCAGAGGAATCCCAGCTCTTGGATGGGGTGGGGGTGGACTCCCAAGGAGGCGGTGAGTCCCCTAGGTCTGCAAAAAGGGGGAGAGGGGGGGTTGCTGGCTTGTTATTTTGGAAATCTTTCCTCTTCGGATTTGATGTCCCTTCCTTCTCCAGATTCCCTCATCCCTGTTTGCAGCGCAGAGAAGGGGGTGGCAGGGCGTGCTGCTGGGGGGGTGGGATGAGGGGTGTGTGTGTGTGTGTATGTGCGCGCGGGGGAGGGGGGGGGGAAGATCCTGCCACTGATTACAGGTGTTCCACTGGGTCACAAAGCCTGCCATATTCAGGAGGCCGAGGGGTTGACATCATGGGCTCCTTTGATTATTTTTTTCCCTTTCTTTTTCTTTCCCTTCTCCATGGGTATTTTTAGCAGCAGAGGGAACAGCTGTTTAGCAGCAGGGATGACGTCAGCCCCTCTGAATGGTTCTTGCCCCCCGGTTACCATTCCAGTCCATCGCAGTCGATCAGAGGCAGGTGATCTCGCCTGACACGTCTGCTCTGTGGTTTAGGGGGTGTGGGGAAAAGGTGTCAGGTTGGCAGGCGTCGGCCGGGAATCCAACCAGCTTTCCCCAGGAGATCCCAAACCCCTGGCATAGAGAGACTCAATCAGTTTCGTAGAGATGCAGATTAAAAATCCCTGGGGTATTTAAAATATTGCCCTTCTTCCCTTAGCAGGATGTAGAAGTATTCAATGTGCGTGCAAGCAATACGCATGAGTGTGTCAGTACAGGTGTGTGCAGAGTGCGGGTATATTCAGCGTGTGTGTTTGTGTGCGTGCAAACATGAGCATGTCCATCCATGCGGAGTGTGTATGGATGGGCACATGCAGCAAACTGAGTGTGCACTGTGGACATATGCACTGAATTTGTGCAAGCAGCAGGGGCACGTGTGTCAGCACTTATGCATGCAGCGAGTGTGTGAGCATAGGCAGCAAGCCCAGGGCTGCAAGCCAACACACATCAGTGCCCACACGCAGAACACGTGTGTTGTGTGCCAGTGCATTAGGCTCAGGCAGCAAGATCTGGATGCTGCCAGGGCCAGATCCAGCCTGGAGTGTAAGCTAGGCTGGAATGGGTCCTGCTGGAGAATATTGCCCCCCCCCCCATGGCTTGCTGCACCCCTTGCCCTATTAACATAGAGTGCTGCACGTGGAAAATATTTAACCCCTCAAGCTCCTGTTCCCCCCTAAAGCCAGCCCTGCCCCCTTGCCCCATTAAACCACAGAATGCAGAATAAAGCAGCAATAGCTCTGGATTTAATTTTTTTTTTTTTTTTTTTTTAAATAGTAGGGCTGGTGGGGGCAGGGAAGGAAGCACTCTATTAGCTGCACCTACGGCGGAGCTACTGGTGCACTCACTGTCCTGGGGACTTGTCCCTTTAAGAGTTCAAACTCCTGGGAGGGAGGGGGATAGGAGCCTCCTTTCAGACAGCCCCAAGGCGCCCCCCCCCTCCTTACACAGGGGGTTTCACTCCTAAAGAGGTTGGCATTAGTCATTGATGTATTGGTTGGCATTAGCAGCTACTCACTAGGGCAATAGGGGCAGGAATTCAGGACAGGGCTGTCAGTCCTTCCTGAAGCACCCCCACTAACAGGAAGAATTTTGGATTTTCCGGTTACTGCACGCACGCACCCACACCCCACATCAGACCTGAGCCACCACACTTAGGCTGCAGGAAGCAGCCTCTGAAGGACGCATGGGGCAGCCCGATCTTTTGTTGTCCCCAGGACCACTGTGGCTCCACTTTGTAGAGTCAGCCCAGAAAGATTGTTTAGTTTCAGCTATTTTCAGCTCTCAAGCAGACTGAGAGACCACCGGAGGGATCATGGGGCCTGTGGAGGTCATGCTCGGCTTGACATTTGATTGACTTTGCATTGTTACTGTCTGTCTAGGGTGACAGCATTATATCCAAGTCTCAAAACGGGGTCACAGACTCATAAAAAGTTGGGAACCTCTCCAAAGTCAAGTCTCTGAGGCCATGCACAACATTAGCAGCCAGGGGCGGCTGGTGGGTTTTGAGTTTGGAGGGGCAGTAAGGCCGGCCTGCCGGCGAGCTGGTGGGCGGAGCCAGGGGGACGGTAGGCGGAGCCAGGGGGACGGTAGGCCAGTGGCATGGCATAACGCAGCAGCAAGGAGTTCCCATGGTTAACATCGGATGGAAGAAAACACAGTCTACATGCACATCAAGCTTAAAATAAATAGTGTATAAACCCCAAACACAGGGAAACACTGGCAAAACACAGCAGCAAGGAGTTCCCAGGGTTAACATCAGAAAACACAGTCTATATGCGCATCAAGCTTAAAACAAATAATGTATAAACCCCAAACACAGAAAACACTGCCAAAACACTGGCAAAACACAGCAGCAACGAGTTCCCAGGGTTAACAACAGAAAACACAGTCTACATGCACACAAGCTTAAAATAAATAAAGTATAAACCCAAAAGCACAAATTTTCCAGCATTGTGAAGGGGTGGGAAACAGCCTGGGGGTGTGTGGGGTGCCTTGGGGGTGTGTGGGGTGGGAAACAGACTGGGGGTGTGTGGGGTGCCTTGGGGGTGTGTGGGGTGGGAAACAGCCTGGGGGGGGG
>QEPC01009365.1:207436-270718 GCA_003113815.1 Sphenodon punctatus | reverse complement strand
CCCCCCCCCCCCCAAACCCACCCTACCTGTCTCCCTCTCCAAAGGCCCGGCGGAACAGCCGTCTACAGAAAGAGGGGTGGTCCGGGGCCAAGCGGGCCTCCGTTGGGAGGGAATTCCACAGCCTAGGAGCAGCCACTGAGAACGCCCTCCCTATCGTCGCCACCCAGGAAACCCGGGGGGACTTTGAGTCGGGCGTCCCCGGCCGACCGCAGGGGCTGCAATACGATCCGGGGCCTGAGGCGGTCCCGCGGGTAAGCAGGGCCCAGGCTGTTTAAGGCTTTGTAGGTCATTACCAACATCTTGAATTGGGCCTGGAAGATAATAGGCAGCCAGTGCAGAGAACAGAGCACCGGTGTGATGTGCTCGTGGCGACCCGTCCCCGTTAAGAGACGGGCCGCACATTCTGCACCAGCTGCAACCTACAGACCGTCCCTAAGGGCAGCCCCACGTGGGGTGTGTTACAGTAGTCTAATCGAGAGGTAATAAAGGTATGGATGATGGTGGCCAGATCCGAGTCCGAAACATACGGCTGCAGTCGTCGTACCAGATGTAACTGGCGAAATGCTCCCCTCGCCACAGCCTCCACCTGGAGATCCAGGTGGAGTAGTGAGTCGAGGAGCACCCCCAGACTATGGACCTGTGTGGCCAAAGGGGGGCAAACCCCGTCAATGGCGGGAGCCACCCCCACCCCTGGCCCTACCCACCAACATCACCTCCGTCTTGTTGGGATTCAACTTCAGACGACTTGCCCTCATCCAGTCTCCCACAGCCGCCAGGCACCGGGTAAGCACTGAGACTGCTGGGTTTGCAGAAAAAGAGAGGTAGAGTTGTGTGTCATCGGTGTACTGATGACAACGCACAGTGAACCCTCTCACAACCTCGCCGAAAGGCTGCATGTACACGTTGAACAGGAGGGGGGACAGAATAGAACCCTGCAGGACTCCACACGTGAGGTCCCACGGAGATGAAGTACATTCCCCAAGAACCACACGCTGAGTTCTCCCGGCCAGGAACGAGCGGAACCAATTCCGTCCACCCCAGCCTGGTCCCACAGCTGAGCCACTAACATCTAGTGGTCAACGTTCTCAAATGCAGCCAACAGATCTAATAAAATGAACATAGAAGATCTGCCCTGATCTAATTCACGGCGCAGGTCGTCAACCAAAGCCACAAGTGCAGTCTCCGTGCAAAACCCAGGACGAAAACCGGACTGCAAGGGATCAAGAAAATGGACCTGATCCAGATGACACTGAAGCTGCTGAGCCACCACTCATTCAATAACCTTCCCTAAAAAGAGAAGGTTAGAGACTAGCTGATAGCTGGCCAGGGAGTCAATGTCAAGAGATGATTTCTTGAGCAGGGGCTGTACCACTGCCTCTTTGAGGCGGCTCCCTAAGGGAGGCACTGACAACCCACACCAGCAATGGCCCTAATGTCTCCTGGCAGGCCTTAACCAGCCAGGATGGGCACGGATCTAATTCACAACAGGTGGCCCTTACAGCCCCAAGGACACCGGCTGCATCAGCTGGCGACACCCACTGAAATTGATCCTATGAAATCAGACAAGGCAGGTCCTCCACTACCTCAGCTTCTCCCACTGTTATAAGTGCAGCATCGAAGTCACGGTGAATCCGAGCTATTTTATCCACAGAAAAGTCAACAAACATGTCACAGCGGGCACTGGAAAATTCCAGTTCCAGGCGGAGAGAGGCTGGACTGACCAGCCGCTGCACCACCCGGAAAAGCTCCGCTGGACGTGACTTTGTAGATGCTATGAGGGCAGCAAAGAACTCTTTCTCTGCTGCCCGCACCGCTACAGCATAAGCTTTCAAACTAGCTTTATGCAGCAATCGGTTGGCTTCAGCACAAGTCCGACGCCACCATCGCTCCAACCGCCATCCTTCCTGCTTCATCCGGCGCAGGTCCTCTGTAAACCAAGGGGACCTGTGTCGTCTGCATTCCGGAAGCGGACGCCTGGGAGCCGTTCGGTCAATGGCCTCAGTCAACAAGTTGTTCCAGAAGACAATGAGGTCATCGAGCGAACGGTCATCGAGATTGAGAGGTAAAATTCCCCTAGTTAGGGAGAACAAACCCAGAGCCACCCGTCCCCCAAGCTTGGGAGTAGCGCTGGGTTTGCCCTCTCTTCCCACTACCCAATCAGCAGCATTGGAAGTACTCTGCCTGCTCTTGGTATGCCAGAGAGCAGGGAGAGGATGCCTGGTCGCTTTCCCCAGGCCACCCTCCTTAGTGCCCGGCATTCTCTCCCCGGTGTGGAGAGCAGGCAGGGGGGTCTGGAGAAGATCCAGTGCGATCTCTGGCAGCAACAGGCCAAGCAATGGGGCGGGGTGGGAGTCACTCGCCCTGAAAAGTGGCTGGGAGAGGCGGGAGTCCCAGACACAGGGGCAGACTGCAGTGCAGAGCGATTTTTTAGACTGCGCTACAGCTTCCAGCCTGCCCCCTACCCCAGCATGGTGGATGGCCACTGCCCGCCCTCCCACTGAGCTAGGACGTGTAAATATTATCCACCCACAGGGTGGGGTTTTTTTGGGGGGGAGGGGAGGGTGAGAACGCATGCAGAGACCCCTGTGAGCGGATAATGTTTCATCTGTTTTCACCCCAGGATACTGCATAGGAGGCTCTCAGAGGAGGAATTTGGAAACAAGCTAACAGCTTCTCACCTGTGCTCTGTGCCCAGCTTACCGGAAGCCCCTTTGCTGTTGCAGCTCGGAATTCCCAGGAAAAGAAGCAGAGGCCCAAATTCAAGAATCTCAGGCATCAAAGGAAGCCAAGCCATCTGTCTCCCCTGGCAGAAGCCCTTAGAGGAAACATGATGGAAGATCAGGGAAAGCTGGTGCCAGGAGCAGTGCCCTTGATATTGCTCACAGCAAACAAAGCCAGCAGGCGGCACCCTGGGAGCTTTTTGAAACAGCTGCCATCACCCAGGCTCCTGCTGCAGGGAACGGCTGACATTCAGGGAATGGGGGAGGCAGAGATGGTGAAGAATTCAGGGAGCTGTTCGAGCACAAGAAAGTGTATTCTGCAATTTTATTTTTCCAAATTTTGCAACCAGGAAACCCCAATTCTTTGAGTGAAAAATCCAGATTGTGCCAGCAGATTAAATGATGCAATATTTTAATGCAGATGAGTTTCCCAGCATGCCATTCCATCTATTTTGGATGCCTTCGATCTTCAAACACAATGCTATAGGGTAGGGTGGCAAGGTCAATGGATATACATGTAGATGTGGTGGGGGAGTGTTGACTAACACTGGAAGAGGAGGAGGGGCACAGACTAAAGCAGTGGTGGGGAACCCATGGCCAAAGGGCCAACTCCAGTTGGTGGGGGTATTTTATTTGGTCCATTTCCCATTCCTGGATCTGGTCTGTGAATGCAGTTTCTATCCTCAAGCAGTGAAAGAGTGAGCTCAGAGGGAAGAGAGCCAAGATCAGGGCATGCAACTCAAGGAGAGGAGATGGATCCATGGCACAGATAAGCAGTAGGGAACCTCGGGTTCAAATGCGGCCCGTATCTCCCTTTTTATTTGACCCCTTTCCAGTTCCTGGATCCAGTTCCTACTCCCAAACCCTGAAAGTCTAAGCTCAGCGTAAGGAAGCGGAGACGAGGACAGGGGATAGATGCATGATCTGGAACCACCTTTCCCCAAGTGCACTCCGTAAGCCTCCCCACCCCCAACTTCAATGCAGCCTTGAGCTCGTACTAATTTTCGAAGTGGGTCCCTGACGTTTCCCACCCCCAGCATAGATCCATGATCTGTACTCTTTCTCCTTCCCAAGTGCACTCCTTAAGACCTCCTAGCCGGCCCATGGAGCTTCTACTAATTTTCAAAGTGGCCTGTGGGAGGGAAAAGGTTCCCCACCCCTGACCTGAGGGCGCCTGCTCTAGGAACAGCTGTTCAGTCAGGGGCAGATCACAATTTACCAGTGTCCTGGGTCCTTGCCGTCCGTTTCTCCCCTCTTCCCTTGCTGCAGCTCCCAGCAGGTGGAAGCAGCCAGAGCACAGGATGCTGCCTGATTCCATGTGGCAATGCAGGGTGTTATGTCCAGGGGCAAGGGGCTTGAGGGGCCAGGACACATGAATACCAAATTTTAGCTTGGGCTTGCGCCATGCCCCTGCAGAATCTGCTCTCCTCCAGTCAGTAGGATGGGCACAGCTTGGCTTTGCTACTTACCTATGAATTTGTGAAATGGCTTGGAGGCTCTTGGCTGCATATAATACTAACTTCGAGCCGGCGTCGCTAACACCTGGAGGTGACTAGCAGGGAACAGATCACTCCATTTTGGGCTGTTGTGCACTTCCTTGAAGCAACCAAAGCTGCCACTGTCAGAGATGGGATACTGGGCTGGATGGATCTGATGAAGGCTGGTAACTCTTATGTTCTTAAGCAGCTGAGATAGAACTATACCAGCCATTAGAGAGAGAGCGAGCTCGGAAGCAGGGTGCATAACACTAAGTCACTCCTTTTTGGCTTAACCACGCATTCACCCGTTTGTGCAAACATGCTGTCTGCTGCACCCACAATATAGTTTGCATACAGCTACCGCTGCGCAGAACACAACACCCTGTGGTCATCCAAGAAGAGCCCATCAAAACAGGACCTCTGGGTAACAGCCGGTGGGAGGAGTCTCTTGAGTAGCTTGATGGAGCACACAGCAGCAGCATGAACATTTATAGGAGCAGTTACGGGATTGGGATAAGGTCAGTGATTTCCATGCGTGATGGGTTTCCACAGATTTATTGCCATGTCCTAGAAGTTCTGGTTTTAAGGCAAGCTCCCAGTCAATTCCAGAGTTCCCTGTTTCCCACTAGCCACTGATGCCTCCACCTTCTCTTGTTCTAATTTGGGTCCCTGCTCTGACCCACATGCCACCTTCTCTCACTCTCTTTAGAGCATGCTGGAGGGAGAGGGCCACCATGCAGTCTAAGCAGCCACCCCAGAACAGACAAGCCTTCTTGTTCCATCACAGCTCTGGAGGCAATGGCTCATCCCAGCCCCCAAACTGTTTGACCTAGGAAACTTGCACCAAAACGGTGCTGGCAAATCACTCTCCAACCCCAGCCACCAGAGGCAGCGTTCCCCGCAACAACACACACTGATTGAGCAGACTGCAGCTTGAGGAAGTCGACCGTTGAACCATTCTTCTAAGCCCGGATGTATTTTATCACCCGTGTGACATGGAGAAATTGGACACTCAGGACTCATTTGGACAATTATTGTAATAATAATAATAATAATAATAATAATAATTCCCTTACAGTAAGACAACTAAAGTATTTGACTGGAACTTCATAAGCTGCCTGGTGCAGAGGAGCCAAGAGGCAGCAGCCAGGGGTCTGTGCAGCATTTGAAACACTGGCTGGTGACTGGCTCTAGTGATGGGCACTGGCATTGGGGGTGGGGGGGAGAAGAGGTTGCAGACAAGGCTCTCAGAAGAGACTTGAGTTCAACTGCATGCGCTCTTTGACTTTGGGCAAAGTTCTCTGTGCCTCAGATACCCGCTCCTTTGTCTTTATGCAGACTGCAAGATAAATTGGGGCCAGGACTCTTACACCATCCAGCACCAGGGGGCCTGATCTTCATTTGCTTCATACAAAGCATAACCCAGGGAAAGGGCATTCACCTGGTGGGGATATTTGAAGCAGGAAGCCTGGTTATCTCCCCCGCCTGCTGCACATAAGTCATGTGGCACACTGACTGCCCCACCACATCTTCATGGCGTGGGGCTGAATAGCAGGGGATCCCTGGAAACGGATGTTCCCCCCAAAGCGGCTTCCCGCCCCCCACAAAGTCACGCCACAGACAGTCTTTTGTGTAAATGACCATTTATTGACAAGGACACAAGGTAAAGCATCCCAAAAAACAAATGGACCAGGCCAGCTAGAATAACGCAATGGAATTGCAAACCCCCTCCCGCCCCAATGCCCCTTTTCCACTGACCACGCTTCACGGCATGCAGACAGACAGACACACACACACACACGGCACGGGCCCAGAAGAGAGAGAGAGAGACATGGGGGGTGGGAGGAGCTCCTGACAGGCTAGGGGTTTGCTCACTTTAATTCCTTCGCCTGCGTTCAGGCTACGCTGAGTATTTAACTGAGCAAGATTTGGGTCATTAATCCCAGGGACTCTCTTCTGCTTCTCTTGACTTGCTAAGAGCTCCTGGGAAGCAATCCTTAGCGGCTAAGTGCTACACAGGAGGAGAGAGGAGGGGATAGGCTGTCCCTCCTGAGACACCTGCTTCCCCCAGCACCCCCTTCATCCCTGCCCTCTCCCTCTATGCATGTAGCTGGGCTGCTTTCCAGCTCTACTGGGGGGGATGTCTCAGCACGTCCAGCACTTTAGTAACCGCTCCACTAATGATTTCTGTGGTGCTCGTGGCCCAGCTGCCTGCCGGGCTTTAAACTACTCATCAAACCAGCAAGCTGGGTTGTGCTCGATTGCCAGGTTTCTCCAGCTCTATCCCAGCCAGGGTTCCTGTTGCCAGACTGGAACAGCAGCTCAGTGCCAAGGGCACTGCTCTCCTTATTCAACCCCTGCTTTGCTGGCTTCTTCCTCAGGAGCTGCCCCTGCTCCACCAGGCCGAGAGATGTGCCCCCATGTCAGAGGATTGGGGAATCGGGCCTGCCACTCCCACCTGGAGACGTCTGGAAGCGCCAGTGGTTCCTTACTCGGGAGGGACGTCAGTGGTTCGGGCAGGCTGCTGGGTTAAGGGCCCGCCCTGGGAGTTTTGGGGGAGAACTACTACACAGATGCTGATAAACCGAGAGCAGCGGTGAGGGCAGGAGCCATTGGGATTTGTGGCATAAAGCGGAGTGTGGCTAGACTGGCGATTGGCACAGGAGCAGTTATAGGCGTTGCTCCTGCTTGCACCGTTGCGGGGCCCTTTTGAAGGCCCTCGGGTGGGACACGGCGATGGGGCAGCTGGCAGGAATGCAAGCCACCAGATACCTGGGGAGTGTCCGAAGGGACGGCAAAGGGAGGAGCGAGGGATTCTTGGCCCCCATGGACAAAGTGCATCCAAAACGATCCTCGCTCCATTGCCTTTGGCAGAGGAAGCCTAGACCTAATGGCGTGTGTGTGTGTGTGTGTGTGCGTGTGACTAAATGAACTCATGAGATTTACAGGGTGGGGGAAAGCCTCAGCAGAGCAGGAATGTCCAACATTCATGGGTCTTTAGGGTCTCCCAAAAGGCCAAGCTATTTGAGACCCTTCTCCCCATCACTAGATATCCTAGTGTCCCAGGCAGGGTGTGTGTCTTAATAGGGGACTCCTGATCAGCATCTCAAGGACTTTTACTTGATGCTTCTTCTCCCCCAAATCCAGGACACAGGCAGGATCAGCTTTCCCAAGCTGGAGAGCACTTGCCAGTTAATGCCAGGGGCCCAGATGCTCTTCAGGACAGCAGTGATCATGCACTATTGGTGTGCGGCTGGGGGTTCCCCCAGTTGATTTACAGCAAACAATTGCCCTGTTCCTTCAGCACAACGCAGCGGCTGCAAAGCCCTGAGCAAGGCAACTGTAGTGTACTACACTCACACACGATGGAGGGGTAGCAGGGTAATGCAACACAGGCAGGCTTGAGCAAGACGATGACACAGAGAATGAGGGGGGAAGAGGAGGGGTTCAGAATGGCTGCTCCCCATCTGCTGCCCCATTATCGAATTCGGGTCAGCGAAATCCCTTCCCTCCTCCCAGCCACAAAGACACTGGCCTGGCAAGGATTTCCATCATTCAGACCAAGCTCCCCCACAACAAGGACAACACAAAAAGACCCTGAAGGATTCCATCCAACCTGACCAGAGATGGGTCCAGGGAGTAAGCCAGCACTCTCCACACCCAAGGTCATGGGGCTCTGTTAAGGCACCCCCTGCCTGCCTGCCGTTACCCACTCTCGCTACCTCCACCTGCATTTGGCAGCCGGATACATTAAAAAAACAAACAAACACCACTACAACAACAAATCAAATGTATAAAAATATAAAACAATAAAGTGCAGTTTGTTGGATGGTGCCTTTGCTTTGCTGGAATGGAGATGGGTCGCCTGGGAGCGTGTATGGGTTTTTGCTGAAACTGAGCCGTCTAGTACAAAATAGCAACTACGCCTAAAGCGGTTTAGAAAACGCTAAACATTGGCACGAGATGAAGAAAGCCCCACGAGAAAGAACGACTAGACAGTGGGTGGCGTGGCACACAGGGTGGGGGGAGAGGGGGAAGCAGTGGTTACAAACTTTCCATGGACGCTAAAAATATCAAACAGGTTGTTCCCTATTAGGATTAGCACGTGGGTTCTACTCGCTACCTTGGGTTGGGGGTTTTCGTTTTGATCAGTGCGCCTGACTGAAATCCTACACACGAACAGCACTGCTTCCAGTTACAGAGAGCTCCTCGCCCACACCAAGAATGGGAGTTATCTGGAGTCGTCCCCCCTAATCCCCCTTTGGACTGAGCCACGGACCGAGCTTGGTTAGTTTTTCAAAATGGCGTCATAGACCTGGTAGATGTACTGGGACACTTCCGGGGCTCGACATTTCAGCGACAGCTGAGGAGAAAAGGAAGCGGAGATTAGTTTAACGTCAGGGTGTAAACCATCCTTATTTCTGCGAAGCATCGGCTTGGGTGGACAGGAGAGACCACAAAATTGTAGAATCACAGAGTTGGAGGAGACTTCAAGGGTCAACCCAATCCCTTCTTACATGCCCTGGGGGCAGGAGGGGTGGGATATAAATTTTAAATAAATTAAAAAAAAAAAATGCAGGAAGGCCAGAGTTACAACATCCCTGACAGACGGCTGCCCAACCTCTTCTTGAAAACCTCCATTGAGGGAGAGCCAAACACCTCCCTAGGCAACTTGTTCTATTGCTGCACAGAAGATTTTCCTGATCATTCACTGAAATCTCCCTTCCTATAACTTGAGCCCACTGTTTCTAGCCCTGCCCTCTGTAGCAACGAAGAACAGTTCCTTGTCATCGTCTCGGTGGCAGCCCTGCAGATATCTGAAGACTGCTATATTTGAGACCTTAATCTTCGCTTTGCTAGGCTAAACATATCCAGTTCCTTCAACCTTTCCTTATAAGACTTGCTTCCGAGACCCTTTAGCATCTTTGCTGCCCTGCTCTGAATCTGCTTCAATTTGTCAATGTGCTTCTTAAAACGAGGTGCCCAAAAGCGGACACTGGGATGAAGAGGCAAAACCAAACCATTTGGCACAAAACAAACATTCATGAAATTGAGAAATCACAGGTACACGTGCTTAGCTTAGTTACAGCAGAGAAGGGGACCCTGAATGAAAGAGCGAATCCGTGAGCAGTCTGTGAGGAGGAGAAGCTAGGGAAAGCCTAATTGAAGAGGTAGGATCGGAGGAGGGATTTGAAGGTTGGGAGGGAACAGAGCGTACCTGTTCAGATCCCATGGGGCCCGTTAGCACGTCTCAGTTCTGGACGTGCTGCATGTCCCCTGAAGGCAGCAGGGGTACTTCAAGCCCATTCGGAATCCAGAAGGATCCATGAGAGAGGCTGGGCTGGATTTCATTTCTGAAGTCTGATCACATACTCCGCCTGCATTGCTCCCCTGCCCCACCCTTTCCCCACACATGTGAGCTGATGGCTAAAGTTGTGTTTAGAGAGCTGAAAGGAACACTTGGGGGTGGGGTGGGGGCAGGACAGGGAAACCTGTTGAATTTACTCTATCAGAACTGAAAATCGTGAGATGGATAACAACTGCTAGACATTTCCATTCCAATGGGTATTCACTTTTGGTTATTTTGGTTAGTATTTCGGTTACACCATTTGGGTAATATTAGCACATCTGTGCGTGTACAGTTGCCGAAAATAATTGAAAAAACAAACTGGAATACTGAATCAGCCATCCCAATGCAGGAGAGATGGGCTGTGTGAGGCTCGGCCTGGGAAGTGTTTCAACGGGCACACATGCATGGGTCTATTTTCTGGCTCTCAACCACAGGAAGACTTTGAAGTAATTGGGAACTTTGGCCACCCCTGCCATACACTCTTTCCTTTAAAACACAATGCTAGCCAGGCCACTGATTCGCATTATTATTATAGATTATAGTCCTGCCTAGGAGTCAAAACCAGTGAACTGGGCCCTGTTGGGCTAGGTCCCGAACAAGCTATGGACAAAGTTACGGCCTCCAAGAGCTTAAGAGACAGCTAAGGGGCACAAGGAAACAGTGAGACTGGCCAGCACAACAAACTGTGGACTCTACATCAACTGCCGAACCACTGTCACGTTTAAGAACTTGGGTGGCTGCAGGATAGAGGTGGGGAACCTTTTTTTCCCTGCGGAATGCTTTGAAAATGAACACAAACTCCACAGACCAGGCAGGAGCTGAGGTTCTCCCCCAAGCAGAACGTTTGGAATTATTCGTAAAGGGATAGAGAATAAAACTAAATATCAGAATGCCACTATATAAATCTAGGATACGATCGCACCTTGAAGACTCTGTGCAGTTCTGGTCGCCCCATCTCAAAAAAGATATAGGAGAAATACAGAAGGTACAGGGAAGGGTAATAAAAACGATAAGGAGTACGGAACGGCTCCCTTCTGGAGAAAGGCTGGATAGGTTGGGGCTCTTCCGCTTGGAGAAGAGACGACAGAGGGGATATTATAGAAGTTTATAAAACCATTCGTAGTGTGGAAAACGTTAATAGGGAATGGTTATTTACCCTATCAAATAGTACCAGAACTAGGGGACACTATGAAATTTACGGGTAGCAGATTTAAAACAAATAAAAGCAAGTATTTTTTCACTAAATGCACAATTAAGTTGTGGAATTTATTGCCAGAAGATGTGAAATTTATTGCCGGAAGATGTGGTCAAGGCTAGTAGTATAGCTGGGTTTAAGAAAGGGCTGGGCATGTTTCTGGTGGATAGGTCCATTAGCAGTGATTAGCCGGGTAGGTCTGGGGAATGTAGCCTCTTACTATTGGGAGCTGGGAGTGAACAACAGGGAATGAATTGCCCCCATTGTGACCTGTTAGATACTTCTTTCAAGCGACTGAGATTGGCCACTATTCTGACTGTCGGAGACAGGTGCTGGGCTCGATGGCCCATTGCTCTGATGCAGTATGGCATTACTTATGTTCTTATGCTGTGCTCACGATGGGGGAAGGAAGGAAAATGAGGGTCCAGATCATGGATCCATCTCCCATGCTTGAGTGCAGGCCCTCATCTGCACTCCCTTCCCCTGGGTGCTCACTCTTTTAGTACTTGAGGGCAAGAATTGGATTCCCCGGCCAGATTCAAGAATTGGAAAGGGACAAACCCTGCCCGCGCCTCCCCCCCCTCAGCCCCTCGCCCCGCAGGCTGGATTTGGCCTATGGGCTAGAGGTGCCCCCCCCCCCCGCTGTAGAGTATAATCAACAAAGAAACTGTCCCAAAGTCAATCTCCATTCTAGGAGGTGTATTTTTAAAGGACTTTTCTTGCTTTCTTTCACCTAAAAGGGCCCTCCCTCTCTTGGGTGTCCCCTTCTGTAATGAGGCTTCGTAAAGTCAAAGAGAAATTCCATCAGCAGCGAGGAGAATTTGCGAGAAAAGAGCTAGGAGCTGAGAGCAGGGAAGGCAATCCCTGCGAGCAGCGTGTGGGCAGACAGCGTTCCTCTGCCTTTGAGCGGCTGCCGCTGCAGGCATCCAGAGAGCCTGGCCAGACGCTTCTGCTCCAAGATCCTTGCATGGCAGTAATCTAGCCCTGTTCCTAGAGGGAGGAAGGGGGCAGCACAGAGAACTCTGGCACGGCTTTCCTGTTAATTGGCTGGCTTACTCTCGTGGAGTGTCACTGGCCAGCCATAGCCCGCTGCCTAATCAGTGGCTCAACCACCTTGCTCTGATCAGTAGCTGCCTAATTTCTTAGTCAAGGTGCCAAGCCTACCAGGATCTGCCCCAAATACACATGTTGCTCCAAACACGTTTAGAAAGGAAGAATGCCCCTTCCTGGCGTTTTCCTTACTGTGTAGTTTGGATTCCCTGGCTGGATACGGAGCTCGGCCAGGATCCAGATGCCATTGGTGAGCTTCAGAGACTGGTAGAGCATGTCCTGGCCCTCCACGTTCCTCTTGGCAATGGTGTAAACGTTGTTGTTCTGAAGTTTGCTGGATACGGTGTCTGCAAGGAGAATGCCTGGGTTAGCTGAACAGCAAGCAGGACAAGGGGAAAGAGAGCATGTGGCCGGGGGGAGGGCGGGGGAAAGCTGGCTAATCAACCAACTTGGATGCTTGGTAAGAAGGGGAGGAGGCACAAGTGCTTTGCCTTCAGAGAAGTCTCCTTTGGACTTGGGGCTTCCCAGGCAGGGCTGCTCACTTGCCCTCATCTGGGGCAAATGCTCCTATCTTCACTGTAGGATTCGCCAGCGTAATCTGCACAGCCATGCAGCAAGGAATGGGGCTTTGCTGGGTCCTAGATTTATTTCAATTTTTAGCTCACCCTTCTCCAAAGGCACAGGATGGCTTACAACATTTTAATATAATATAAAATATGAAATGTACAAGAATAAAAACCTATAAAAACATACACGTATAGAATTCCCATTTAAAACCGATCCCCCACACCCTATCCCAACTTGCTAAAGGCCTGGCCAAGTAAATAGGTCTTACATTGCCTCTGGAAAATGCTCAGAGCAAACTTCCAGGCTTTGGCGAACCTTCAGTGAAAGGAAGTTCCAAAGCTGTGGAGCAGCCACTGAGAACACCTCTCTATGCACCCTTGGGGCAGTGATGGAACTTGCATGAAGGTGCCCTTGGCTGACCTTAAGGATCTCAGTGAACATAAGGGAGGAGGCAGCCTGAGAGATATGCAGGGGCCAAGCGGTTTAGAGACCTATCTTGGGCATTGGGTCATTCTGTTCCAAATCAGGAGGTGGTAAGAGGCAAAACAGAGACAAAAGGATCACTGTCTAAGAATCACGACTAAAAGGATATTATGTACCCTGAATTCCGAGATTCTTCTCCAATTTGTGTATCAGAAGAGCTCCCCTACACCCAAACTGCCTTGTTTGTCAAGCAGCTGCAATATCCTTTATAGAGAAGAAAACTGAAAACCACATCAGAAAATTCCTTCCCTGGCTTCCTCTAGGCAGCAGGGCTTTGATTAACTTTAAAAATACCCTCTATGCCTGCAGCACTTCGAGAAAACAGCTATGATTTTACCCTACACCTAAACATGCTGCTCTTTCTCAGACACCTTGCTGAGAAACACAAAGAAAAGAAAATAGCTGTGGGGGGAAAATATAAATAAATCTAAACTAGTGTTCAAGCCAGGGCTAGTTGTGGTTTGAGCTCAGTAGAGAGAATGTCCTACAAAGCCCTGGGCCATGGAAGCAAAGATACAAGGAATCCCCTTTGTGCCTCTGAGGGTCTCTGCCTCCAAATCACACACACACACATGATCTGCCTTGGCAAACCAGCCTGAACTTATGTTCTAACCCATTTTCAAATGGCTTTGAGGCTGAAAGGCTTCCTTATGCTCCAATCACTAGGGCCACAATCCACAAATAAGTCATTCTGAAATAGCCCCATTGAAGCCCCTAAGGGCTTGTGAAAAAATGTTTCTGGATTGTGGCTGGAGGTCAGTTCAAGAGCTGTTGAGGATCATGACAGGCAAGGATGTAGGCATTATCTATAGCCCCAGACCTGCTGCCCCAGCTGGACAAATGGTTGGTGAGATGCAAATTCCTTCAACAATACACAGTGGGGGAGTCTCCTGCTAGCTGCCATTAGACTCCTTTGTTCAGAAAATGGCGGCAAGGTCAACAGCATAGAGGAGGGCAAGGTGTTTCCAATTCATCCACTAGATGAACAATATACTCTGCATCTAGCACTCATCTTCCTAGTGTCCTGAGGCAGAAGAGAGCAAGCAGACTAGGGGAAGGCTGGTTAATTCTCACCACCTGGTCAATTCCCGGTCGTGTCTACTTGTCATAGTAACCAGGTGGACAGAGGGAACCCGAATACCCAGTCAGTGGCTCAATGGGTGAAAACTGGTCAGGATCGGGTCTGGCCGTGGAACAAATGTTCATGCGGCCAGGGAGGCGAGATGCACAAATGTGTGGCCATCCACCCCTGCCCCCCCCATGACAGGCAGCCATGGCAGCCAATGATGGCTGCTATGGCAGCCAGTCATGGTGGTCACACCAGACTGGGCTGGGAACAGTGGGCTACCAGACGATAGCTCACTTTGGCCTGGTCGGTCAAGGCTGTTCCCTGGGCATGTTGGCAGCTAGCCTGGGCTGGGACTCTGGAGGTGTCCGGGACCACAGCCCGCGCTAGCCACCAACCCGCCTGGGGAAGCTGTGGGGCCAAACATCTGAATTACCCCCGACAAATGTGATGGTGGCCCACAGGCCACAGTGGGTTCAAGTGGGTCACCATCACATTTGTTAACACCCTATGTGTTACATTAAACATTGTGTGTGTGTGTGTGTGTGTGTGTGTGTGTGTGTGTGTGTGTGTGTGTGTGTGTTTATATCTATCTATCTATCTTTTTATATTAACCCTCTGTTTTAACTACGATGTCATTCCCCATTAGAGCAGTGTGATCAAACGTCTATGTTGATCCACGTTTATGCCAACACCCTATAGACTACGCCAACCTGAGGGAGTCCTTCAGGTGGCTGCATAATCATGGGAGCTATGCTAATCCCCTGGCTAGGAGTGCCTTATTCCCTGTTGGTCAGCTGTCAGGTAGGGTGCAGGGAACCCAGCTTGCACAAAACTGACTGGGCTCCCTTTTCCCTGACCAGATTCTCTCTACCTGTTCGCTACAGCTCAGCAGGGTGGCACTGACCAGGTCAATAGGAGTTCGATCAACTTCATCAAGCGACTGAGTGTGGCGACATGCGGCAGGGTGATGGCACTGAACAAATGTTTAACTGCATGCTATGTTATCGGCCGCCCCCAGGGTCTCCTCAAGAGTTCCCTGGGCATGTTCCAAGCTGCAAAGCTACACGCACTCAGAATGTAACGAGGGCACCCCGATAGGTGGCTGGAAGGGGTGGCAAACGTGTAGTGACCCCCAGCATCTCATTTCAAAGTCGGAAGGTCTAGCTCTCTGACATGCTCCAGCAGAGCAGCGCTCTCTACAACCAGCCAACTTTACCGAGTAAAGCCTGTGCTCAGCCAGACGGGGCTTTTCAACAGCTGTTTGCCAAGGTCCTGCAAGGTTCGTGCTGCTAAACTATGCAGATGCACAAGCAGGTTTGATCTTTCCTTTCTCCCTTGGTTACTATGGAAACCAAGAGATACAAGAGACTAACCAGTTCCAGAGCCTAACACAAACCCGCACTCCCTGTTTCTCTTACTCCCTGCCCCAATACGCTTTCATTCAGGTTAGGGAAAACACGCAGTGCAGAACACAGTCAGCTCCCGCACTCAAATGGAGCAGCAAACAAGAGAGACACGTAGGCTTGATAGTGCTGCTGTCAGCTGACAACTGAGCTCATCAGAAGGCTCGCAGCTGCACTTCTGGTGTGGCCTAAACAAAATGCCAGGGGCAAAATTCAACTAATGCACCAAGTGATGGATCCAGGGGAGTTGGGCTCTGTGCAAAGCCATTGTATTGTTTTGAATTTATACCCCATGCAAAGCTCAGGGCGGCTTACAACAGCACAGCAAAACAGATACAAATAGATCATGCCAACCTGCAACCTGACCGCAATACAACAGAACACAATTAGCCTCACCCCTTGTCACTCCCCTCCCTCGCACTCAGGACAGTGTGGGCTGAAGTTCCCTGTGTTTGAGGCCTGGTCAGCCTGTATTTTACACTAGTGCTTTCCCTGCCCATGTTGTCATTTCAAGATTATCCATCTGTGAACTGGGGGGCTCCTGGGAGGCCCCTCAACACATGGGGCCCTGTGTGGACATGCTGTCTGTATCTGCCTGGGTGCCACACTGAAACATGACCTCAGCCATGGTACTAGCTATAACTCATTGCATAGGGAGACATCCCACTGGGAATGAAACAGGGCATATGCATTTAATTTATTTATGCAAGCCACAGTCTTCAAGCCCATCTTAGCAGAAAGAGCTCTTGCTGCTGCTACCAATGGGAACGCCCCTAGGACTGCGGGCACTAACCCGATGCAGCTTGAGAAGTGGCCCTTCAAGAAAAGGGGTGCAGGCAGCCCTATGCTGGCGCTCTGGTCTTGCCTTAGCATCTCCTGCTTCATTCCTGGAGGGGAGCTAGTGTAGCCTAGTGGATAAGGGGTTGGATTTAGACCCGGTTCAAATCCCAGCTTAGCCATGAACTCACTGGGCGGCTTCGGGCAAGTCACCCTCTCTCATCCTCAGTTTCCCATCTGTAAAATGGGAATAAGAATGACCTACCTGACAGGGATGTTGTGAGGGGGAACTAGATAAGGACTGCAAAGCACTCTGAAGACTGAAAGCACGACTGCTTCTCAGAAATGATTACGTCTCGACTCTAGCATTTAAATAGCAGCATGGACTGCGTTCCGACTGCAGACACTCCTTGGTTTGCACTTCAGTTACACAAATGGCAACTGCCCCCAGTCTGCCACAGAAGGGAGTTGGTGTAGGGTTGCGTCTTCAGGGTAGCGAAAGATGGAGAGCAGAAGACGAAGTCTCGGATCCCAGATTCTAGTCTTGCTCACAGAGCTGACTGAAGGATGTCTGTCTGTTACTAGCATTGATCCTAGATTTTTTTGTGTGCATTGATCCTAGATGTGCTTTTTTTTTTTTTTTTAATATAGGGGATTGTATTTTCTATGTTATTGAGGGGGAAGGAAAAGGGGAATGCGAGTAATTCGTCTCCTGGTGGGAGCAGGCGGGGATGAGGAGGAGGTGGTCTTTATGATTATAATTGCAATTGTATTACAATGTTCTCCCTTGGGGACCTGTTGTCGTATTGGGGATTGAATATTGAAGGGATGAATTACGTTAAATGATATGAATTATTAGAGATGTATATGAGGTATTATGGTATTAATTATGGTTGTGGTTGGAGACTGTTCCCCCCTCCCGGTGAGAGCGAGAGGGTAAGGTTAGTCTATGGATTCTCCCCTGGTGGCAGCAGGGGTAGAATATCGAGAGGTGATACTTGTGGAAGGGTTAATTTATTGTATTCTATTGATTGAGCTGATATTATTTTGTATGTTTTCATTTTGTTTGTTAGCCGCCTCGAGTCGCCATCGACGAGAGAGTGTGGGATACAAATAAAAGTTTGATTGATTGATTTTTTTCCCCTCATGCCTTCTGTCCTAACACTTTGCATCCGCAAAATGCCACTTGGCACTCGCTTCCTTGCTGTACGGCTGGGGAACGTGGGGCTGGAACTCAGGAATCCCAACTCCCAGTCCCCTGCTCTCAGTGCCAGGCACTCCTCACATTAAACACACTGATGCTGGACACAGAAGCCCCCAGGCAACTCAGACACAGCCAGTGGTGATACAAAAGCGAGAACACAAGATGCAAGCGTGCTGGGGCTCAGAGCATCGTCTGAAGCCATCCGCAGCTGTCTAATTTTTTTAAAAATTTTTTATTAAACATTTATATAGCGCCAGCAGTGTACATGGCACTTTACAAAGTAATAAAATAGACACGGTCCCTGCCCCTTGGGCTTACAATCTGAGCGACAGGAGCTGGGGGAGAGACATAGGGAGGGGAACAGAGGGAGAGACAAGGGGTCTAACATTCATGAAGATGCGAGGTCTCAAGTGCACGTACTTGGCTTGGTTACGATGAGAATGACATCGTAGACAAGCCTGTCTATTGGTACAGGCTTACACACACACACACAAGCACGTGCTGTTCCCAGTTCCCTTCCATCCCGGTGGCGGCTCCTGCCGCTTCTCTGCAAGAGAGCCTAAGCCAATGTCAGCTTCTCCCAGAAAGGATGGGGTTGCTAAGCAACAGTGCCAGGCAGTGCCTTGCTCCAGGCAGGATAGCTAATGCCATGTGACGGCACTGCCTTTCTAAACAGACATTTACTCCGAGCCGAGAGATCAGCCCAGCTCTGAGTTGTGTTACATGCTTTTAGCAGTGAGAGGAAAGGCAGCGTGTTAATGACCACATGGTACAAGTATGTGCTCGGAGGGCGGCTGAACCGGTTATGCCGAGATTTGTTCCTCTGTCAGGGAACATCAGAAGGATCTCAAATTCCCTAAAAAGGAGAACATAATCAGCATCCATCCCTGCCGTGCAGCAGCTTCCCCAAGGCTTCTTACTTTTGTGTGCTGAATACTTTCCTCGTGTAACAAAATGGTTACTTTTTAATTACAAGTTTTAGATTAAAAGATACAAAAAGCAGCTTATCTAATGGAAAACTTCTTTTCACTCCCAATTAGCTTTTTATTAAGCTATAAAGATGCCATTTGGGGATGCATTAGCAGAAGCCTACATTGTCTTGTATCTAAGGCAGGGGGCAAAACTCTTCCGCTCTACTTGGTACAGCTTGGGCCTCTGCTGCAGTCATGCGTCCAAGTCTTGGGGCCCAGAATTTAGCAAAGCTTTTGATCAATCAGAGAGCGCTCAGAGGACAGCAGTGGGGATGAGAAAGCGGAGACGGGGCATAGCAGTTTTCAAATATGCAGAAGGCGGTTTTAACTGGGTCAGTAACCAATTGTTCTGTGCAGGAACAAATAATGTATTTTCTATTTGCAAAGGTTGTTTGCCTTTCTGGATAGCCCTCCAAATAGCTGAGCAATATTGGCAGCCAAAATGGGTATTCGTGTACCCTGTGGGTAGGGAACCTCAGGCCCATGGCTAGCTTTTGTTTGGCCCTTTTCCAGTTCCAGGATCTAAAACACCCCCACCCCCCAGTCCTGCCCCAAGCACTGAAGGAGTGTGCTCAGGAGAAAGGAGCAGAGATAAGGACATGGACTCAAGGACAGATCCAAGACGCAGCTTCATGATCTGGAGTTTCCTCTTCCTTCTCTCACCCTGAGCACACTTCTTAAGTGCCCAATACCACCCCAGGAGCTTGTACTAATTTCCAAAGTGGTCCCTGGTAGGGAAAAGGTGCATTCATTACAACCATCTAATTACTACTTCTCCATGACAGAATGATACCGTTTACCCCTTTAGATACCCAGGAACAGGGCCTTAGCATAACACATGCCTGTGGGGTGGGCCGTGGCTCAGGTGGTAGAGTGGATGCTTTGCATATATAAGGTTCCAAGTTTAATCCTTGTCATCTCTGATTCAGGATCTCTGGTAGCACACCTGGGAGAGGCCTCTGTCTCAGGTAGCACACGTGGGAGAGGCCTCTGCCAGGGATCCTGGAGGGTCTCAGGTAGCACACGTGGGAGAGGCCTCTGCCAGGGATCCTGGAGGGTCTCAGGTAGCACACGTGGGAGAGGCCTCTGCCAGGGATCCTGGAGGGTCTCAGGTAGCACACGTGGGAGAGGCCTCTGCCAGGGATCCTGGAGGGTCTCAGGTAGCACACGTGGGAGAGGCCTCTGCCAGGGATCCTGGAGGGTCTCAGGTAGCACACGTGGGAGAGGCCTCTGCCAGGGATCCTGGAGGGTCTCAGGTAGCACACGTGGGAGAGGCCTCTGCCAGGGATCCTGGAGGGTCTCAGGTAGCACACGTGGGAGAGGCCTCTGCCAGGGATCCTGGAGGGTCTCAGGTAGCACACGTGGGAGAGGCCTCTGCCAGGGATCCTGGAGGGTCTCAGGTAGCACACGTGGGAGAGGCCTCTGCCAGGGATCCTGGAGGGTCTCAGGTAGCACACGTGGGAGAGGCCTCTGCCAGGGATCCTGGAGGGTCTCAGGTAGCACACGTGGGAGAGGCCTCTGCCAGGGATCCTGGAGGGTCTCAGGTAGCACACCTGGGAGAGGCCTCTGCTAATGGCCCTGGAGAGCTGAATTTGAAACCCTGCTGCTGTGTCAGGTTGTGACAATACTGGACAAAGACAGACGATTGGTCAGACTCAGTTAGGCAGCTCCTTATATCCTGTGTACATATCTTACATCAGGGATGGGGATCTTTTCCCCTCCTAGGGGCCACTCTGGAAATTAGTCCATACTCTATGGGCCAGACAGGGGTTGGGTTGCCTAAGGAGGGTGCTTAGGATAGTGGAAGAAAGAGGAGGGTCCTGATCACAGACCTGTGCCATGGATTCATTCCCTGTCCTTGAGCACATGCCCTCACCTCTACACCCTTCCCCCGAGCTCACTCTTTCAAGTGCTTGAGCCCAGGGTGGCTTAACATCGTAAGCTGCCCTGAGCTGCTTGGAGCAGGAGGCGTGGGGTATTAAACGTTTTTATAAATAAAAATAAATAAATCAATTGAGGGAAGGGACTGGATTCACAGGCCAGATCTAGGAATTGGAAACGGTCCATATTAAAAACAGCTGTGGGCCACATTTGCTCCTCATTAAGCTTCAGATTCCCCCCATCTTACATAGGAGACATCGCCAATCAGGTGTTTTCAGCCTTCCTGCTAGTGATCCAAGGGCCCATACACCTGTAGTAGATGAAAGGCATCACAACGTGGCCCTGATTCTCTAAACAACCTGCAGGCCCCTGTGCCTAAAACAATGAGTCCCAAAGCTTTGCCTGCGTGAACCGGTTCTGAGACAAATATAAGTCTGTGACCCCAGGTGGCAGCATGTACATGCAAAGTATATAAAATATCAATGGGATTGTGACCCCCATTCACATCCTCCTGCAGATGGGGACCCCCTACTTGTCCGCACTTGGGGGATCTCTAGTCTAAACAAAGCCCCACTGCCAGGATCCCAGTCCTGGGGCACTGGCGAGGGTGGGATGGGGCTGGTGCCCTGCTCAGGGGCTAAATCCTGGGTGTCTGTATCCCAGTGTCAAGTCCAAAGGGTTAGGCAAAAGGGTGGTCAAGTCTGTAGTGAGGGTCAGTAACTGAGCAGGCAACCCAGTGGGCAGACAGAGAGCAAGGTAAGGAGTAGAGGACCTAGGTGAGGTGTGAGGCAAATCCTATGACTGTCAGAATGTGTCTGGAACCTCAGGACTAAAAGCTGGCCACTGACCCAGGAAGTATTTATAGGACCTTACAGCCAATCCAGAGGTACAGCCCAGCAGCCAATCAAGGACAAAGGTTAGGAAGTTCCTGGGAAAACAGCAGGACTTAAGTTCCTCCCAGATCCCCAAACCTGAACCTGCCCAGGTGGCTGAGAGGAACAGGCTATGCCTGGGAGCCTTAGGGACCTGGGTTCTAAACCTGATAATGCTGAACTCTGACACCCACCAGCTTTTAGGAAGGATAAGAATCTTAATGTATAAAGTGTCAAAAATGAGAGATGCACAAGACTTAGTTGCATTGTGTTCATCTGTCTATGATATGCACAGGGCTGCTCCTGAAAGTACAGTCGAACATTTCAAACTGGGATCCTTTCAGCTTCTGTATTTTGATTTTCCTCTTATTTAAGGGGAAGAAATAGTTAGGAAAGAGTGTTATGAAACTCAGAGAGCTTTGAAATACAACTCTTGTGGAGTGGAGGGACAAAAATCCTGAAAGTGTAATAAAGTACGGAGCTATACAAAAGAAAAAATTAGTGACTCGGGTTAACAACAACCCAACAACCAAACTTTGTTCTAATTGGCGTATTTCTCATTCAAGACCTCCCCTTAAAAGAAACGGTCGTTCCCTGCGCAGCAGCATTTTTGACATTGCAGGAAGCAATCTCTGTCTCGAGAGATACAGCACTTGGATTGTGTAAGATCTGAATATTCATGAATGAGGCAGCAAAGGGTCTTCATGGCAATGAAAAGGGATGTCAGACAGCACACTGAATGCAGGGAAGACTGTTTTTATTAGCCGCCCCACGCTGCCACAGCTCTTCGGAAGCCTATGCAGCGCTCCCTGCGCATCCGCTCCATCTGTCAAGCGCCTGCTATAGCATTGCAACTAGATTTAAATAGCTGATTCGGCTGCGATTAGGGCAGATCAGCTGGGAAGCAGAGGTATTTTTAGCTCATGGCTAAATGTATGCTGGCGAACTGAAGTCAGCTCAGCCGAGTGCTGTGTTCGACTTCCAAAACCTGGAAGGGAATACACTGCTCAGCATGTGGGTGGGACACGCTACTCATGAGTTAGCTAGCCAGGTCGATGTCATGGGATTAAAGTATTGATCTGCATCCACAAAGGGTGGCCGTGACACATGTGGAAAGCTAACAGCTGCTGTGAGCGGGGCCAAACTGTAGCAAACCTGGATGCTGAACAGTATTATTATGAATTGCTGCTACAGTTCTGGCAGCAGTGGGCCTGGTGCTCAACAATCATTAATAGAGACAGACCTCAGCCCCATGGGGCTTGTAATCTAGATGAGACAAGGGAGAGGGGGAACATATGGAGGGACAGAGAGATATTTATGAGGTGGAGCCCCCGTGCCTCTCCTACACACAGAGTTGTCAAGATCTTGCAGTTTCGTCACAAACATCAGGATTTCATTTGTTTTATCAAATTTATATGCCGCTCTTTTCCGGCGGCTCAGGGGGGGCACGCAAGTTGTAGGGGTTAACTAAACTTGACAAAGGGGGAGGCTTGTGATAAAACAGTGGGGAATAAAATAGAAAAGGTCCTTTACATTCGTTCAGGGGTGGGGAACCGCTTCTCTTCTTGGGGCCACTTTGAAAATGAGTACAAGCTCTGAGGGCTGTGCAGACGTTGGGTGTGGATGAGCTTGAAGGGTGAGCTCGTGAAGTGGAGGTTACAGATCATGGATCTTTCCCTTATCCTTATGTGCAGGCCCTCATCTCTGTTCCCTTACCTAGAACTTAGTTTTTTGATGTTTGGTGGTAGGAACTGGATCCAGGATCAGGAAAGGAGCCAAATAGCCACAGGCCACATTTGTCTCCCAGGCCTGAGCATCCCCTCCCCTGTAATAGTCTATTGTAAAAGAAGAGAACATGAGTCCATCACAGCAGGGACTGGGTCTATCTCTGGGCAGTGCTTAACATGTTACAAGCACTGCCATAATGGTGCCTCTAAGACACCTGCATGTGACCAGCTGCGAGGAATCCTCTCTTGGCACCTGCCATTAGGGGAGGGTGTCCTGGCAGGGATGACTTTTGAACTGCTGGTTCTCTGGGTGGGCTCTGCAGTGCTGACACTGCTTCAATGGCAGATCTGTATTCATGCTGGGGCCCACACAGCGACTAGGCTTGTTCAGATGTGCTGTGCTAACACAGTAGCTGTAGCCCTGGATCATTAAGATGCGATGTGAGCGACAGTACTTCATAGTAACTTCCCCTCACTATGCCACGAGGTAGTGAAGAGAGCGACTGTGTCGGATGATTATGTGGTCAAAAATTCCAATTATTCGCTCTCCTCCAGCTATCCCGCAATCCTCTGTTGAGGATTGCCTCTTACGTCCATGCTCTAAGGGGATGAAGCATGGAATAGCCTCCATCATAGCATTAGTGTGTGTGTGTGTGTGCACATGTGAATGTGCGTGTGTGTACAGAGTGAGAGTACCAGTGTGTATGTGCGAGTGACAGCATGAACTAGTGTGTGTGAGAGAGTGTGTGAGCAATAAGCACTAATATGTGTATGTGTGCGTTTGCCCATCTCATCTGTGGGTGTGGGAAGGGAAGGGAATGGTGTGTCAGGTTGGAAGGTGCAAGGGGGACTGAATGAGTAGATCATTTATGTTAATTTATACATATTTATGCAAATCAGCATGGTGGGAACAAGTGGGGTGTCCCTCTTTGAGATTTCCAAAACCTAGCAGCATCACCCAATTCACTTTATGAGAGAAATCTGAGGCCGAGTCCTAGCAAATGATTCCTTCAACCGGGATAATCTCCTTATAGAATCCCTTAACTTGCAGTTCTGCAGGCATATTCTCCATGTGCACAGGGACTGGCTGCAGAGCCTGACTGGGATGGTTCCTGTGCTACTCAGCACACCGAAAAGAGGGAATAAGCAATTTCTGGTGACCAGTGACAGAGCAGGTGGTAGGCCTTTAAGAGGGCCTGCTCATCACCTTGGCCATGCCTCCTACTGGGGCTATAAAAGCAGCATGCTCTGGCCTCAAGACAGTCTGCAGGAAGCCAAGAACCTGAAAGGAGCTTGGCTCCAGGAGCTGGCCAGAGTGCTGATGTGTCATGGAACCTGTAAATAAAAGGTACTCTGAAAGCAGGCATGCAATTCAAACTGGGGTCTGTCTGCAAGCGCTCTCAGGGGCATAACTGCAACTTACTACAATACCCCTCCAACAAAGCAGCTCACCATCCCTCCAACACAAAGGGCTACAAGATCAAAACCTAAACTCAAAGGAAAATGGAATCTGCTCCTAGACCTCATTGCTGCTCTGGCTGAACAGTGTCACAATTAGCAGAGCAAAAACTCAAAACCAAAAGATGCTCAAACTGCTTGACCAGGAATGAAGAAGTAAAATATGAGGCACTGGCAAAAACAAAATAAAAACCCCTCCAAACTAGCAACATCCTGAACTGCTGCTACAGATCCCTGCTATTCACTCTAACCAGGGCATAAAATTTGCAGACGCCTGGGAGCCATTGGCGCCCAGAAACCTGAAGCTGGCAACTGGCTCATGGGCATAGTGGGGCAAGAACAATTTAGTATCAGGATAAAGTCTGGCAACTGGTCTTTTCTTTTTGTTTTTGGCTCCCAGAGCTTGATCTGAAATTTCATGCCCTGACATTTAACAGATGATTCCCCACAATGAACATGCAAATCTAAGACTGAAACAGGCACGTTTTCTGCTCCAGGATGCCAAATATGAGGATGCACAAGGAAGATACTTCCTCAAACTGTTGTGGATCATACAAGACTTGACATCAAAAAGCCCTGAGTGGAGACTGCCTGATCCTGGGAGAGGAGAGAACTGGGACGGAGATGACACCGCACTGCATCGCTCAACCCATCACGGACCTAATCAGGAATGGGCTGTGATGAACAAAGGATATGGGGAATTTAGTCTCTAGCATGGGATCTGCCCCCATGGTTGAAGGCTCAGTGTTGCCAGCCATTGTACCGAAAGGAATGCTAGTCAGAGGCAACTCATACCTCGGGGACCGCCTCACCCTCCGTGCCTCAGAGCGATCCCTTCGGTCCGCTGGGGGCACCTTCTTGGAGGTCCCCCGGGTGAGACGGGGGGACCACAATGGAGGGGGCGTTCTCAGTGGCCGGGCCGCGACTCTGGAACTCCCTCCCGGAGGGAGACCTGCCTGGTCCCAGGTCTGCTGGTGTTCCGTCGAGCCTGCAAGACCTGGCTGTTCGCCCAGGCCTTTAGAGGGGAGGATTGGGTAGTTGGGGATATTGGGGCTGGGCAGGGGGGCTGGAGGGGATTGTTTTTAATATCTCTTTGTTGTTATATTGTTGTAAGCTGCCCTGAGATGCTTTAGGTATGAGGGGGCGGCTAAAAAATGCTTAAAAATAACTAAATAAATAACTCCTAGCAATGCCTTATTTACACTACAACCAGTGTTTAGCTGCACCTGCACATACCAGATCTTCTGTTCAAAATATTGCTGCCAAGGGCATTTGCCTCCCCCACTGCTTTGATCATGCTCAGTTCTCCCTCTGTTACCTCTCCCGTTTGCACTCAGCACAAATGCTTTGTCTTCACCTTCAAGGGTCTTCAGGGCCTTGCTCCTCCCTAGCTTTCTGCCTTCATTTCCCTCTACATTCACTGGAAACTCTGCTCCTTCTCCATCATCCCCTCCACCTGCCTAAGAGTCTGCTGCTCCCTAAACCATCTTTGCCCTTTGGCCCATACTGCTTCCTTCACATACATTTTTCTCCCTCCCTCCTAAAAAAGCTGTCCTCTTCTGATGGCCTTCCCTAGCTCCTGCCCCATAGATTGCTCATCTACAGTTCTCTTTATACTCTTATCCATCCCCTCCACCGGCTCTTGCACCTAAGCTAAGAACGTGCACCTGCAACCTCTCAGCTTCATGAATGTATCCTGGTCTCTCCCTATATTCCCTCTCTCTTGTTCATTCTAGATTGTAAGCCCCTCGGGGCAGGGACCTGGCCCTAATCATGGCTGTTCAGTGCCAGGCACATTGCTGGTGCTATATAAACAACTACTACTAAATGCCACCAGTTTAGACATAATCTATGCTGGAGGAGTAGGATTTGTACTGGGGCAAGCTTACAGAGTAACGGGCATGGGTACCAAAATCACACTACCCCCACATGATACAGGGATGCTAAGAGTTTATTCTTGTGCAACGGTGGGTACAGCTAAAACTCAGTGTATCCAAAGCCTGACTGTGAGCTCCTTCTAGCCATAATTTGTGCTTCTCCATGACAGTCATTATCCCCATGGCAAGTTCTCAATCTTCCACCTTGACAACTGCCAGCTAGTCAGTGAAAGTGACCTATATAATTGCAGTAGGAGTAAGACTTCAGCTCAGGAGAGACAGGAATCCAGTCTGAGTTGATAAAAGTAGCTGAAATCTTGTTTATCAGACATGACCCACTTTCCAGGCTAACTAAGCAGAGGAGACTGGCAGATTCTGCACACTTTGTAGCCTCCCTAGCGACTGATCACACTCAAAGAGCACCATCTCTAAAGCTCTTGCTAAAGAGACTGACAGGAGCTTCCTCTCCTGGAGCCCTAACGATCCCTGCAGATAAAACTGCAATAGAGACCTGTTATTACTCCAAATGAAGACTGCAGTGGTGCAGAAACATAGCAGGAAGAGAACATTTCTGCATGACCCTCTCTACTGAGAGCCAAGCTAATCCTTACCATTTTTCTAAGCAAGTCTCTAGAGTGGTCATAGAGAATTGTGGGTCTCATGGCTGGTCAAATGCCCATTTGTGAGGAGTCCCTTACAGCATACAGAGCAAGCAGAAGGGGTAGGATATAAGGAGAAAGTACTGATCACCATCATGAATTTTACCATCATGAAAGCACAGAATTTTACTGGGCACTATGGTCTCGTGTTGAGGAATCTACCATACGGTGGCAGTTTTAGGTTCTGTGGAGGTAAAAATGTATCCTTACACTTCCGCAGTGGATATGCTAGTTGTAGCTCCCTGCCACACATAGCCAGGTCAGTCTGAATGGTGCTGAAGTTTGAGTTTAGCCCTGCCTACTCCTGCTCACTCTCTCTTCTCCAGAGCTGAGTCACAAAGTTGGTGGATGAGGCTCAGTGAAGGGTCATACAAAGGGGAGAAGATGATAGGTTTAGTTGGTGGGAGGGATGCAACTGATACGTTATCTTTAGTAAAATATATAACACAGCTGTACATGACACATTGATAAGAAAGCTAGAGAAATGTGGGCTAGACCAAGCTACTATTTGGTCCTGCAGTCTCGCTGCTTTCCCATTGCCTGGCTGAGGTTGGAGACTGGATGAGGGTGAGCCGACTGAGGCTGAATCCTGACAAGACTGAGGTGATTATGGTGGTGAAAAGCTGTGACTTGGGAGAAGAGTGGGACTCCTGCTATTGATGGGGTCTGGCCCTCTCTGGTCACTCAGGTTCACAACTTTAAGAGTGATTCTGGACCCCATGCTGCGCCTGGACTATCAGGTTGCGGCGGTGGCCAGGGGCGCTTTTCACCAACTCCATCTGGTGAGGAGGCTGCGGCCCTTTCTTTCTGACTCGGACCTTGCCACTGTCATCCATATTTCATCACCTCGAGGCTAGACTACTGCAAAGCGCTCTACGTGGGGCTGCCCTTGATGACTATTCAGAAACTGCAGCGGGTGCAGAATGTGGCAGCCCGGTTCCTTTTGGGGACAAGTCGCCGGGAACACATTACACTGGTGCTGTGGAGTCTGCACTGCCTACCTATTGCTTTCCGGGCACAATTCAAGGAGCTGGTTTTGACCTTTGAAGACTTAAACAACCTGGGCCCCACAAATCTGCGAGACTGCCTGTCCTTCCATGCTCCATCGTGGTCCCTGCATTCAGCCGGCAGGTTCCATGTGTTATACTCTCGTCCATGGGACAGAATGCGCAGGGAGGTGTTCTCATTAGCTGCCCTAATTCTATGCAACACTCTTCTTCCAGAAGTTCACTTGAGCCCGAGTCTAAGCATCTTCCAGAGGTGGCATAAAACATTTTTGTTGGTATGGCATTTGGCAGGTGGGGATAGGGATTGGGGCTGCTTGGGAGATTATATGTTGTTGTGGATTAGGGGGAGTGGATAGGGAAGTTTTTGGAGGAGGGCTTTAGGGGTAGAGTTTCTGGGGAAGAACTTGGGGGTGGGGGGGTTGTTGTGTTTTAAGGGGTTTTATTAATTGTAAGCTGCCCTGAGTCAATTTGGGAAGGGAGGCATATACAAGTTTAAATACATAAATAATAAATAAAATAAATATTAGCGGTGTGCACAGCTGGCTGAAAAGTCATACCCAGTAGTTATTAATGGTCTGCTGCCAAATTGGGAAGAGGCAATAAGAGGGATTTATTTTTATTTTAAGAATTTATACTCCGCCACCTCCTGCCACAGGCAGCTCAGAGTGGCTTCCACCAGGCGTCTTGTTGGATCTGGTGTAGTTCGTTGTATTTATCAGTGACTTGGGTGAAGAAGTGGTGCGTATGCGTATTAAAGGTTGAGATGACATAAAGCTGAAAGCATCGCAAACAAGTGGGAAGACAGGAACAGAATGCAGAAAGATCTTGACAAACCCCAGTAAAAATGAAATTCAGTGAAGAAAAGTATTACGCAGAGGGAAGAAAAATTAAGTGCGGGATGATAGTGGATCACTAAGTGTGAGCCAGCTGTGATGGTTTGCTGAATAGGGTCAAAGTCATTTTGGGCTGTATTAGCACAATCATCATGTCCGAGGCATGGGAAGGAACTGTTCCACTCTATGCAGCCCTGGTCAAGCCTCAGTTGGAAATCTCAGTTCAGTGAATGGCTTCACACTTTAACCATGACGGAGTTCAGAGGAGAGCACTAAAAGATACAGATGAGAAACGGTTTGGAATGCACAACAGAGGAGGAAGGGTTGAATGGGATTGGTTAGACTGGGGAAGGAAAGGCTGGGTGGGAGGTGGGTATGATAACAAAAGGCTGCTATCAGCAGTTTAAGTGACTATTCTCCTTGGTCACTGAGGGCAGGAGAAGAGGTAATGGGTGCAACCTATGTGAGGAAAGATTTAGGTTCAACTTCAGAAAGGATCCTGTAATTAGAGGGATAATCAGACAATGGAAGAAGGCACCAGGCGAAGCTTTGGAGTTCCCTTTACTGGAAGATTTTGAAAATAGACTTGATAAGTATCTATCAAGGATGTTTTTTTGTACAGTTGTTCCTGCTCAAGAGTAAGAGAATAAAAGTGAGAGGACCTATGTTCACTGCATAGGAAAACGCAGTGAACACAGTCTCTGGAAATAGATGACCATCCAAGTCCCCAAATTCTCAGATTCCTGCACTTCGCAGCCAAGTCCCGAGCTGCAGCAGCCAACAATTCTGCCTTTGCTGCTAAGATCAGTATCCCGAATGGGTGGGTGCAGAGTGGGGAAGGGGAGACTGCTTGAAATCTTGGGCATCAAGTCAAGATTGGAGAGCATAACGCTGCCAAGACATGCTTTCTCAAAGGGATCCAGCTCTCTTGGAGCGGCTATTCCCCCCCAACGTCCCGCTTTACATTCCAAAATAGCAATAATTATGAGTAGAAAGGGGACCTGTGGCTTCTGCTTGCGATTGAAGTGAGAGGGTGTTAACACCATGTAATAGCAGACATGAGAATAAAAAGGTTACTGGAGTTTGAAATCAATAGACACACATTTCTCCTCTGTCAAACACACTGGCTTTAGTTACAAGCGCTTGGATCCCATCCAGACCTCTCAAACAACAGGAAGGCCGCTGCCAAGCCGGTTGCTCCCCCCCCCGCCCCCCTCTACACGCCCTCCTCCTTCAGCAGTAATAAGGTCATCATTTCTGAAATGCAGGCTGGATGTTCAACTACAAACACAGGTGAATGGATGACTAAGCACCTGGGACGCGGCAGTGTGGAAAGCCATGAATATACCAGTTAATAAACAATAGTGATATAATGCCTTGCACTTAACAAAGGGCTTGTCATCTGCAGCTGCCGCAACACTTTATGAAGGAGGGCACGCATTAGGCTACCCATTTATAGATGGGGAAAAGAGACACACAGAGGCCCCGAAGACTTGCCCGTGTGCCCCTAGGGGGCCAAGTGGCAGAGCTGGGAATAGAACCTGGGTTTCCCAATGCCACGTCTTGCTCTCAGTTCACAGCAGCCGACACAGCTGACAGAAGCTTGGCGCGAGGCACCTCAGGCACATAACAACATGGAACCAGTATTATCTCTAGTGTGGGTCAAAGCCACAAGCAATAGCAAGTAGCAGGAAGCCTACGACTTCCATCCCAGACATAAGAACATACGAGGTGCCATCATGGGTCCGTCCAACCCAGCATCCTGTCTCTTACAGCGGCCACCTTTGCTCGCTTCAGAGAAGTGCGTAACAGGCCAAAATGGAGTGATCCATGTTCTGCTGCTCACGCCCAGCCCCCGACAGTCAGAGGCCTCATTCCCTGACCAACTTGACTAATAGCTCTTTATGGACCTAACCTGTAAGAACTTTATCCAATCCTTTTTTTGAACCCAGTCCTGCTATTGGCATCACAGCAAGACTCTGCTGTCTCCGTTCCTTACTAACACCACCGCACAAAAGCCATGCTCAAAAGGGATAGCAAGGAAGAAAGATGAAATAGGACCTCAGGCACTGGATTGCTTTCACAGAGAGCAACTGGGGAGTCTCTTTTCACGCAATCAGATGAAATTTTCCTCTTCATTCAAAATAAGGCTAGAAATTTTATAAACTAGAACCGTCTACCCTGTACTTGACATGTAGAATCTCCAGTGCTACCACCAACACAGACTGCTATCAATAGGACGCATTCTCTGTGGGTAATTCACCTGGCATTATGTGAAGGCTTTCTGCATCATTTACTCACCAGCATTCAGATGGCAGTCTTTAATCTGGAACTGCAGCTCATTCTCATTCGGTATATCCTTCCATGTTGCAAGGAAAACCTGGCGTTCTACAGTTGGGGGGCAGGAAAAAAAGAAACAAGCGTCAGCGTCCCACCCTTCTGTGCCGTTCACACAACATCCTACCCCCTTGTAACTTCACCACTTGTTCCTTAATCTGCATTTGTCTTGTTCTGTATTGATGCATTCAAACAGCTACAGATTCCCCTGCATTTCAATGGTCTGGCCCTTGCATGAGGTGGCAGAGAACAAGGGACCAACCACCAAGGCGCACAGAAGTGGTAAGGATCCCATACATACAACACTCAGAACGTGGATTTGTGCCACTTAACCGCTCTAAAATTGTTGTGGGAATGTGACCACTGATATGAGCCATCTGATAATCACACACACCTAAGAGGGACAAGAGCTACTAGAGCAGATTTAGTACATCCCCTTGGGGGGGGAAGAGGGCCTAGTTCAGAATTGTTCTCTATGGTACATTTTCTAGCAATCTGACACAGAGTGGGGATTTGTTTTAGGTAGCAAAGCACAGGTGGCTACCTGGCTTGTGATCTTTGCTTGAGAAGAATGGTTTTGAAGCATTCTCCTACAAACCAGGGGTAGGAGGGGATCAGAGATTCAAAAGGTAGTAAGAGCTGCATGATAAATAGGTTTTCCTAAAAACAAACAAACAAAAAAAGGCAGGACGCAAAGATAAGATATACTTTTATTTCCCAGGAAACCTCCTCTCCCATCCCTACAACCCAAGCTTGAGGACAACTGTATGAGAAAAATATGAAAGGAGATTAGTATGAGCTTTTAGGGCTTAACACTGGTCTCTCAAAAACCACCCGCAAAACTTCTAAGTGAATTCACTGGGACCAGGGCTGCCTCTGCAACTGTCTCTGGTATCTGTGATTAGACTAGAGGTGAGTCTATGGAGATATAACCCCTGTGAAGGCTTGGGCCTTGAACCTGTGACCTTGATGATCCTGGGACCTTGCATCTGGCCCAGCCACTCCCTCCGGTGGGCCTCTCTGCACTGGCCAGACCACACCCCTCCAGCTATCTGTCACTCACCCCTACCATGCCTCACAGCTTCCTGGCTGGCAGTAGCAAGAGGTTGGGTGGGACAACAATCCTCTTCCTGTCTCTTGCTGCTGAACTCTGTTCCTGACTCTTGTTCCTGTTCCTTCAAGCCTTGTCCTGTCCTTGTCCCCTTCTCTGCCTTGTCACCCAGCCTGGTTCCCCATTCTGCACCACTTGGATGGACACCTCAAGGCTTGACCTTGACTCTGGATTTTCCCTTGGCTTTTGACCCTTGCATCCTGTTCTCCCAGTCTGACCCCCTCTCATTCATAACTCATTGCTCCAAGTGTGATCCTGTCTCCTTTCTCCATCCCTGATCCTGTTTCTCAGCCCAGCCTGGATTCCCCCCTCTGGTTCTGATCCTAACTCCCAGGTTCAGCATGATTCTGACCCCATGCCCCAACCCAACCATCTGCCCTGCACTCTCATGCGCCCCCTCACAACTCCTGTGAATGGTAACAGCATGACATCAAGAACGGGCTCACGTGCTGTGATTTCCAACCACCAGTTCAGGTTCTCTGAGACCTCCTCGATACTGTGCTAGCTGGACAACCCAGCACAGATGGGTCTCTGCTTTGGAAGGCTTTCGTCAGGGTTCGATCTGCACTTTTCATACTCTGTGCTCTATCTCAGGAATAGGAACCTTTTCTCTCCCAGGGGCCACTTTGAAAATTAATACAAGTTTTGAGGGCTGCAGAGAAGTTGGGGGTGTGATCCTTAAAAGGTGTGTTCAGGATGGGGGAAGGAAGAGGAAGGTCCAGACCCATCCTCTATCCTCGTGTGCCTGCCCTCATCTCGGCTCCCCCACCCTCCAAGTACAGTCTCTCAGTAGTTGGAGGCTGGGTTTGGAACTGGAAAGGGGACAAATAAGAACTCGTCATGGGCTGCATTTAGCGCCTGGGCATGAGGCTCTCAGGTCCCGCTCTATCTACTGGCACAGACATCAAAGGCAGAGAGAGACTGGTCAGCAAACAGACCAAACCACGCCACTTACCCATTTTGCCATCTTCGACGAACAGCACATTGAGAGGGATAAGGCAGCTGAAGTAGAAGACATCGATGTTGTTTTTCACAGCCACCTGTTATCAAAAGAAGCAGGAGAATTATGACAGGGTACAAGAGTGCGTTGTGGCAAGGAAGAGCTTTCAGCCCCCGCCCCCAGGCCCATGTAGAAAACATCCCAGCCTGCTCAGTTACAGCCCTACATATCTAGCAGCAATCGTTAATGGCACTCTGCAGGACTAGGTTAGCTGTGTGCAATTTGACACAGAGTCAGAGAAACTCACGGCTATTCCAGAGTCTCCTCTGTTTATTCCCATGAGCACAATATGACCAGATTCATAAGGCATCCTAGCCTCTCCCCTACACCTGCTGGCATGGACACTGCTCTGCTTCCCCCAGATGAATTCAGCCCCAGACACAAGAGCGACCTCTCAGCTAGTCCTCTTCCTCCTATTTTGCTTTCCTTTCCTGTCACGCCCCCACTGTGTGCTACTGACAGAGGGCACTTTCCACCGTTACTGTCCACACACGATTTGCTTCTGGGAAAGAATCCAGGAGGCAAAGCATGCACAGGGTTTGTTATGTGGGACACCCACCCACACACATTTTTGCTGTCGATCCTGCAGTGGACTGCAGAGTAGGGAAATCCAGCTCTGCAATCCTCTGCAGGATTGCCAACAAAAATTCACGCACACGTTACAAACCCTGTGCATGCTTTGCCTCCCAGATTCTTTCCCAGAGGCGAATCATGCATGGAGAGTAATGTGGGAAAGCGCCCAGACCCACTGGTATTCAGTTCTCAGAGCCAGAGATGGCCTTATTCCCCTTTTACTGGGATCCTTCCACCACCTATGCCCCTAGGCCCTTAACCACCCAGGCTATCATGGTCATAGCCTCAACCAACGTCTGCTCCCTTTCACCTCTCCTCATATATGATGGGATTTTGTCTTCTCAAACTAGACATGTTCTGCCTCCTCTGCAATCTAAAGCCAGTCTCCTGACACAGATGTCCCCTCGCTCTCAGTGGCACTACGTGTAATTTCTTTGTTGTGTTCCCCAGACAGACAGCAGCCTCATCAAGAGAGTCTGGCTAAATCCACAAAACCCTCTCCCCTCCCATCCACTGTGAAGAGGCTAGGTTGCAGGATGCTGCGGGTATCATGCATGTTTTATCAATTCAGAAACCAAGGCTTAGCAATTGCGTTTATTCGGTCACATGCATTTTTCATATCTTCTGATATGTCTCGTGCCCCACAATGCAATGCAAAAACCCAAAAAGCCACAGAGCATCATGGGATGCCTGTCAGCAGAAATGGTGAGAAGGGACAGTTAAAATGCATGATCATAATCTCATGCAAGAAACTGAAGAGGTGGGAGAAAAGGCTCACATGAATGCAACCTCTGTCCTAATGGGGACTAGCTCTGTAACGTGCCTTTGCAGTGCGCTTGGGTATCTCCACAATACCCTGCTAATACGATGCAGCATGATCAATGCCCATTTCATCGCAGGGCCCCAAAGTACTTTGCAAAGGCAGGTAGCATCCCCCGTTGTAACTTCAGAAAAATGAGGAGCAATGGTTAAGTGACTTCCCATCATCTTGTCTGCAAAAGTCAAGCCCAGGCCCTCCCACACCAATCATGTTACCTTCAGCTATCAACACCCAGCACTCGCCTCTTCCTTCATTTAACACTAACGTCTGTTCATCAGACTGCCTGTGTGCACGGGGCCAATTTATTTATTTACATTTTTATCCCGCTATCCCCTAAAGGTAGCTCAAGGTTGCTTACAACATATATAAAAACATAAAAAACAATCCAGAAAAAGTTAAAATACAAAACAACCCCCCAAACCCTCCAACAACCCCCCACAAAACCCACCCAACACCACCTCCTAATTTCCCACCGAACCCCCATATCCTTTCTCTCAAATGCCCATGCTCCCCACAACCCCACCCAAAAACCCAACCAAACCCCACCTGTCCCTGCCTGCCAAATGCTTTTCCAGATAAAAAAAAAGTCTTGCACCGCCACCAGAAGATATCCAGGCTTGGACTCAAGGGAGGGAGTTTCACAATATGGGGACAGCGGCTGAGACCACTCTCCTGTGCACCCCCACCCCACGGATGAATGGAACCGATGGAACGTGTAGGAGGGAAGCCCCCAGCCAACCGCAGGGNCCACTCTCCTGTGCACCCCCACTCCACGGATGAATGGAACCGATGGAACGTGTAGGAGGGAAGCCCCCAGTCAACTGCAGGGACCACAAAGGGACACGGTAGGACAGGCGGTCTTTCAGATATATGGGACCCAGACCTTTTAGGGCTTTAAAGGTCAAAACCAGCAGCCTGAATTGTGCCTGGAAAGCTATAGGCAGCCAGCGCAGACCTCGGAACACCGGTGTAATGTGCTCCCGGCGACTTGTCCTGAAAAGGAGGCGAGCCGTTGCATTCTGCGCCAGCTGCAGCTTCCGAACAGTCACCAAGAGCAGCACCACATAGAGCACACTGCAGTAATCTAGCCTTGAGGGGATGAAAGCATGGATGACAGTGGCCAGTAATGCAGATGACTTTGTAGTATGGTGGCTTTCCTGAATTATTATTATTTATTTATATGGTGCAAGCAATCGGTGCCTGCCCTGAGGGGCTTACAATCTAGGATGAACGAGGATGGGGAGACAATGGGGAAGGGAACATAAGAGACAAGTATACATGAATTTCCATTTTACAGATGAGGAACTGAGGCTGACAGACAACAACTTGCCTACATCCACTCAGTGAATTCATGGCTAAAATGGGATTTGTACCCTGGTCTCCCAAGGTTCAATTCAGGCACCTAAACCACTAGGTTGTAACAAGTCCAACACCTACACTGGCTCTAACACATGGCATCAAACACTTTTCTCCTAGCAGAAGGGAAAGGCGTGCTCCTTACAGAAGCTTATAAATGAGCTAAGTGCCCTGTGTTGGGGTTGGAAGGAGCAAAGCCTTCTGAACACAAACAAAGGAAATAGTCCCTGCTCACTCACTCTCTTTGAGACAGCGGGGAATGGAGAAGTGAATCAGTGGGTGAAAAAGTTAATCTCCAACAGTGCCATTAATTTGACAGGTGGAAAGAGAGCTGTGCAGGGCTGCCTCCTGTCACCACCAATAAGTCATTTGGTGCGTTCACACTATTATTGACTGCAGTTTGCTCTGGGACACCAGCCTCACTTTTGTTTTCTTCTTGATGAAGTTTATAGTAACAGCAGGGGAGAACCAGAAGGTTTGGGGGGAATGATATTGGTGTGATTCAGAATTAATGAGTGTGGTTGTGGCCTTTTAATTCCTCTTTCCTTTCTCCCTGCCCACAACACACACTGTGCTGATATAAACTGTAGTGGGACCAGAGTTCATCTGATGCCAGCTACTCCTCTGAATGAGAGAGACCTCCTATTCTGGGCTCGGGGTGGTAGTGATCGAAAAGCACAAACCCCCTTGTTCTAGATCATAGCTCAGATTTTGAAAAAGGACACACACACACAAGCCCAAAGGGAATGCAATCAACAATATTCCTTATTGCCCAGTTGAAACACAGCACTGCTCCATTAACTAGAGCATCCTCAGAATGAAACGTCAGCATCTTCTATTTGGTTACAGTGGGACCTATTGCATAAACTTTCATAACTCGAATTTCTGGTAAGTCAGAAATATAGGTTTCTGACAGCCACAGTTCTAACAAATGCATTTGTTCCATGAACTGGATAAGTCAAATTTGATACCCTGATGACTTGGAAGTTTTCAGGTGTACAGAGTATACACATACAGCTGAAAAAAATAGGACCTTGGAGTGAATTTGTGATTTCTTGGCCTCACGTGGTTAAAAGACTGCCATCTATGCCCTTCCGTGCTTGTAGCGCAGTGCAGCAATGTCCCCCCAAACCCCGCCTGCTGAGTGAATGAGTCCCAAGACTGAAAGGGCAAGGAAGCAGTAGAACAATTCAGGATGGTAAATCTAGGGTGTAAGGGGATTATGTTAAACCAGGAATAAAATTTAAACTGTGAAATAGTCTCCTGAGGTAGAGGCAAGCACGATCCTCTTTCTGGAACAGTTAAATTAGACCTGACAAGACACTTTGAAAAGTGCTGTGGGGAGCAAACTTGTGTGCATGGAGAGAGATGGACCAGGTGGAACTACTGATCATATGGGCTTCTGATGAGCCATAGCATTTGTTCCAAGGCAACTGCAGTTCATTAATGTTTGCAGCCAACTACTGTTGCTATACAATAGTGGCAACTTAGAATGGGGTTTAGCTTCCTCTCTCCCTAGGCAGCTTCCTCTCTAGGAAGAACAGCAATTTAACGTGCTCACCATGTCTCTGCAGTCACAAAAGTACTGAAAAAAGATACCTGCTGACCTCCCTCTCAACTCAGCTGAAGCATACCGAGTAGGCTTTTTTCCTCGCACTCTGAGTCAGCCAATTCAGATGTGTCAGAGCACCGTTTCCTCCTGAGACTCTGCGGCAACGAATAGGATAGGGTTTGCTGATGATATTACTTGTGAACATTTCTGGATCTCCAAAAAACCACCCAAACCCCAGCTTTCCCAAGCACCCGCTGCAAATAAGGCAGAGCAACGTATTGAGAGAGGTACAATTCTGCTAGGGCTCAGAGTTTTAGGGAGAATGCGGTACTTTTAACACTGTAGCTTACTCCACGTCATGTCATGAATAAAGTTGGCTGGATTGCTGTAAAGACTGTAAAGGTGGGTTTGGGTATTCAGGAGTGATGGCTCACTTGTTTGGGATAGGTTGGAGCAGAGATTGCCATCCAACTGTCTCTCCCTTTTTGCATCCAGCACAAACTCCTTGTCTTCACTTTCAAGGCTCTTCATGGCCTTGCTCCTCCCTATCTTTCTGCCCTCATTTCCTGCTATGTTCCTGCTGGAACTTAGCTTCGCCTTTACTGCCACCCTCACCTGCCCCAGAGTCTCTTGCTCCTTAAAGTGTCTTTGCCCCTTATTCAATGCCTTGAATTCTATTCCCTAAATGCATACGTTCTGCTCCCTTCCTCTCAGCCTTCAAAATCCATCCTAAAAACCTTCCTCTTTCATCAGGCTCTCTCTTCTCTCCCATAGATTCCTTGTTTATGACTGTTTACGACTGTCTATCCTCAGGATCCTCCCCATCCCCTGTAAGTAAACCAAGCAAGTGCACCTACAGCTTCTCAACTTCATCAACGTATCCTTGTCTCTCCCTATGTGACCCTTTGTCACCCTCCATTCTAGACTGTAAGCACCTCTGGAACCGGTCTCTTATCACAGTTATCCAGCACCAGGCACATTGCTTATGTTAAATAAATACATTAATAATAACAATAACAAAAATAATAATACAAGAGAATAGAGTGTGGTCATCTCAGTGCAGTGCTGAATGGGCAAGCATCCAATGGATCTGTAGTTGCAACGTTGACCAAAAGATCAAAGGCTAAACTGGCCTACCCATATGTCTAAGAGATTGGTCAGGGCTAACAGGAGCTCCACCTGTCCCACTGAGAGAGAACCGTATAGTTCCATGAATGTCACACTAGCACCATTCTCAAGTAGTATATTAATTTGCAAGCTAAGGAATTTCTACTTACATTCGCACACCAATTTTTGGCAACATTGTAAACCTATTCTGCTGGAGCAGGACTCCAAAGTCCCTTTGATTTCCAAACGCTGATCCCTTTTCTAGATGCACCTTGTGCATGCATGGATCACATACGTGAGCTATACAGTGTGCTTGTGAGTTAAGGGCCAACCATAAACACAGTAGCAGAGCAGTCATTTACACAGTAGGGCTAAGTTGGTAAAGTCTGGTACATACAAAATTTGAGGAACAGGGGGGCAGTGCCCACATTACCATCTAGAGTAACTGTTGCAAAGTTTTTGTCTGTGTGGCCCCACCCTGATTAAATTAAATCTCATCATACGACCTTTGACAGCAGCAAAGATGTTGATGTTAATACTGTGCAAAGTATTAACTGAGATCACGGTCGTTTCAGATACGCTAGGGCATTATTTTGCAGTCAGCGGAGGTAATAATTTCACCTATTCAGGACTGACCAGACCTCCCCTGGAGTATTGTGTTCAGTTTTGGGTGCCTCATTTTCAAGGAGGACATTGACAAATTAGAACAGGCTGTGGAGGGCAAGAAAGAGAACAAAGGATCCCAAAAGCAGGTCTTATGTAGAAAAGGCTGAACGAACTGGTAGGTTTAGCCTAGCGAATAAAAGATTAAGAGGAGACATGACAGCAGTCTTCAAATGTCTAAAGGGATGCCATAAAGAAGATGGCAAGGGACTGCTCTCTATCACCACAGATGGCACGGCTAGAAATAATGGGCTCAAATGACAGGAAAATAGATTTCAGTTAGTTATCCCTTCCTAACTGTATGAGTTGTTCAGCAATGGAACAAGTTGTCTAGGGAGGTCAAAGGTGCTCCATCATCGGAGGTTTCAAAGTGGCTGGATAGCCATCTGCTGGAAATGTCCTGCATCCAGGCAGGGAGTTGGTCTAGATGATCCTCAAGGTCATTTCCAACTGTATGGTTCTATGGCATGACCCTGCTTGGGGTTCTGACACAAAGAACCTTTGATGTAGATATAACTCCTTTAAGGCCTGATGGCTGATGCCCATTTCATTACTGCAATATCTGACATATACTATCAGACTCCATTTTTGACTAGGAGTAGGGAACCAAAATTAACCTTTTCCCTATCCTATGGACCACCTTGAGGGGTAGGGTGGCCAGATATGCAAATTTTAGAGGACACTTTGAATGAATGAATATGATTTATTAGCTATTAGCCATACATAAAATAAATAAATGGAGCCAATACAGCCCTGCAACTTGTATTTCTCATGTGTCCTCTATAATCTGCATATCTGGCCACCCTATCGATGTAGGAAGAAGGTCCAGATCATCCCCTATCCATGCCCCTACTTTGCATGCCCTCATCTCCGCTCCCTTCTCCTGAACTCACTCTTTTGGTGCTTGTGGCTAAGGACTGGATCCAAGGCTCAGTTCTAGGCAATGAAAGGGGCCAAACAGAAAGCAGCTGTGGGCTGGAGTTAGCCGACAAGTTGGAGGTTTCCCACCTCTGCTATAGACTCCTCCAACTAGGCAAATAAAACTTGGAGACCAGCCCAGGCCAGAAGTCTTTGCTTTTCTGTTCACAAAACAGAGGTACTGTGAAAGGTTCTCTTAGCTATTGTGCTAACCTAATTTCCCTGCAACAGGCATGGCGTGTTTGTAAGCTGAACGCAAGCCAGGACGACAAAGGAGTGGACTATACACAGCGGACTCAAACAACTAAATAGAGCAAGTGCTTGAAAGCTCCCTTCTCAGGCCCATACAAAGACAATGAAAGGGATTTTTCATCCAGCTCCAATAAATTCTCTCAATCCAGCTCAACTGCACAGCTGGGCTGAGCCTGAAGATCCAAACATGGCTCATCCTTTGGAGAAAGCTGCCTATGCACAGATTGCAATTAGAAGGTTACAGATGCTTTCCACCCTAGTCTCTCTCTCACTAACAAAGCCCAGCAAAGTTGCCTTTCCTTCAGCAACCTTGTTTGAGGAAAAAAAATATATCACTCTTCTTCGAAGCCTGTTTTGAGAGAGAGACGGATTTTACAAAAATAAAGGTGCTAGACAGTTTGATCAGCAAGGCTTTTCTGCGATGCTCTACCACCTGAAAGGTCTCATCCTTCTGAAACCTGTGTCAAGCCCCCACTGTGAAACAGTCTTGAGCTACTTTTTGTCTGCTTTGTTTGGACTATGGCAGTGAAGTACACTTTGATGGCAGGGACCATGGTATTCTTGGATGGGATACCCTAGCCATCGAACTAAAAACATGTATCTTAGATACCGTAGTAGAGGGATATTTCTTAAGACAGGACTGGGGAACCTTTTCCCTCCCAGGGGTCACTTTGAAAATTAGTGCAAGCTCCAAGGGTCACACAGACTTTGGAGGCAGAAGTGTACTCAAGAAAAGGAGGGTCCAGATCACGGATTGGTCTCTTGGATATGTCTCCTTACCCTTGAGTCCATGCCCTCATCTCTGCTTCTTTATCTCAAGCTGAGTTTTCAGTGCTTGGGGACAGGAACTAGATCCAGGGGCAAGATCCAAGAACTGGAAAGAGGCCACATAAAAGCTAACCGCGGGGTTGCATTTGCTTCTCCCCAGAACCAAGGTTCCCCACCCCTGGTTTAAGACTTCCAAACCAAAGCTGTAATTCTATGAGGGCAGAGGCAATTTCTCACAATTTGGTCATATACAGTACTGAGAGAATCACAATAAAGCCATGAGCTGGAATCATGCCATGAATACAAGAGCAGAGAGTCAGGTCTATCGAATGCTCTCTTAGCGTGTCTTGTAATGCCGTTAGCACAGCACAAAGTATGCAACACCTGCTGATCTGGAACCCTGGAAGAATGCAGGCTGAATAAAGGACCTTAGGTCTGTATCAGAGCATGTTGTGGCCATAATGTTATTAAGGTTAAAGCTTTCTTTAACAGAATCTATTCCACCTCTAGCAGCAAAAGGTTGCTGTTTATTCTGTGACAATGCTGTCTGCTGCTCTGGCTGTCAGGAAACTCAGCTGAGCACTCTCTGCTTCCCCTAATTTTGTTTGACAGGTATGGTTTGCAGACCCCTACAGGCATTTGACAGCTGCTGCTAGCCTGATGCTCTACCTAAAAGGCACAAATCTGAAGCTCGGGCAACAGACTTGTGCGCGTGAAGAGCCAAGGCTGGATGATATTTTTTAAATTTTATTTTATTTAAAACTTGTATCCCGCCCCTCCTGCCCAAAGGGATATGCCCTTGGCTGCAGTTGTCATCTCCCAGAATGCTATTTACGTCAATGGTCAGGGTACAGTAAGTGACTGAAAGGGAAGGGGGGAGGATTTCATGTGAGTCGGGCTTAAACATAGCTTCAAAAGCCCAATTTATTTTATCAGATGATCTGCACTGCATGCTGGTGAGACAGGGCTAGGCAAGCTAAGGGTTTGACACAGATGGGTTAAAAGGAACTGCTCCAGATTCTAATCTGTGCTTCAGGCTTAAATAAAATAGACTAATGGCTGGAGAGCTAGCAAAATAAATAACCTCACTGCAGAGAGTGTGCACACATTCTTGAGACATCCCTGCTGGAGACAGTATGGGATCTGCCAGAAGCTGGGTCTAAGACTAGCAGCCTGGGGGTGGGAGGCAGCGGTCAGCTCTCCAGCACCATTGCTACCCCAGGGCCTGGACCCCGGGACTGCCATATAGGCTGTTGCCCACTCCCCTCTCTCTGCTCAGCTTTCTGATTGGCTGCCTATTAGTATATAATGCTGGCTGGTAACCACAAAAAGCAGGGTGGAATATCTAACCTGGTTCCTTCCTGTTCCTGCCCCTGACCTGTGCTCTGCTTCTTCCCTTGCCCAGCCTTGTCCCACTCTGACTTCAGCCTGAACCTGCTCATGTCCCAGTCTTGACTACACGTCCTGATCCAATCCGTCCACCCCACACCCCTGGCTCACAGGATCATAAAGCACATGGCTGAGAACTGGGAGACGTGGGGTTAATTCCCACAGATTCCCTTTGTAACCGTAGGCAAATCATTCCCACTGCGCTTCAGTTTCCCCTTTACTAGGTGGGTAAGAATTGCTGCCATGCATGTATAGCACTTCCAGAAAGGCTTGGGTTTAGTATTCAGTGTGCTGACAAGGCAGGATATGTTCCTATTAAAGAAATGCTAGACTGGGATTTTACTGCCAGCAAAGTAACTGCATCACCATGCAGCTGGGTAATTAGATTTGGCTAACAGGATTATCAAACAAATTGCTCCCCTTACTGGAAGGCCATGACTTGCTGGCTATAACAGGGCGGCAAATTCTTGCTCTTCATCATGGTAATGACAACACAGTGGGTAAGGACTTATTGGCACTGTTTCCCAGCCTTTTTGCCTAAATGAGCCCATTTTGAGACAAAATTCCGTGATCCCAGCTAGACAGCACAATGACACACAAAGCATAGCAAATCTCAATCAGAACTTGACCCCATCCACAGACAACACAACCCCGACTCACAATTTGGAAGCCTCTGATCAATAGCATTCTTCCCCAATTACGTTGGCACCAAGCTAACTGCCAATGTAGAATGGCCTCTGGCTTTAAATTAAACATCTCAATTAGGTGATCCTAGAACTACAGCAATAGTTGAGTTAACATCCATTACAGAGGGAATCTTTTAAGAGACTGCTGTTTTAGACAAGACCTAGCTTGCTACTGTAGGGACCAGAGGGTCTGGGGCTTTTAAGACCACAGACTTTAAAGCAGGGATGGTGAACTTTTTTCCTCCTGCGAGCTATGAAAATTAGTTCAAGCTCCATAAGGCCAGAGAGAGGTTGGGAGTGGGGGTGGTACAAATCATGGATCTGTGCCATGAATCCGATCCCATGTCCTCAAGTACATGCCCCCATCTCTGCTCCACACCCTTTCCCTGTCTCAGAGCTTACTCTTTCAGGGCTTGAGGATTGGGACCGGATCCACAGGCCAGATCCAGGAACTGGGCCAAATAAAAAACAGCTAAGGGCCAGATTAGGCCCCACAGGCCAGAAGTTCCCCACCCCTTGCTTTGAAAGTTAACTTGAAGGAAAACAAGCATCAAAGAACGACAAAGCGCCTCATGGTATCTTTCCAACCTGGAGCACCACAGCTCTCTTGGGACAAACATTTTAAATTGGCAATCAATGCATTCCATTGTTTGGCATTTGCTTCCAACCATCACAAGGCTTTGCAGAGTGCAGCAGTCGAGGAAGCAGCAGAAAGCCAAAGCACGCCTGTGATATTTCAAGGAGCCCTGAGAAATCTCCTGAATGAGCTGGTGTGCATTTGTAGCAGTCGCGTTGTCAACTGTTGCGTTTCCCCGTGGATGTTGGAAATCCAGAATTCTCACTCGCTGCCAAATGAAACATGCAGTGGGTTCGGTCACTTCTTACAAGCAGCAAGCGAAACACAGGATAAAACAGTCATCCTCAAATGATCATGCTGAGGAGGCAAAATGGACAGTCTGGTAGCACCTGGGACTTGAGCGGTCTTCAGTTCTCTGCTCTGCCCCAGACACCCTGAGTGACCTTGGGTGAGTCTCTTAATCTCTAAACCGCACTCTGCCCACCCCCTGCAACATGGGGATCACAGCCTACTCTGCCCTGCCCCATAGGGGTTCTGTGAGGATAAATAAAGTGACACAGGGTCAGTCTTATGTTTTGCTAGGATGCAAGGCCCTTACGATCACATTTTATGTCAGCATGTAACAAATTTCTGTTTAAACTAGCAGTACAGCACACACAGGGTGGCTCTACAGGTTAAGTCAAACCCATATTCAAACATCCATTCTACTTCATGCTTATACTGCTGCATTACAGACTCTGCCCACCAGGAAGAGTGCTATGGGTGGCAGCATAAACATGGCTATTTGAATCCCCTGGCTGGGAGTTCCTATTCTCTGCTGGTCAGCTATCAGGTGGTGTGCAAGGAACCCAGCCCATATCAGGTCGCTTAATGAAACAGGATTTCCTTTCCCCTAGTGCAATTCACTCTAAGCAGGTCACTCCAGCCCAGGGCAATACACATTACTGACCACAGTAATGGAAGTTCCTCAATTTCATCAAGCGATTAAATGTAGACACACGTGGCGGGGGGTTGGGGTGGCGTTGAACAAACGTTATTTGTTAGGTCTTCAAGAAGGAAGATGTTTCCTCTTTGCCCTAAAGTCTTGGAGTTAAAGATCAACCCTTCAAACAAATAACCTGAATTCGCAGCTCACATTAGATGGCGAGTCTGGCTCTGGGGTTACCAGCTCTCAGATTAGAAGACCTTCGTCTTGGGTTTCTTTTAGGAAGGATATAATAAGGATATAAAGAGCTGCCTGAGTCAGACCAATGGTCCATCTTAGCCCAGTATTGTCACAACTCGACACTACAGCAAGGTTTCAAATTCAGCTCTGCAGGGTCTCCGGCAGAGGCCTCGCCCAGATATGCTACCTGAAACCCTCCAGGATCCCCGGCAGAGGCCTCACCCAGGCGTGCTATCAGAGATCCTGAATTGGAGATGCCAGAGATTGAACTTGGGACCTTATACATGCAAAGCATGCACTCTACCACTTGAGCCATGACCCACCCGGGCCACCTCAGAGGAGTGACAGGGATTCTTAGTTCAGCAGCTGCAGATTTTGCTAACATTGATGCACATAACACCAGGATGGGACGCCATTGGCAGCACTGCAGCGTCCTTCTAGGCTGCTCATTGTGACATGGATATCGCAATAGCAAGGGGATTCACAAACTGCCCTCAATGAGGCCCCGTGATAAGCATTCTAGCTTGTGCTCCCGTCTTCCAAACCTGGCTCTAACCTCAAAGGCTGATCCTGATAGAATGGATTTCTCTCTCTCTCTCTCAGGCTCTCACTCCAGATTTATAGAATCGTAGAGTTGGAAGGGACCCCAGATTCACTATTGTTTTCATCCTTGCAAGCTCTTCCCCATTCCATATGACCTCAGGTAAAGACCCCAAAGCCAACGTGTCCCTCAAGGCATGAGGTCTCCATACTCTCTTCCAAGATAAGGAAAGAGAAGGGAAGCAGGGAGAGCCTGTGTTCTCAAGCTGGCCTCCAGCCAAGCCATGGGAGCCAAGTCTCTGTATTCCTGACAGCCTCGCATACACGGTGGTACATAGAAGAATCCAGCAATCTTGCAAGTGCATTGCTTGCTGCACTCAACTTTCTGTAGGGTTTGAGATCAAGCCAACTGCCAGGTGGCCGGTAAAAGGTTGACTAAGTATTGTGAAACATGTTCCTAAGCAACCAGCGCTGAAGAAAATTAGCAAAACAAGAACAACTGAGTCAGAAAGACCTTGTTTAGCTGCAGACGTTCTTCAAAGGGCTTGTTTTGCTAGCAGCTCTCTTGACAGAGGGGTGGCTGAAGGGCTGGCTTGCCCACCAGGCAGAGTGAAGGGTCTGTCCACAGCAATACTAATGGGTCTTGTGTGCCCCTTAGTGTCATTCTACCCCACTGATCGCAGGAGGGGGTGAAGGAGAACCATCCCCACTTCCCCCAATCCATATTGCAAGCCCCAACGTAGGGTAGGGTCTGTAGGAAAGGCAATCAACACTCCTGCTCTTCACACTGATGATCAGCTGATAAGCACAGAGAACCATCGTCCTCCAGTCTGAGATGGGATTCTACTGTAATGGGGGGGCGATGGTACATATTTTTTTGGCCCGGGGGGCATCCTTCCAGGGCTGGCATTGTGCATCCAGGTCTGTTGAGAGAAATCTGGGGCCCTCCTAGTAGCTGCTACCTCCCACCCCCGTCATAAGTTTTGAAACCAATTTCTGGAGATCGTACTGGCACTTTGCTTACGTACGTTACTTGCAATTATTATTTTACTCATATTTCAATGTATATTCAGATTTTCTTTTGGTGCTGTTTGCCTTCCCATGCCCCACCCTGGGCTTTAGGGCTCCTACAATTGTACCCCCATTCTCCCTCCTTCATCAGGCCTGCATGCACCTTAGCCCTATAACAGTGGGGGCTGGAGTCTGTTTGATCCTACAGTGCCAAGACAACCTCTCTCTTTACATTCAGCCAGGAACTCTCGCTCACTGCGTTTTCCCCATTGCCACCAATGGAGACGATGCAGTAAACATGGGTCCCTGCATTCAGCTCTGACTTTTGATTGATGGCTGTTACACGTGGTTGATTTTTCACATGAGGACCAAAGTTTTCAATATTGGGATCAATTTGGGGACAATAAATCCTATATCCATTGTCACCCACCATGGCACTATTGGCAAAGAGAGAAGTGTATCCACTTTACAGGGAGGGAGACTTTGATGGTATTTATTTTTATTTAAAACCCCTCTAGACGCTTCTCTACTGTGGCTTTTCTTTTTCCCTAACCTGTACAATGTTTTCAACTATTTTTTATTAGAAATGCGTGAAAAATCAAAGCTACCTGCACTGGGTGACGAGCTAGTCATTCAAATAAAATTACAACACCAGCAAGGCTTCAACTCATTGCTTCTGAAACTGTCGCCTGGAGAGTGAACTGTTTGCCCTTTGAAGTTTTCAGCTAATATGCCTGAGAATGTGGTTGGTGTACGTAACATCTCTTTCTTCTGTTAATGTAATAAAAGGAGAGAGTAGAAAGTGTGGGTAGCCAGTTTAGCCTAGTGGATCAAATATCAGACTTGGACCTGAAGAACAGAGTTCAAATCCTTCTCGGCCATGAACTCCACTCTTTGAGCGTAAACAGACGGATGGTTGCTTCGCCCCTGCTCTGCCTCACACCCAGGTGGCCCATCCGTGGTCTGCACGGCGGATGGCTGCTCTAGCTCCATGCTTGGCTGGCTGTTGCCCTGGGCAACCCCATAGAATTGCTGGGTCATGACAGCCTTTAGCGGCAGGCGATTTGCCTGCAACTCTATGTTGTGGGGGGAGAGGGTGCCCTGTGGGCAGACCATGGGCTGCGGCAGCTCCATGAAAACCCTGCGCAGTTGAGGCTGGATGCAGGAGACAAGGCGTCCGTCTGAAGACAGCCTTTGTGTCCTTGGGAAAGTTGCTCTCTTGCAGTCTCAGTTCCACATCTGTAAAATGGGAATAATGGCTGGCCTCACAGGGCTGTTGTGAAGGTGAATAAATATATCCATGTCTCTATGTTCCCCTTCACCTTGTATATCCTAGAGTGTAAGCCCCCAAGGGCTTGATCGAAGGATTGCAATGCTATATAAATATAACAACAAAGCACTTTGAACATTGAAAAGCACTATAGTAATTATCAATTTAATAATATGGGACGTTAAAGGTTTTAAAATTCAAAAAGCCCCTGCACTCTAGTCTCTGTTATGGCACGTGCAAGACGTTTTATGAAATAGATGCAATTTTAAATGCAAGCTGCTTCTCTCAATGAAAACTAGAGAGCTGGGTATATAAATAACCCTGCTGTTTGCTATAGGAGGGCACCTGTGTGTTGTATTAGGAGTGATTATTTCCGTGCGAGAACACCAGAGGTTGGTGCCGTCAGGGCTGTGACAGATCCCCCCTGGCTGGAGAACAACAGTCCTCCTCTTTTAAACTTGGATCCTGTTATTAACATGACTCAGCGCGCAGCTGAGATACGCACTACATCTCCATATGGCAGACTGGAAAAGGGCAGCCAACTTCTGTGGCAAGGAGGTAGTGAGCGAACAGGTCTGGGCGTAAATATCCCAGTTGCTAATGAATGCCCCATATCATCTCCAAATAAAGCAGCTGGAGCAGGATTCCTCGTGCACCTCCTCTTTGTTCTTGTAGCATCTTCTGCCAGAAACAAACTGTTCTGACACCTTTGGAGGTAACCCAAATAGTTACTCTCTTTTCTGATCAAAAGCCGCCGCCGCTTTGGTATGTACTGATCTGAGGTTTAGCCTTTAGCATCCAATGCCAGGGAGGACAGAAAATTTCTATTCAATAGAGCAAGGGTGGGCAAATTGTGGCCCCTCGGCAGTTCAAGAGCAGTCCTTGACCAGGGCCAGTTCCAGGCCTTATGCAGCTTTAATGGTCCCCTGGCGTACTTCATCGCACCCAAGTCTCAGCAGCTTAATTGCAGCTGCTCCTTAGAATCTCAGCAGCCAGGACCACAGACTAGCCAATCATAAAAAGGAGGAGAGTTGGGGAGGGGTGATGTTCAGCCTGGAAGATGCTTCAAAGGGGTATGCATGCATGTATCTTGTGGCTCTCGGCCATGTGACGACTGTAATACCCTGTTCTTGGGGTTGGGAACCTTGCCCACCCCTGAAATAGAGGCTGTTCTCTAGCACTCATCACCAGTTATCTGGATGTCTTGTGTTATTAGGACTTCCGAACTTTATCTGCCATGGGTGGCTAAAACGGTGGGCAAGGGCACATGGATTTTAACAAGTTGCACAGGGGCAATTTCTGCAAGGGACGTAAAGGGTACCGAAGAATATTGAGGATATTGGGGGGGGGAGAGAAATCACATTCCCCTCCCCCAAACCTGCTAGTTGCACCTTGCAGGAGCTTATGGCTTTCACGTTAGCTGATCCAAATTAATGCAGTTGTCAGCTTAACATGTTTTAGTATTCTGCCCCTTGGGCTTTGTGATCCTGTGTTTGTCTCCTGCACTGTGGTCAGAGCCCCATTAATTCTGTGTTGCTGTAACCGCAGCTATTTTTGCTGAATTTGTCACTTGGCCAAACTGTCGCAGGAGCTACAGCTGACATCGCAGAATCGCAGTCTGGGAGAGGAGCACTCTCGAACCAACCAGTGGGATGCCAACATTATTAATTTAGTCAATAGGATGCTGACACCGTGAACTGCTCACATGTTCCAGGGTCATGGAAGCTCCCACCACAGCTGCTGAAAAGGAGCAGCTTGCAATCCTCTGCTGGAGAAAACAGCCCCCAGCTGAGAGATTTGTGTATCGTTTTGTGTTTGTCAAGACATCAGGGTGTCCAAAATTGATGAAATAGCATGTTAGGAAACTCACTTGCTTTCAGACATTTGCATGGTTTTCAGGATTTGGTTCATCCGCGTAATTTACTCTGCTTGCAAAATCTAAAATTTCCACATGTGGAATTCGGGTTTTTCAGTTGAGAAATCTGCAAAAATTTGCTGCAGCTACTTCAGTGGAGCAGATGACAAAGGAAGTAATTCAACTTCCCTTATCACCAGAGAAGTATCCACATCAGAGACATCGCATACTGCCTAGCAACTGTGCACACGCAATGCTAGACATGCGTCTTAACCATGAAGATCCAGAGTACAGAACACATTCACTGCAGTGTCACTCATGGAAAAAGTGGTTCCTCTTATCATGGTGCCAATTTGGAGCTCCCGGCACCAGGCACTAGTGTTATTTCTAGTTGCTTGCACCCGAAGACTCATTAATAAATCATAAGCCATAGAACGGAACAGTCAGGAGAAGGGAAACAGTTTGCTTTGGCAGATGCAAGCCACAATTGTCTCTTTTTTTCTCCGCTTAAAAAAATTTGAGAGCAAGAACTGCTTCAAACTGGAAAGAAAATCCTCCACCAAAACATTCTGGCATCACCAAGACAGAATCTCATCACTCAAGTTACAGATCAGTTGGGTATTGAGACATACACTCTGTAATATTGTTTATTTACATCTTCTGACAGCCAGGAGTCTTGATCCATAGGATGCATCCTGGCACGCATCCATGGCAGTCTGTGGACATGGACATCATCATGGACATCAGCAGCCAACTTCCAAGAAATTAGGAGGAGTTTGCAGACTCTCACAACAGGCCAGAGCTCTCCTCTGTTTGAAATGTATTTGCCTGATCAATGCGGAGCATGGCCATAGCCTTGTATTGGTGAGCTTGGTTCTTCTTCTTGTACCTCCTAGCCCTGAGAAATACCCCCGTCTTGAATGAAATCGCATCGCTTGTGCAGTTAGTCGACAAGATACCATAGCTAAGCCCTGTGAATTCTGCAGACTACGACTGCAGCCACAAAATTTTCCATTTGGGTAAATTGTTGTAGAAACTGCCTCTGCCAGCATGGAATTACAGCTGAGTGGGGAGCACCGTGAGCTAGCCACTGAGATGTCAGCGCCGTGAGCTATCACCCAATGGAGGGCTAACAATGTTGGCAGGTGGTATATATTCCAGATCCATAGGGCTTTGTGCCACAGCTGCAGAAGGAGGAGCAACCCACGGCCACTTAGGGGAGAGAGAGAGAAGAGCACCAAGCTCTCCCTCACTGATAGGGTCCGTGTGGTGTTTTTAAAGCGTTTTTATAAACTCATGAGATGCTCAAATTTATTCAATGGCATGCTGAGACATTTATTGGCATTCAAAACTTCTTTCAGTGGCACCATCTTCCCTGCAGTTTCTCTTATTTGCACCAACATCCCATGGCAGGGTCTGTTCTGACCCACAGTTTCCATTTCAGATCAGCGCGGCGCCTCTGCTCCATACCAGATCAGCACTTCTTAGCACATGCTGCACTTTCAGCTGGCTAGCAGCACCAGGGCAGTTCCAGACAGCTCCAGAGGGTCCGGTTTATTTATTTGAAATGCTTGCTAATTAGGATCTAGGAAACACTTCCCTTGGAGGAGATTACCAATTAAAATATACACTGTGCATCTGCTTAAAAGAGGAAAAATGGCCAACCCAGTCTCCCATGTTTATGGGATAATCTCTGTAGCTTTGCATGATTACCCTGGAAAGAGGGCTTCTCAGTACCATACACTAACACCGTGTGCTTGCAGACCTCCCATGTTTCAGGCTTGTTAACTTAACACAGCTCTTAAGTAGATCCTTGGCCGCAGCTAATCTCTCTTCAGAGGTCACAACCCTGCAACAAGCTTGGGGAAAGAAGCAGATGATCTGAGGCAGCTCAGCTTGGCTTCCAAGGCTAAAATGGTGACGGTTTTCTGCCCTAAAGGGTGGTGCAGTGCATTCCAAACATCCACAGGGCAAACAGGAGATCGCTATGGCTAATTATTACTGAAAGGGCAACCAGCTTTCAAATATGATGTTAAAACTGAGCACACAGGAGTGACAGCCTCTGGCTATTATAGTCTGCCCCCCTGCACTTCCAGAGAGAAATGAAATAGTCTGCATTCCCTGCTTGTGCTGTGCTGCTGCAGTCTCTTAGCCAGGGACCACCCAGGAAATGGCTGCACCTAAAGATGTCTCTATGTTTGCAGTTTATCACTTGCACGATGGGGCCCTGATTGTTGGCTGGGGCTACAATCTCTGTAATCATGGCTCAGCCAATCATCAGGGCCCCAATGTGCAAACTGTACATACACAAGTACTTGCCTTGAGAAGCTTTTAATCTAAGCATAAGATGAAGGATGGCCGCTGGATGCTGACTAGGGTTACCAGTTACCACCTTCCTCTACGCATTCAACATGTCGGTGGGGCAAAGAAGCCGTCATGCCCCTTTCTGATGTAATGCTGCTCCTCACATCATGTCATCACAATTACTCTGCAGGGAGCAGGGCCAGGTTGGAAAAGGGGGGCAGAGCAAATGAGCTGTCATGCTCCCTTCTGATGTAACCCTGCCCCTTATGGAATGTCATGACATCCGTACGTCCTGGAGAAATCAAGGCTTCCCCTGGAGACTCTAGGTCAAAACCATGTGTGAGAATGCCCTCTCGTGGATATAATGATCTGCCATATTTTACCACCTGAAATTGTGGTTTCTGATGTAAGGGTCTGGGATGGAGTCAATGTAATTCAGATCATCTCTTTTGTTGGACCAACTTCTGCTGAGTAGAGTATGCAAGCTTTCGGGCCGTATGGGGCCCTTGCACAAGCATCCAACAAGTCGTTACTGCTGACTTGTTACATGCCCAAGGAAGGGCCCTGTGGGGTGTGAATGAAAGAACATCTGAACTACACTGTCTCCATCTTGCCGCAGGACCAACGCTGCAACCACCCTCTCTCTAGATACGGATGGGATAAGAAGCAATGGCCATAGGCATCAGCTGCCTAGCCATTGTCAAATACATTGTAAAGAGTTTTGAGGATAGAAGAAACTCTCCAAATGGCTGCCAAAGTCTAACCACATTGCCCCCTAACCACGCTCAATCTCTTTGACTTGCTCTCCCCAACCATCTTACAGTGACCATGATTCGCTTCCTGTCCTGAGCAACTGGGCCCAGCACTAAAACTGCTCTCTGAGCCCCCAAGGTATTTTTAGACAGTTCTTACCTGGAGATTGTTGAGGGGCTCCATTTTCATGACAGGTCCCAAGGTGTTGAGGGGCAGGGAGACATCGATGCTCTGGTTCGGCATCAGTGGAGTATGGATGGCCAGTGGAGTGCTGGGGATGACTCCAAAGCTGGAGGAGAGAAATCCAGAGGCTGTTGACAGTAACACTCTGCAGGGGGCTTATTAACGAATCATTTAAAGAGGAGGAGGAGGTGGCGGTACAACTCTCCAGGTGGTGTGCCCTCTCCCCATTTTGTCACATGGGCCAGCCCAGCCAGCTGCTAGCCATGAATTATTCCCAAAGCTACTGACAGGAGGGCGAGAGAGTTGATAACTTGCATCAAGGTGGACACCTGAAGCAAGACAACTGGTGCTTCTCTGTGTCCATGGTAACATGGACAGAACTTTCAGGGGATAGCCCGCTAGACAATCTTGCTCTCTCTCTCATGGTACAGCAGCCTGTCCAGCTACAATAACCTTTTAGCACTTGAATGAGAAGATGGAAGGAAGGTTCAAATCCCCTGGATGTGGGCTCTAGGTCACCAAATTGTTATACTTTTGGCAGTGGGGGAGAAAGAACAGAGGCAGCAGAGTGGCTACTACACCAAGCGACGCAGTCCCTTGTAGATGCTGGCTCTGGATGAGGGTAGGTGGACTCATCTGAAAGAACATCTCCTCCGCTATGCTTCATCACAATTCCTAAGGTCCGCCAAAAACAACCTCTGTGCATAAATCCATACAACAAAGGAGCACAGAAAAGCATTCTCAGTGGCTGCTACGTAACTTTGGAACTCCCTTCTCCTGGAGGTTCACCAATGCCTGGGTCTAGGCATTTTGCAGAGGCAACGCAAGACCTTTCTGTTTGGCCAGGCATTTTGTAGGCGGGGATAGAGTATGCGGAGTCAAGTGTCAACCAGTCATTTCTCTGCAGAACATGAGACAACAGCCAGATTCTCCTATTTTTCCTGACCCAAAGACATTGCCTGGACCTCACTCCATTGAATACCCAGTTGGGAGAGATCTTTGCCCACTGTGTAATGTACTTTATGTATTCAATTTTATACTTATTTTTATGTTTATATATTGCTACCTGCCCTGAGTCTTCAAAGTAGGGTGGGATATAAATTTAAATAAATACATCTGCTTTATTTTCTACCCATCTGTCTAAGTGAGAAGCATAATCACCAGGTAGGCAAGTTTTATACCCACTCATTCAGCATCACTAGGAAACATTTAACTGTGTATGTATGTTACCCTCCCTACTTAGTGGTGGTACTTATTGCAACACACATTCCACTTTTATATGCTGCATTGGTTTCTCTGAAAGGGGCATGGGTTTAGATTCCAGTTATCTTAGTGACTGCTGTCTGGTCTTATGTTCCATCCTGACAGTTGCAATTACCCAAGCCCCTTTGTGAACACACCAGCCTAAACTCTGTGAAGCTAGAATAACTGAGCTGGAAGAGACCTCAAAGGTGATCTAGTCCAACTTGCTGCTTTGATGCAAGAAGTCACAGCTACAACATCCCCCAATAGATGCTGTTCAGCCTCTGTCTGAAAACCTCCAGTGATGCAGGGACTATCATTTTCCTAGTCAATTTGTTCCATTGCTGAACAGCTCTTAATGTTGGGAAGTTTTTTTATGATAGTCAACTAAAATCTACCTTATTTTAATTTGAGCCTGTTATTTCTATTCTTGTTCTTTGTGGCAATGAAGAACAGTTCCTTGCCATCTTTTAGATATTTTAAGATTGCTATTATGTCTCTCCTTAATCTTCTACCCTGTAGGCTAAACATACCCAGTTCCTTCAAACCTTTCTTCATAAGACTTGCTTTCCAGACACAATCATCTTATTGCCCTCCTCTGAATCTGCTCCCATTTGTCAATATGCTTCTTGAAATGAGATGTCCAAAATTGGACAGAATATTCCAGGTCTCCAGGTAAGCTAGAAGCAAGAGAGTCTCAGCGTAGGACTCCCAGCTGTGAAATTTGCTATGCTCACATGCCTGAGTTTTTGGGCACATCACACAACTTTCTATTAACCCGTAGGCCTCTGTTTGAGGGGAAGGGAGATTGCTCTGCCAGGCCAAGCAGGAGTGATACTATGGTGATGGATGGGTACATTAGAAATGCTTCTACTCTCTCTGCACTGGCTAAGCCATCTGGTTTAAGGGCTAGGCAGGCACACAAGGCTGTGGCAGATGCATTTTAAATGGAATAAATAAATACATTGGTATGGGAGGGAAAACACACCCTTTGTTGCAGGGCTTACGTTACTGCTAGGAGGTCAAGCGTGGCACCATTAAAAAAAACGGCAATCTTCTAAATGCAGCTGGAGAAGGGGAATGAGAGAGAGGAGGTGGTGGTACAGAGAGCAGGATCAAGATAATTGGGAACACAAAAGAGGAATAGGGTGAAAGCACAGTAGTGGCAACAGGAGGCCAGTGAAGAGGGAAAGGTCTTCCCACCAATTCCTATTAAGTCAACCCAGGACTTCCGCTCTGTAACACCCCCCTTTCAGACCCTCTCCTCCTTGGAAACCTGTTTGCAAACTCTAACCCATGGGCAGAATTTGGGGCTAGAATTTGTGGTGAATGCTGCCTATAGTCTTCCGGGCCCAATCCAAGGTGCTGGTTTTGACTTTTAAAGCCCCATACGGCCTGGGCCACGCTTATCTGCGGAATCACCTCACCCCCTGAGGTCCTGGATCGGCCTCTGCGGTCAGCTGGGGATGCTCTCTTCGGGGTTTCACGGGTATCTCAGGTGACAATGACGATGAGGGCAATCTCGGTGTCTGCACCGAGGCTGTGGAACTTCCTCCCGACGGAGGTCCGCCTGGCCCTTGACCGTCCCTTTCCACAGACGATGCAAGACCTGACTGTTTTGCCAGACTTTTGGCGAGGGAGACTGGTAATGGGTGGGTGGCTGGGAAGGGTGGGAGGGAAGGTTTTAAAATCACCAGCATGGAGGTTTTATTTTATTTTATACTGTTATTGGTATTATGTTTTATGGATGTATGTGTTATTTTATTGTTTTATAGGGGTGGCCTAGAAATCTAATAAACTAAACTAAATAGAAGTCCAGAATCGTGGGGGGAGGCAACTTGTGGGGGCACATCCCCTACTATAATTACACCCCTGACCTAGTGCCACCTTTGTGTTTTTGAGGCCTGTTTTTGTTTCAATCCATGTAGCATGTAACATGTGTAGATCTATTGTAGACACTTTACTGACACCATATTGTCCTCCTTGGGTGGGCAGGATAGAGGTGCTCTTTAGTCAAGTTTTCGTACAATAGGAAGGTGTGACACACTAACTATGCTTCTGTCAAGCATATTTTGGCCAAATATCTAAAGAATGAAAGACATCAGCCCAGAGAGGAAGTTTATTTGTCCTTCCTTGGCATGGCTGCAGTCAAAGTGTGCTGTTATGAGCAAGGATTACTCACCACAGGCAAGTCAGCTTTTGCAAGCCTGATGTAACCAAGGCCAGCAAACAGATGGCTCCAGTGCGCTCTGATGAGAGAATGCAAAGTCGGCTCTTGAGGACAGAGGAAGCCAAGTGCCATAACGAGACTTTAATAGGATGGCTTTTTATGCCAGCATTGGATACGACAACCTCCTCCATGCCCTCTCATTCAGAGGCAGCTATGGCTCTGTCATCCTGGGTTCTGCTGATAATTATGGACCTATCCTCCAAGAACACATCTCTTTGATACAACGAGCTGCATGCTCTGGACATTATACTGCAAGTGGCGGTGCCATCTGTCTAAGTTATTTTGCAGCCTGCTGCAGGGAAGATGCTTGCTGGAAACAATTTGACCTTGTGACCTTGTGAATTGTTCAATCAACTTAACCATTTCAAAAAGGCTTTGCTTGCAGATTGCCCGAGTTTCGTTTGAATGCTGCCGCGCTCAATCCCAGCTCCATTTGGAAATGCAGTCACTTGGCTACTCACTGGAGACCACTCAGCAGCCTGGCTGCTCTGCTTTCTGTGGCTAGGGCTTTACCAGCTATGAAAATGCTTCCCGGCTTTAACAAGTCCAAGGGCTAGTTCAAATCATCACTGGGATTAAAAATAGCAGCAGCTGCAATTTCGGGTCTAGAAGGAAGAGGGGACCATCTGCTCGCTTCCTTGCCGGGGTAGAGGGTGCTTGCAGGCAGCAGACTGTACTGAGAACACAGATGTATCAATCTGTGCTGTTTTCATTCAATCCGTAGCCTGAACTCTTTAGCAAATCATATTAAATATTCTGTTTCCGGAATGAAGTGCTGCGTGCAGCTGCACCAAGGCCTGTCTGAGTCTTCAAAATTGCTCCTTAGAAGATTTCTTTCAAAACCGGTTCCTGTGGCAATCAGGTTCCAATAAGAACAAAATGGTGCCACAGTGGGTCAGACCAATGGTCCATCTAGCTCAGCAGCCCATCTCTGCTGTGGTTGCTTCAGAGAAGTGCTCATTAGGTCAGACTGGAGTGATCCATGTCCTGCTATTCTCTTCCAGCCCTGATGATAAGAGGTCTCTTCCTCTGACCAACTGACTAGCAGTTATTTATGGACCTATCCTTTAAGAAATTACCCAGTCACTTTTTGTACTGGCCATCACAACATCCGCTGGTAATGAATTCCAGATCAATATATGAATCACCCCAACTGACCTGACTTGCCCTCTTCTCAACTGAGAACTAGAGAGACTTTCCCGTTGCCAGTTAGGAGCTCCAGTGGGTTATTATGGCTGTACCACGACTTTGCCCTAAAGTGGACTAATTTTTAGATCAAGTCATGTGTTAGACATTGTGCACAAACACACTCAGTGCTGGGTCACTGCTCCTGCTGAAGTCAATACATTCTACCATTGACTTCAACAGGAGATAAATTAGGTCTGCACCGAACACTTTTGGAAAGAGCATAGCATCAAACACTTTGGGTTTTAAATCCCAGTGTGCCACTGGGGGGAGGGGGAAATCATCTTGCTTATGTGGGGCCTAGATGTGCATCAGTGCATTCATCCTGCCAGGTCTAATACAGGGGTATAGAATATCTAGGACAGGTCACTTTCCTCGCACACTGATTCAGCCTGTACCTTACCTGTTCTTATTAAACTGAATGGCAAAGTCAGTCATGTGCTGCAAAGCCTTGTTGGTGAAGTTCATGTCCATGTAGATGTGTCCCTGCCGGTGAGTGAATGTCCCAGAGATCTCCAGTCCTTTAGCTTTCACCGCAGGCAGCCAAACCTAAAAAGCATCACAAAATCCCATTCAGTGCAAAGAGAGCCCAGCACAGGAAAACCCACTCAATCCCACAGAGTTTTTAATGACTGAATGAAAAAGCCAGAAGTGTGAAATTTTCCCATTCAGAGAGTAGGTTAAAGTGCATGAATGCTAAAGCAGCGTGCACTGCAGATGGGGAATAAGAAACTGGAAGAATTGGGTTTGCCAGTAGACAACATTCACTAAATGGGCTGTTCATATCATACTGACAACCTTGTTTGTTTATAATGCCCCATTAGGAGGTTTAAAAGGTTCAGTAATATTATAGGCTGAGAAATGGAAAGAAACTACGTCCATTAAACAGGTCAAGCGTGACCAATCTGTTTACAATGCAGGTTTCATCAAGCCAAGGGAGTATGGGGGAAATAAGATAAAATCGTAGAAATTGACAGAGGGCCCGTAGTGTTCAGAATCTGGGCTCTTTGTGGACTCCTGGACTTACATTTGGTTGTGTAGCAGATAGTGGCTGTGATTCACAGAGATATGCATGGCCAGAGGCGTGCGAGTAAACACCTTACTTGAAAGGAACAAGAGTCCCAGAGGGGAGGGAATGCCACACCCCTTGCTAGGAGGCATGGCTTTCCTCCCATGCAGCGAGCTGTCAGCCATGAGCGACAGCTCACCCTTTTCCCACCTCGGGAGGTGGTCCTTTGGGGCCCTGACCCACTGAGTGCCCAGCGGGGGGAAGGGTCTTGCAGAGAGTGCCTGCAAGCAGCTCATGAGTGAGCTAGAGAAAACTCTGCTGTCTCCCAAAGGCTACTGAAATGGCTCGTTCCTGCAGGGTAGGGGGTTGGCCTTCCCCAATTCCCTTCTCTGCCCTGACCCCACTCTAGCCTGTCCCCCCCCCCCAGTCTTGATCACTGGTCCTGGCCTGTGGAGAGGGGTCATGCCTATCCAGAACTAGCACCCCAATCCACACCCGATCCAGAACTGGCAGGAGTTTATTAGCGAGCACATGAGTACTTCTCGAAGTAACAGAAATGTGCACGCATGAATGTTGATCAACTTATGCCAGTTCTGAATTGGGTGCAGCATGACCCTGCTCCCTAGGCTGGGGCTAGCTAGTAGAAGGGAGCCCGAGGGCAAGGGGCTAGAACAGGGCTGGGGTGGGGGGGACCTGCCATCCCTCCCTGCAGGAACTCCTGCACCCTGGAAGCCTTGGGAGTGTGCTGAAGCCCCCCTGCCTTTCTCTTCCGATGAGGACTTTTATGCATGTATTATGCCAATTGCAGCCAGTGCTTTTAACTCAACCTCCTAAACACAACTACTAGCTTGGTTTAAAATCTTCAGTGATTTCTGCACCAAGGTTTTATATTATGGTAGGATTTTGGCCTGTTGATCTAAACAGAAGCGATAAATAAGCAATCAATCTAGATGGTTTGAACAGGGAAGAGGGGGGAAATACCAGACCCATAAAGAAGAAGTTAGCTGCCTGAAACATGAAAGAAACAAAACCGTTCCAACAATTCTTGTAAACTGCTCCTTAGAGGGGAGGATTGTTTCTGCTTGGGAAGTATTCAGCGCATAGTGGGCTCTACCTTAAATTATAACTGAAATAGCATTATAATTGAAATAGCATTCTTCCTGAAATATTCTGGCTCTGCGAAAGCTGAGAGCAGAATCAAGCTCTGCTGATGCTAAAGAATCTTCAACACTAAGTGAATTGTGTGGGCATATTTGCTGCAAATACAGAATCTGATATTCCCCCCACCCCCAGCCCCTCCACAGTTAAATAAGCAGAGACCTATGACATTCAGTCTACTAGCAAGAGCCCACAACCTGTGGTCTGGCTGCTAATGAACCAAAAATTTATTCTTATGATGGACTCTTACTTCTGGAATAAAATGTTACACAGCGGAGGTGAGTCTTATGTTAAATTTCTGGTTCATTAGTGGCTGGACCAGAGGTCATGGACTCTTGCTACTAGACAGAGGGCCCATGGAGCGACTGACAGATTGCATATTACACAGTGTTAATTATTTCTCTTAAAAGCACTATGCACACTTATTTCTAGAATTAACAGACTGTGGCAGCCCACTTCTAATGGGGATGGGAGCACATTACACTGGTGCTCCAACATCTGCACTGGCTGCCAATAGTGTTCCGGGCACCGCTCAAGGTTCTGGTTTTGACCTATAAAAGCCCTAAATGTAAATGGTCTGGGCCCTACATACTTGAAAGACCTCCTCCCCTCCCCTAGGTTCTATTGTGCTCCCTTAGGTCAGCTAGAGACGCCCTTTTATGAGTTCCATCATTGCACCAGGTCCAGAGAACCCAGCTCACGGAGAGGCATTCGCAATGGCTTCCCTTGAAAGTTTGCCAAAGCCCAATCTTGAGCATCTTTCGGAAGGAATGTAAGTCCTATTTATTTAGCCAGGCTTTTAGCAGGAGGGGATAAGATTTGGGAAGAGCAGAGGTAGAAGTGGCTTTAAATTGGTATTTTATGCAGTTTGGTATTTTTATTTGTTTTTATATTGGTTTTATTTATTGATTTATTCACATTTATCCTCCGGCCTTTCCCTGAAGGTTCAGGGCGGCTTGCGAAAAACATAAAATACAATTTAAAAACATTTATTCCCCCCTGCCCCATCAAACCCAACCCACTCCCGCCGTCCAACAACCTCCCACCTAGTCCCTCTCCCTATCCTCACATGCCAAATACTTTAACAAAAAGAAAGGTTTTACATCGCCTCCAAAAGACGAACCTCCAGGGGGAGGGAGTTCCACAGCATTGGGGCAGCAATCAAAGAATGCCCCCCTGTGTGCCCCCACCGAATAAACAAGAGTAACAGGGGGAATCCACAGGAGGGTGCCCTCGGCCAACTGCAGTGGTCGCGATGGAGAATGGTAGAAAAAGCGGTCTTTCAAATACACGGGTCCCAGGCCATTTAGGGCTTTAAAAGGTCAAAACTAGCACGGTGAATTGTGCCCGGAAAGCTATAGGTAACCAGTACAGAATCCAGAGCATGGTGTAATGTGCTCCTGGCGACCCATCCCTGAAAGGAGCCAGGCCACCGCATTCTCCACTAGCTGCAGCTTCCAAACAGTCATGAAAGGCAACCCCATGTAGAGCGCATTGCACTAATCCAGCCTCAAGGTGATGAGAGCATGGATGACAGCGGACAAGTTAAAGTCGGAAAGACAAGGCTGCTGCCTCCTCGCCAGATGAAGTTGGCGAAAAGCACTCCTGGCTACCGCTGCAACCTGACAATCCAGGAGGAGCAGGGGGTTCAGAAGTATTGTAGCTTGCCCTGAGTCTGTGGGAAAGGGCAGGGTACAGAGCAAAAACAGACTTCCAAGACTATCTGGCTTGTGCAAGGCCTGGAGAAAGAATTAAAACCCACACGGAGTGTTAAAATCCACATTGCAAATGATCTCCCAAGCTCTTCCTGCAGCAGCCTGGACAAATGTATGGAGACACAGGAAAAGCAGGCTCATAACTAGTTAGATTGGGTATAACTAGCTGCTGGGTCCCCCGGCGGCGGCTGCTTTCTCCTGGGGCCCAGGCTGTCTCCTGCACGGGTAAGGCTCTGCAGGGAGCTGCGGTGAGGGCGAGGTTAATACCCCACAGATAAAGGGGGACCCTGGAACCTGCAGCACCTGGGGGTACCCGCCCTGCTGGGAAGGGGGCTGGCTTGGGGCTCAGGCCTGCAAATACTCCTTAGCTTCAGTTAGGCTCCTCCTAGCCCTTCCTGGAGAACAGGGTTCGAATCTCACCCTAGCCATGAACTCCCTGGGTGGCTTTGAGCAAGTCACTACTTCTCAGCCTCAGTTCCCCAACTGTAAAATGTCAATGTGTGTGTCTGTCTGTCCCTGTGTTCCCCTCATCCTTGTCCATCTTAGATTGTAAACCCACTGCGCAGGGACCCTTCTCTGAAAATCTGTCACTGTAAAGCGCTGCGTACTCCTAGTAGTGCTATAGAAATGATTAGTATTAGTAGTAGTAGTAGTAATTGCACTTCAACATGGCACTGGCTCCCAATAGCTCTCTGCGAACAATTCAAAGTGCTATTTTTGACCTATAAAGACAAACAGCCTGGGCCCCATGCATCTCAAAGACCACCTCCTCTCCTATGATTTGTCGTGACTCCTGAGATCAGCTGGGAGCTCCCCTCTTGCATGTACCATTCGTGTGCCACGTCCATACTGCACAGACGCACAAAGAAAGGCATTCTCAGTGGCTTCTACACCACTCTGGAATGCCCTTGCTCTACAGGCTTGGCAAAGCTGTCCCTTCCTAGGTAACCCTTCCCTTGTCCATTCTAGTTTATAAGCCTGTGGGGCAGGGACCGGTCTCTAATAACGACCATTCAGTGCCAGGCCCATTACTGGTGCTATACACATAATTAATGTTGATAATAATGAACATTTTGGGGAGGCGATAAAACACCTTTCTGTTTAGCCAAGCGGTTCCAAGTGGGGATAGGGCTAGAGGAGGTTGGAGGGGACGATTTTGAAATAGTTTTATGTATGTATACTTAATTAATATACCAACATTTAAAAAACAAGGTTTTAAATTCATAGTTAAGGCAAATTTATCATTTGTAATATTTTCATATTTCCCCACTCTAATAATATCACCGTACCTTAAGTCCTATACTTTCAACGTATTACTTCACCACATCGCATCACTATTTTTCACCCTCTCTATATCCTTCCCCACTCAAAATTATCACCCCCTCATCTTTAAAGAACATGACAATTCTGTCATAACACATATTACATCACTTCACACACTCTAAAATTAAAGAAATTACTTATTATTGACAAGACTTAATGAGTTAATCTATACACAGTACACATCACACTAATATTCTCTTTTAAATTTCAGATACAGAGTAAAAAACATCAACACATTGATTAACTTGTTAAGGTATGTGAATAATAAGTAATTAATTTCTTTAATTTTAGAGTGCGTGAAGCGATGTAACATGCGTTGTTACAACAGAATTGTCATGTTCTTTAAAGATGAGGGAAGGATATAGAGGGTGAAAAATAGTGATGTGGTGAAGTAATAAGTTGAAAGTATAGGACTTAGGTTGGGTGATATTAGATTGGGGAAATGTGAACATATTACAAATGATTAATTCACCTTAGCTATGAATTTAAACCTTGGTTTTCAAATGCTGGAATTTAATCAGGTTTTTGAAATGCTGTCTTGAGTGGGGAAGTGTGTTTGGGGTGCATAGGGAGGGGAAGAGTGTTTGGGGGAAATGGGTGTGGGGGCTAGGGTGAATGGGGAAGGAGTGTTTGGGGTTAATGGAGAGAG